>JALMQS010000140.1:704394-783989 GCA_024734495.1 Forficula auricularia | reverse complement strand
AAGTTGCGCATTAAGGTATGATTAAGGGTTGATCCCATTGTTTTCAAATTTTTAATTGGTCGTTGTACTAGAGTTTGAAATGATTTCATTTCCAGCGGTTTCATAGTGTTGAATGGAAAGAATAGATTCGAAAAATGGAGAGTCTGGAATTATGATCTTGGAATTATTGAGGCTGGGGTTTCAATGCTCCGAACTAAATCTCTGTCACTCGCGTTTTTTTTCGATCCCTTTAACACTGTCCCATTGAATATTTTTCGAAAATCTTCTAGATTTTCAAAAATAATATAAATGATGCACTCTGATTGACAAACATTTTTAATCGACTAGATTTTGCCATCCTTGTTCTTTTGAATGCTTTAAATCCAATCTCGAATTCATACTAATTTTCTTCTGTTTTTTCAATTAGTATACGGCAGTAATGTTGAAGCTCTGATTAATCAGTATCATTCAATTATTTTTACTCTTCCTTTTCGAAATATGTAGACAAATGTTTTTTAACTAATACATATTCTATAAAATTTATCAAATAATAATGATACTTACGATAATATTTCAACAACACTCTTGTTAGTTAATCTAGCGTACCAGATATTTAAGTGTTTATATCTAAATAATTAAATTTTTTATAGAAAACCCTCGTCATTATCGGTGGCACTTATCAAGTATTTATTAAAATAATTCAATACAAACAAACTAAAGAGACATAGAATGAATATTAAAATTCATTTTTTCATAAACTTCATTTTTTATTACTCAGAAGTACAAACTGAACTAGTGTGCGTTCTTCAAATCTAAAAAATTTATATAACCCTTTACTTACTTTACACCATACATGATAAAAGCAATCATTTTTATAGTTATTAAAATAGGAGTAGTAAACAGGAAAACGTATGCTTTTATTATAATCTCGATTTTAACTCATTACGCAACTGATTTCCAAACTTTGTTTAGAGAGCAAAATTAAAAATTTGAACATGCTCCAAATTAGAAACAGATATTTCGATCAATAATTTGGTCAGCTGAACATTTTATTTTGCATGTTGTAGCATTTTTCATATAGTTTGTGTTCATTTTATAGTTTTTCATACGAGTAGCTATTCTGAGGAAATTTTATCAGAGGAATCACTGATGTTCAGTATTCGAAAATGGGATTCAAATGTGTTTGTGTCCTTTGAACTGTTCTTATCTTATGGAAGATTCAGGCTTATATGAGATGTTATCTTTGCAATTAAACTTCAAATAGACCATTCCAAATAACCTTCAGTTTAACTGCAACCAAGTGTATTTTTTAGTGAAACATTTGTTAAACAGAGCCTTTCATGTCATACGGTCACAATAAGATTGATTCAGAAGTGCATATTTAAATAATTGCTTTCAGTTCATAGTTTCCATTCGCTTAGTGCATAGTTGAATTCAAATGCATTCATATCTGTGAAAAGAGAATCTGTTGATCCGATAAATGCCCTGGAGTATTTGTAAATGTTTCTATTTGAAACAGGATTACAGTTGGATTCATTTCGTTTCAAATCTTTGAATTAATGTTGTAAATAGAGTCAATGATTTCGTTTCGTGCATTCTCAGAAGGAAGTTTAGTTTACTGGAAGAAGGATTTGAAAAAATCAGGAGAACTGAATGTGATTCATAAATCAATATACAAATAGTCGTTCAGTTCAGTCTCAAATCTCCAAACGTCTCCAGTTTCTGACCTCAAATAGATTCCATTGATTATTTTCAACTTCAGATTTTCTAAAAAATTAATATAGTAAATTATTTAACTCTACAGATTGATGCACACTTAATTCATCTGTGTATTCTGCCATCCTATGTCCTTTTTGTTCTTCTCAAACCAACCTGTGAACTCAATTTATCTTCCTCTTGTGCCGGTTCGGTATGGCCAGGTGTATGCCATGTCCACGAATCACATCATCCAATTATCTACCTCCTCTAGTTATACAAATGTTTTGGAACAGTTGTTGTTTGCCCCTCAAAAAATCATCAAATACACGATACTTCATACGATGGGTTATCCCCGCTTGAAGACCCATAAAACTTAGATATTTGTAGGTTTTATCGAAATATATACCGAAAAGGCCGAACGGCCGTTTCAAACTTGTATCACGTTGCCATTAGCCCACTTTAGCTTCCGGGTGGCCCCTCGAAGAGTGCCAACTGGAAATTTAAAGAATGAATCAGTGTTCCTAGTAACCGGAATCGAAAGATCTTGCGGCATCAATAGGCTCTAAATGTTTCAAACGAACCAAACCTTCAGTTAACCAGTTTTTTTGATCCTTGGGCCAACGGTCCCATTGATATTTTTGAAACTTCAGATCTTGTTGGAAAAAGAATATAAAATATGCATCATGGAACATGCGCATTTTAACACTAGATTTCGCTGTCCCGTGTTCTTGAATGCCGAAACCAACTTGGGTGAACCGCCAGCTCCTTCTAGTTTTTCCACCAGAAGTGTTGCGTAGCAATACAGCTTCCGATTGAATCGGTACCATGCCCCAATATTTGTTCCTCCTTCGTTTGTACAAAATGGTACTAACTAATATGCAGTCGTCTCCGCAAATTTGATCAAATGAAGGAGAATGGATGGTTTTCATAATAGTTTTCATCACGATTCCCTGAAGGTTAACTTCCAATGGCAATTGGGAGACGGTAGTAGGGTTTCTATCGAAATGACATCAAAGTCAGATTCCAATAGTTTCAAATTTTTATTCACAGTTGTTGTTGAACGATTTTGTTTCCGTAAATTCTAGTTTAGTGCTTACGAATGGAGAATACCGAGTTCGAAACAGAGAATCAATGTTATTCATAGAAAAATCATATGTTAGTTCAAATGTTCGGTAGTCCAACTCTCGCAAACGTTCATTCTTTTTCGATCCCTACGAGAATAACCATTGATGATGATATTTTTGAAAATCTTCTGTATTCTGCATGTCGAGATCATGCCAGGATTCAAAATGCTTGTGAATTTGACTAGATTCACACCAAAACTTTGAATGCTTGGTCCCATCCTGAAAATCATCAATTTCTTCTGCTTTTTTCTAATTGGTATAGTGGTGTGGTCGCAGTTTGATTGAATCTGCACGACCAATTATTAAGTCTCCTCCTTTCTGTTATAGATGAAATGTTTTGAATCTGTTATGAATGTCCCATTATGTACCCATCAAATATGAAGAATATACTGATAAGAGCACAATATCCCAGTACATCTGCTGAAAAAAATTGTGATATTTGTAGGTTTTGTCAAAGAGATTGTATGTAGTTGATCAATTTTTAGTTTTCGCCTTTGTTGGTCTAACAGTTGAAATGATTCTTATTTTCACCAGTTCCTCATTAAAAGCTTGCCAACTTAAAGGAATATTCGAAATTGAGAGGAATTTGAATATATCTGCGGTAAACCAATAGAGGGCTTAGTTTTCCGTTCTGTGGGTCCAACCTCTGTCATCAGCTTTTTGATCCCCGTCATATTCGTTCCATTATTATTTTCTGAAACTTCAGATTCTCGTGCATGAAGATATAACCATACCGTTAGGGGAGGGTTTGTGCAGTTTCTGCACGATTAGATTTGCCAACCTAAAACTTTAGCCCATATAAACCAACCTAGCAGTTCACAAATTTCTTCCCAGTTTCATCAGTGTTTCGTAAAGAATACAGTTTCGATGAATCCGTATCATTCAATAGTCGGCTCTTCCTTCGAAATATGGGACAAACAGTTTTCAATCTACACATGAAATGTCCCCAGTGTGTTCTTTGTCGCTGGTGGCGATACTTTTCTAAGGTTGACAATGAAATATCCCCAGTTGTTAATCAATAAAAACATTTCAGAGGTTGAAAAATTTAACGGGCAACAATAATGTAGTGTTGATCATAATGTTTTCAAAATTTCTAGCACGGTCGCCGTATTTGAAGCTTTAAATTTTGAAATTTTGCTCCGAAAAATTTCACAGTTTGGCTGGTTCGGTTAACATCTCGAAAATTGAGAGGAATTGAATTATGATCTATGGCAATCAATAGAGGCTGGGGTCGCTTCAATGCCCGGAACTAAATCTCTGTCACTCAGTTTTTTTTTTTGATCCCTTAACAGACTGTCCCATTGATTATTTTTTTTGAAAATCTTCTAGATTTTCAAAAATAATATAAATGATGCACTCTGTTAGAGATTGACAAAATACTTAACGACTAGGATTTTGCCATCCCGGTGTCTCTTTTGAATGCTTTAAATCCAATCAAGAAATCTCACTAATTTTCTTTCTCCTAGTTTTTTCAATTAGTATACGGCAGTAATGTTGAAGCTCTGATTAATCAATATCATTCAATTATTTTGCTCTTTCCTTTTCGAAATATGTAGACAAATGTTTTTAATCAATATGAAATGTCTCTATAAAATTTATCAAATAATAATGATACTTTTCGATAATATTTTAACAATATTCCCTTGTTAGTTAATTCCATAAAAAATTTGGGGATATTTGGTAGGTTTTATCGAAATATGATTAAGGGTTGATCACATTGTTTTCAAATTTTTAATTGGTCGTTGTATTAGAGTTGAATGATTTTTATTTCCAGTGTATTCCTCATTAGTGCTTAGCTAATTGGAAAGAATAGATTCGGAAATTCGAGAGGAATTGGAATTATGATCTATGGCAATCAATAGAGCCTGGGGTCGCTTCAATGCCCGGAACTAAATCTCTGTCACCAGTTTTTTTTTCGATCCCTTAACAGACTGTCCCATTGACTATTTTTTTGGAAAATCTTCTAGATTTTCAAAAAATAATATAAATGATGCACTCTTTTTAGAGATTGACAAAATATTTAACGACTAGGATTTTTGCCACCCCGGTGTCTCTTGAATGCTTTAAACTAAATCTCAAGAAATCTCACTAATTTTCTTCTCTAGTTTTTTCAAATAGTATATGGCAGTAATGTTGAAGCTCTGACTAACTTCGTATCATTCAATTATTTTGCCTTTTCCTTTTCGAAAGATGTAGACAAAAGTTTTTAATCCATATATCATGTTCTATAAAATTCATCAAATAATAATTATAATTTTCGATAATATTTTAACAAATTTTCCATTCTTAGTTAATTCCATAAAAAATTGGGGATATTTGGTAGGTTTTATCGAAATATGATCAAGGGTTGATCACTTTGTTTTCAAATTTTTAATTGGTCGCTGTATTAGAGTTGAATGATTTTTATTTTCAGTGTATTCCTTATTAGTGCTTAGCTAACTGGAAAGAATAGATTCGAAAATTGAGAGGAATTGGAATTATGATCTATGGCAATCAATAGAGTCTGGGGTCGCTTCAATGCCCGGAACTAAATCTCTGTCACTCAGTTTTTTTTTCGATCCCTTAACAGACTGTCCCATTGACTATTTTTTGGAAAATCTTCAAGATTTTCAAAAAATAATATAAATGATGCACTCTGTTAGAGATTGACAAAATACTTAACGACTAGGATTTTGCCATCCCGGTGTCTCTTTTGAATGCTTAAATCCAATCTCAAGAAATCTCACTAATTTTCTTCTCTAGTTTTTTCAATTAGTATACGGCAGTAATGTTGAAGCTCTGATTAATCAGTATCATTCAATTATTTTGCTCTTCCTTTTCGAACATGTAGACAAAAGTTTTTAATCAATATGCCATGCTCCTATAAAATTTATCAAATAATAATGATACTTTTCGATAATATTTTAACAATATTCCTTTTGTTAGTTAATTCCATAAAAAATTTGGGGATATTTGGTAGGTTTTATCGAAATATGATCATGGGTTGCTAATTTTGTTTTCAAATTTTTAATTGGTCGCTGTATTAGAGTTGAATGATTTTTATTTTCAGTGTATTCTATTAATGCTGTTAATTGGAAAGAATAGATTCGAAAATTGAGAGGGAATTGGAATTGCGATCTATGGCAGTCAATAGAGGCTGGGGTCGCTGCAATGCCCGGAATCCAAATCTCTGTCGCTCAGTTTTTTTCGATCCCTTAACAGACTGTCCCAACTACTATTTTTTTCTGAAAATCTTCCAGATTTTCCAAAATAATATAAATGATGCACTCTGTTAGAGATTGTCAAAATACTTAACGACTAGGATTTTGCCATCCCGGTGTCTCTTTTGAATGCTTTAAATCCAATCTCAAGAAATCTCACTAATTTTCTTCTAGTTTTTTAATTACTATACGGCAGTTATGTTGAAGCTCTGATTACTTCAGATTCATTCAATTATTTTGCTCTTCCTTTCCGAAATTTCTAGACAAAACTATTTAATCAATATCATGACTCTATAAAATTTCTCAAAACAATCATGTCTGTCATAGCATCAATATAAAGCACGTCTAGTAATAAATATCATCACGACTCTAGGAAAGTTTATCAAAAAACATAATGGTCTAAGAATGCGGGGAATTATGTACGTCTAGTAATATGGTATAATAGGTATTCCCAATTTTATCAGAATTGTATCGATTTTTAATTATTTTTTATTACTATTATTATTATTAGTTTTTTAATTCTCGTCTAATTGTACTTTATTACTTAATAGTTAATTTCAACTTCATCCAATGAAATTAAATAATTGATAAAGCAATTTATAATAATTTCCATAGTTGGAAAGTAAAAAATCTAATAACTAGAGAATGTTTGTATATTTTCCTCAATATTATTTTAGTTTATCAAAAATGTTTTTCTATTTTTATTGTTCGTTTATTACAGTTGAACTTCTACATAGTTACAATATTGAAAATTAATATAATGTTTGTGGTTAGCTAATTCCAATTTTAAATTCCTTTATTTGCTACTTTGAATAAAAATTATTAATATATTAAATATTTCTCATGAGGTAACTTTTTTGAAATTTTACTCATCCTTTCAATTATATAGACGTTTTGACATTTGTGAACCTGTGCTTTAATAATCTTTCCAATAAGTACTTTTTTTATAATAAACCTCTTTAACCATTGGCACTTATTAGGTATTTATTCTAGGCTTCATCTAATACAAACAAAATCTAAATAAATTTATTGAACTATGAATATTAAAATATTTTTCACATAAACTTACTTTATTAAGCAGATATATATACAACTAAATTCTTGTGTTCTTCAAATTCCAAAATTTATATAAATCTTTTTACTTACATTTACAAATCATGCTGACAAAAGCAATCATCTTTATCAAGTATAAAATAGGTAGTAATTATAAAAACGTATGCTTTAGTATTTCTTGATTTTAACTACATTACGCAATTGATTTCCAAAATTTGTTTAAAACATTTAATTATTTTCCGTTCGTCTATTCTAAGTTTGGTGTGTAAAATTAGAAAATTTTTAAAAACATTTGAACAGGCTCCAAATTAGACCATATTTTCGATCATTAATTCTTAATGTTTGATCAGTTTTTATTTCTGCATAGCATTTTTGTATGGTTTTGTGTCTATTTATGTTTTCTATTTTCTAGTTGTTTTTAATCACAGTGATATTTTGTTTTCATGACCACAGTATACTAATGTTTTACTTTTTCACAATAGAATGCTGTGGCCGAACCCCTGATCCATTCTTCCGGATCTTGAGGGGAGGATCGGCGGCTATAAGGGAGAAGTGGAGGCCTTAACAAAAATTAAATTTCTTTAAAATGATATTCAATTTTATACATTCTTCAAGCTTATCGTAAACGTTTTTTAATAAAAACAATTGTTAAATATGAATCCCTCTTCATGCTCATGTTTTGAATAACAATAAGATAGATCTAGTAATATAAAAGATACTTAGAATTAATTAAATGCCTAGTTCATATTTCAATTTTACATCAATATGAATAGGCTGGTTCAATTAATTAAATTCTGGAAAATATATACCGTAATTATATTAGAAATATCGAAATAAATTAAAAAATAAATATATACCATAGTTTCTACCATTTTTCCGTTGTTAGTTAATTCAATTAAAAATTTGGGGATATTTGATAGGTTTTATCGAAGTATGATCAAGGGTTGGGACCCATTTCCTTTGTTTTCAATTTCTAATTGGTCGTTGTATTAGAGTTGAATGATTTTTATTTTCAGTGTATTCTCATTAGTGCTTAGCTTATTGGAAAGAATAGATTCGAAAATTGAGAGGAATTGGAATTATGATCTATGGCAGTCAATAGAGGCTGGGGTCGCTTCAATGCCCGGAACTAAATCTCTGTCGCTCAGTTTTTTTTCGATCCCTTAACAGACTGTCCTATTGACTAATTTTTCGAAAATCTTCCAGATTTTCAAAAATAATATAAATGGTGCACTCTGTTAGAGATCGACAAAATACTTAATGACTATGATTTGCCACCCCGGTGTCTCTTTTGAATGCTTTAAATCCAATCTCAAGAAATCTCACTAATTTTCTTCAGATTTTTTCAAATAGTATATGGCAGTAATGTTGAAGCTCTTGATTAATCAGTATCATTCAATTATTTACTCTTCCTTTTCGAAAGATGTAGACAAATGCTTTAATCCATATAGCATGTCTCTATAAAATTCATCAAATAATAATTATAATTTTCGATAATATTTTAACAAATTTTCCATTTTTAGTTAATTCCATAAAAAAATTGGGGATATTTGGTAGGTTTTATCGAAATATGATTAAGGGTTGATCACTTTGTTTTCAAAATTTCTAATTGGTCGTTGTATTAGAGTTGAATGATTTTTATTTTCAGTGTATTCCTCATTAATGCTTTGTTAAGTGAGACAGATTCGAAAAATTGAGAGGAATTGAAATTATGATCTATGGCAGTCAATAGAGTCTGGGGTCGCTTCAATGCCCGGAATCCAAATCTCTGTCGCTCAGTTTTTTCAATCCCTTAACAGACTGTCCCATTGACTATTTTTTTCGAAAATCTTCCAGATTTTCAAAAAATAATATAAATGATGCACTCTGTTAGAGATCGACAAAATACTTAACGACTATGATTTTGCCACCCCGGTGTCTCTTTTGAATGCTTTAAATCCAATCTCAAGAAATCTCACTAATTTTTCTAGTTTTTTTCAAATAGTATATGGCAGTAATGTTGAAGCTCTGACTAATCAGTATCATTCTAATTATTTTGCTCTTCCTTTTCGAAAGATGTAGACAAAAGTTTTTAATCCATATATCATGTCTCTATAAATTTCATCAAATAATAATTATACTTTTCGATAATATTTTAACAATATTCCCTTGTTAGTTAATTCCATAAAAAATTTGGGGATATTTGGTAGGTTTTGTCGAGATATGATTAAGGGTTGATCACTTTGTTTTCAAATTTCTAATTGGTCTCTGTATTAGAGTTGAATGATTTTTATTTTCAGTGTGCTTCATTAATGCTTAGCTAAGTGGAGAATAGATTCGAAAATTGAGAGGAATTGAAATTATGATCTATGGCAGTCAATAGAGGCTGGGGGTCGCTTCAATGCCCGAACGTCTCTGTCGCTCATGTTTTTTTCGATCCCTTAACAGATTGTCCTAACTACTATTTTTTTCGAAAATCTTCCAGATTTTCAAAAAATAATATAAATGATGCACTCTGTTAGAGATCGACAAAATACTTAACGACTATGATTTTGCCACCGGTGTCTCTTTTGAATGCTTTAAATCCAATCTCAAGAAATCTCACTAATTTTCTTCTAGTTTTTTCAAATAGTATATGGCAGTAATGTTGAAGCTCTGACTAATCAGTATCATTCAATTATTTTGCTCTTCCTTTTCGGAAAGATGACAAAAGTTTTTAATCCATATATCATGTCTCTATAAAATTCATCAAATAATAATTATAATTTTCGATAATATTTTAACAAATTTTCCATTCTTAGTTAATTCCATAAAAAATTGGGATATTTGGTAGGTTTTATCGAAATATGATCAGTTGCATTAGAGTTGAATGATTTATTTTCAGTGTATTCCTCATTAGTGCTTAGCTAATTGGAAAAAGAATAGATTCGAAAATTGAGAGGAATTGGAATTATGATCTATGGCAATCAATAGAGGCTGGGGTCGCTTCAATGCCCGGAACTAAATCTCTGTCACTCGGTCTTTTTCTATCCCTTAACAGACTGTCCCATTGACTATTTTTTGGAAATCTTCTAGATTTTCAAAAAATAATATAAATGATGCACTCTGTTAGAGATTGACAAAATACTTCTAACGACTAGGATTTTGCCATCCCGGTGTCTCTTTTTGAATGCTTTAAATCCAATCTCAAGAAATCTCACTAATTTTCTTCTCTAGTTTTTCAATTAGTATACGGCAGTAATGCTGAAGCTCTGATTAATCAGTATCATTCAATTATTTTACTTTTCCTTTTCGAAATTTCTAGACAAAAGTTTTTAATCCATATAGCATGTCTCTATAAAATTCATCAAATAATAATTAAAATTTTCGATAATATTTTAACAAATTTTCCGTTCTTAGTTAATTCGATAAAAAATTTGGGATATTTGGTAGGTTTTATCGAAATATGATCAACGGTTGATCACTTTGTTTTTAAATTTCTAATTGGTCGCTGTATTAGAGTTGAATGATTTTTATTTTCAGTGTATTCCTCATTAGTGCTTAGCTTATTGGAAAGAATAGATTCGAAAATTGAGAGGAATTGGAATTATGATCTATGGCAATCAATAGAGTCTGGGGTCGCTTCAATGCCCGGAATCCAAATCTCTGTCGCTCAGTTTTTTTTTTCGATCCCTTAACAGACTGTCCTGTTGACTATTTTTTTCGAAAATCTTCCAGATTTTCAAAAAATAATATAAATGATGCACTCTGTTAGAGATCGACAAAATACTTAACGACTATGATTTTGCCACCCCGGTGTCTCTTTTGAATGCTTTAAATCCAATCTCAAGAAATCTCACTAATTTTCTTCTCTAGTTTTTTCAAATAGTATATGGCAGTAATGTTGAAGCTCTGACTAATCAGTATCATTCAATTATTTTGCTCTTCCTTTTTGAAAGATGTAGACAAATGTTTTTAATCTATATATCATGTCTCTATAAAATTCATCAAATAATAATTATTATTTTCGATAATATTTTAACAAATTTTACATTCTTAGTTAATTCCATAAAAAATTTGGGATATTTGGTAGGTTTGATCACTTTGTTTTCAAATCTTTAATTGATCGATTTTTCTTTTAGTTTTTTTTTTATAGTTTAAAATTGTTTTTTTTTGTTTCAACTTTATTAATTTGTTCTAGATTATAAGCTTTTATTTTAAATTTAATCTTTTTTATTTCATATTAATTTTTTATTTCTCATCCTCTATTTACATCTTAATTATAGAAAGCTAGGTTTTTTCAAACTTAATATTCTCGTTAACATCCTACTGATTCTCGATAATTTATCAATTTTTCCAAAATTTGATAGATCCTGAATCTATTACTCTTGACCCACATTTTTTTTTTTTTTGGATACTTTCAAGAAATATATTCCTAAAAATCATATCGCAGGTGTTTTTAAAATAATTCTTTTATAGTTGTGACTTCATTTTTTCAAATAAATGCATCACCGCATTTATCCAATTCGCCATTACGCGTACTTGATTCAATGTTTTATGTATTCCAATCAGGATGTCTATCTTTTTGCAGTTTACTTGTTCAAATTATTTTGTTGCATCTTTTCTATTGTTGTTCAATTAATAATCTATTCGTCTGATTATAAATCTCGTTAGAGGGTTCAAGAGTATTCTTCAAACTCCGCCATGGACGGTCCCAAGCCCGGCTGAAAAAGGAGGAGGGTTGGGCGTGAGGTTAAGAACCTCACCCTATAAAAGACTCCATAGTACCAGTGATAATGACAATTTGGACGTAAAAACTTTTATAAATTGTCATTAATATTGGTACATGGTTCAGTTTTTTGAAATTAAATTTATTACTTTACTATGAACAATTTTTTTTCTCTTTAATTTGCATTTAGCGACTGAATGAATACAATACTTTTGTTAGTTGATCCCATTCATTAATAGCATACATCCTCAATAAAGGTCGTACATTTCCTAAAATTCAATGATAAACCGTGATCAGAAGATAGCCCAATTTATGAAGGTCCATAACCTAAAAATTTCCCATAGTTTTCTTATTATAGGCATTTTTTTTGAAAATCATGAAAATCATTACCTACTTAATATTGATATGTTCAGACTATAAATTTCCATATTTTATCCTGAATAGCTCTGCTAGTGATTGATATAATTAGCAAAACTGAAATAAAATATACAAATCAGATATAAAATATGTAATTAGGAATGTAATTAGCAAAGCCAATCAATTAGACAAAACAGAAATATACAAAATTAATTAATTATTACCAAGTAATTATATTGTAGGGAGTCGGGTTGGCCGAGCTGGCTAAGGCGTGGCTGTCTTCAGCATCGCTTTTCGATAACGATTTTCAGCGGAGGTCCGGGTTCGAGCCTGCTCTATCAAATAAAACTTCTTCCGGCTAAAACTCGGCTCCCTTCACTAACACTACTAACACTTTACTGACGTGCTGTCTAAATGGGCTTTGTGACAAAAAAAAAAAAAAAATTATTTTAATATTTGTTTTCAATAAATATAATAATTATATATATATATATCAAAATTACGCGTTTTGGGCATTCACACGGGTCAACCCGTTCGAAGTGCAATGGACAGGTCTGATCATGGTAACCCCTGCGCCAGGCATTTCCTGACAGTTTTCAATTTCAATTTATAAAAATATTCTTCATTTTTTAAACTTTTTCCGTTTGCTGAGAAATAGCAAAATTTCATCATCAAATAAATCTTTAATATCGATATCTAAATCAGGCGACAATAAACGCTATATCGAAGGCTAAACCACAAGTTTACATTATGAACATCTAATAGGTAATAATTTTAAATAAACGTTTTTTCACAAAAACATTTTTTTTATTGTAATAAAAAATATATGACGGGGCAGAGGGGGTGGTATTTATTCTTTCGAACTAGGCGCCGTAATATCACGCTACGGCTCTGTATATATAATACCGAGGTGAACCGTGATTGGAATTAGGTGTACACCATCTTTGGAATTATTTGGAATTACTTTGGAATTCATTAGATAATCTATTGTCTTCTATTTGGAAATGAAAGTGTAAGTGGAAGAAGGTGTACACGATTTTATCTCGCGGTTCACTCTTCGTATAATACCTTTAATATATTTATAAAATTGATTTGTTTCAGTCTATACGCTCGAAGGCTTGACCTTCGTCATAACTCATCAGCTTTTTAATTAGAAATATTTTATATGTTATTTCTCATGGGGCTAATTTTCCAAGATATATGATATATCGTCGCCTTAGAGTGTAAACTAGCTAAATCCATTTTTTATCATAAGTGACATATTAATATACGGTTCGAAAGAAAAAGAGATGCAGGATCGTCCAAGGAAACTGCTAATTAAAATTACGATCGCAAAGTTGTAGAAAAAATGTGAATTATATTTTAAAAAATTAACACGCTTCTAAAAAGTACAAAATAATGTAATACTTAATCAAAAAGTGTGGGGCGCAGAAACATGTACTTTTAATTAATTTCGACAAAGCGCCCCACGCTTTTTGATTAAGTATTACATTATTTTGTACTTTTTAGAAGCGTGTTTTTTAGTTTTTTTAAAATAATTTATTTTTTACTTTTTAGTCTTAATTATTTTTATAGAGAAAAGTATGCGGAATTTAACAGAATGAAATGTATTTATTTTTTAACCGACTTCAAAAAAAGGAGGAGGTTCTCAATTCGACTGTTTTTTTTTTGTATTTTTGTTTCTAGATTACCTGATATCTTCGCCAATTGTGAACCGATTTTGATGATTTTTTTGCATTGTCTAGTCTAGTTTTCGATTGATCAGTTTTTTTACTTTTTATCCAATGCGAAAAAATATGATATACGTCGAGCTTGATTCATGAAATGTATATGTTTGGCACCGACTTCAAAAAGCGATTTTATGTAAATATTTCGTCCTTTAGTTGTAACTAAATTAGATTATTATTTTATACCTTCTAGTATATTTTATTTTATTTTTGAGTTTTATTATTTTATTTGTTGCATTTAATTTTTTTGAAGTCGGATTTTTTTTTTTTATAAAAATTATTTTTATATTATTTTTATATAATTTCATTTAAATTGAGTAGGTAAACAATTATTTTTATAGAAATATTTTCGGAATTTAACAGAACAAAAGTCACATTGATACATTCATAGATAAATACATAGATACATACATACAGATGAAGCTAATATAAAGCGTGTAAAAATAGTTTCTTTACATAACAACAATTTTGTTTGTTTTTTCTATGCCCTGTAAAATTTCCTTCTTGTGAGTTAGTGAGGGTTTTTCAATGTGTATTTGATTAGAAAAATATAAAATATCCTTATGAAAATATGATCTCAAATGATTAAATACCTACCTATTGTTTTTAATAAACAGAATTTATATTTATTAATTTTTATCCCTAATATAATATTACATAAAACAATTTATTTTTATCCCACTATAAAATAAAATAACAAACAAATGAAAAAAATATAATAAAATTCGGTTGATTAAAAAATTTGGATTTTGTAAAATAACTTTGAATGATTATTAGGCTCATCTCTTAGTTAAGTTTAATAAAAAAAATTGTTCCTTGGTAATTAAGAAAATAACTTAAAAATAATTCAAAAGTACTTAATAAAGTTAGTAAAATAAACTGCAACGGCCTGTTATAAACTTTATCCAAATTCTTTTGAAATATTAATATGTTTTGCTGGCTTGGTGTGTACTGGATATATTAATTATTTATCCTTTAACAATAAAAAAATAATATGTTTATTCCTTTATTATTAATCAGATATCAATGGGTACTCGCAAGTTCATGTTGACTTTAATTCAAAAATAATGATGGATTCTCATTTAATAGTCGAGGAATAAGCATTCTACATTAGATTTTGACGCTTCGATTATTATTGGTAACCATTGCTGAAGACATAGAGGAATCGACATAAAATTCAAAAATAACGATCGATCGACTCAAACTTGAGTTGTTTACCAAAAAAGAATTTAGTCTTTTTGATTTTAAGCCGATTCTTCCACGTTTTCAGTAGAGGTTTCCATTAATAGTCAAAACATCAAAAATGGAATGCAATAAGGTTATTCCTCTAGTATTAGATAAGAATCGATCGTTATTTTTGATTTGATTTCGATTCCTCTATGTCTTCAGCAATGGTTACCAATAAACCGAAACGTCAAAAATCCAATATAAAATGGTTATTCCTCAAGTACTAGATGAGAATCAATTGCTATTTTTGATTTTAAGTCGATTCCTCATGTCCTCACCAATGGTTACCAATAAAACCCGAAACGTCAAAAATCCAATATAGAATGGTTATTCCTCAAGCATTAGATGAGAATCAATTGCTATTTTTGGTTTTTAAGTCGATTCCTCTATAAAAAGGTAACGGATAAGAAAAGAACGCAGTTGCTATGGTTACTTATAAACTTTCTCCCAAATTTTTAGCATTTCACAGAGAAAAGCCTATCCACTCTTACTTAGGTTAAATGAGTCCTATATTACCATAAACAGATCAAATGGGAAATAAATTTTAAAGAATTCAAAAATTCTACTTTAGAGTAAAGTACTTTAAAATATAATTTTACTAAAATTTTATTTAACTTTTTTTAGTCATCTGGGCGTACTTAATTAGGATATTAAATTTCATCAAAATTGGTTAAGTCATTTTAAAAAGATATTTAGAAAAAACTAAAAAGTACTGAAATAAATAATGTTGTATAATACTAATTATGTTTCAGGGCCGATATGTACCAAAAACTAATCAGCGCTTCATTTTGTTATAATGATGGTAGGTTTTCAATTTCATTTCAATCGGTGCAAAGGTGTGGAAAAAATCGTGGACGAAAAAAACAATAACATCCATCCATCCATCCATCCATCCATCCATCCGCACGCACTTCCAAAAAAATGGCACTTTTTGGCCTCTCGACGAGATTCCAGGTAACTTTTGGCAAAACCGCCACGCTAAAATTCAATCTCATTGAATACTTCAATTTGTGACCTTAATTGAGTCCATGGGTTCCGTAGTCTTTACCTGAGGACCTGTTGAAGTAGCGCTTGCCGCGCGACAGCAATACTTTCTCCCATGCTTCGCATTGGATAAAGTAAAAAGTGACCATTTTTAATTAATAAAATAAATATTCAAATAACGCCTAGTTTGTTTTTATTAAAATTAAGTAATTTCAATACATAGAAAATAATTTATTTGTAAACATTTTAAATAAAATATTGCAAGTATAATTTTTCTGCTTTCTTTTTGTTAATTTGTGTAAAAGCCAATCGAGCTTCTTCGCCTCTGAAAAAAATAATAAGATTGGAATTATAATATGTTTTATATTATTAAAAAAAGTGCCGTCTTAGGGGACGCCGAGAGCGAAGCTTTATAATATAAGCGAGCGAACTAAGCGTTCAAAAAAATTAAGACTTGAAAAGAAAAGCCTTGAGGGATGAAAAAATAAAGAATTTGAGAAAATAAAAAAAAAATAAAACTGAAAAAATGAATACATTGACGCATTCAAAAAACGCAAGGCTATAGCGGAGCTCTCCTATTTCTTTTTTTTTGTTCTAATCGTGAAGAGAGCTCCGCTGTAGCCTTGCGTTTTTGGGCGCGTCTTTTATTTTTAATGTATTCATTTTTTTTATTTTCCCAAGTTATCAGTTTTATTTTTTTTTATTTTCAAGTCTTTATTTTTTTTCATCCCTCAAGGCTTTTTCTTTTCTCAAGTCTTAATTTTTTTGAACGCTTAGTTCCTTCACTTTATATTATAAAGCTTCGCTTCTTCGGGCGTCCCTAGACGTCACTTTTTTTTTATCCTTCAAGTAATACAAATAAGAAAATAATTTGAATCCTGCAATTTTTGCATAATAAAATTTATTGCATTCATATATAATGTATTATATGTACAAAGTTTAAACATAAAATTATCGAATAATTCACAAAAGCATTATTATCTGTATGTTCATCATAAGTACTTTAAGTTATTTGTACACCACTATTCTCATTGTTATATGGTACGAAAGTAATTATTGGATGATGGTAACTAAAATAAGATAGAAAAAGTTTCTTTGATTGAATTTTTCAATGAATCTTGTAAATATTGCATCTATAGTTGTTCCTGTTTTAGTTGTCGCAGAGTTTGGATCATTATTTATCTTTAAATTAAATTTTGTCTGTAAGGAAATCAACCAATGGCTTAGATTTCTCATCCTTAAAATTGCAATTAAAATCTCCACCTAAAATAATTGGCATAGTATGTTCATTACTTCCCCGTAAATTTTGATCCATATTCTGAATAAATCATTAGTGATCTTGCAATGAAATTTATTATATCTTTAACGCTATGTCCAGGAGATATATAAATTTGTTATCAGAACTAGAGTTTGTCCATCTTGCATTGCTAAATGAGAAGAACATATCTCTCCAATATCTGAAAATTTGCATGAACTTCATTCAGTTCGTTCCTTCTGAATTGTAAAGACATATTACGTGTAATGAAGTTTGTATTATCGTTTTTGATCTTGTAAAATAGCAACTCCTCCAGACCTATAATTCTGTCTTTTGGAACTGAGCTACACAATTAAAATTCGGGACACTTATCGTTTCATTGTTCAACATTCTTGTTTCAGATAAGAGTAGCATTATTGTTGATTATAGAATCTGTAAGATCCATGGCATGTGCTCTGATACTTTGAACATTAAAAGTGACGAAAGCCATGCCTCGTCTGACCAAAGTGTGACATCAGACCACGCCTTACTGAGGGTACGGGGGACAGTGCGCACGCACCACTCGTGTTACGCTTTTAAAATCTGACGGTTAGCTCGGATAGAGTGGCCGGGGCGGCGAGCCCCCAGAACGTCCGAATAAAAGCTTCGCTTCAAAATAGGAAATAGAAGAATATTTTATATGACGAATTAGAGTTATATTAAAATATTTATTTTTTAATTTAAATTATATATTCTAATAAATTTATCTATTTTTTACAAAATAATCGAATTATACATTATTATGTGTATTTGTTTGAATAATAATTTATATGTATAAATAGTATGTATAAAAAAAAATTGAATAAATAATATTTACTAACCCCTCCCCCTCCCTTTCATTTCAAAATTCCTAATGAGATCCTTGAAAGCCCGTTCCCCACCTTTAACTCCGCCGCCGGCTGTCAACCGAGTCCCCTGACTAATAAAAGATTGTTTATTATAATTTCGATTATTTGCTCATATGAATTGGAGATTTCCGCTATTTTGTCATTAATCATATCATCAGAACTTGGCCAAATTAATATGGTACAAATCGAAACTATACTGAAACCAATGCAAAAAATCATCAAAATCGGTTGACAATTGGCGAAGAAATCGAGCAACATAGACACAAAAAAAAATCAGTCGAAATGATAACCTCCTCCTTTTTTGAAGTCGGTTAAAAAGATCATTTATTAGAACCTTTTCTTTATACTTTTGAACCGACAATTCGGATGATCTTCCCTCCTTCAAGCAGTGGTGATATCGCAAATTTTGCATTGCAGGAAAGCTAAAATTCCGGGTGACCTGGGGATTACGGGGGTCCTCTCCGAAATTTTTTGAATTATATGTTTCAAATGATGTATTTTATGTTTCCAATTTTTTTTTTGATGTATTTGAAAAAAAAATTGTCAATTCGTAAAATAAAAATACAAAAATAAAAACTTCAAAAGCGGTGGGGGAACGGCGTTCCCGCACCATGACACCCCTGCCTTCAGGGTTTCTAAAAGGCCAATGAATGAAACATGTAATAATTTTCCTTCATTTGAACCCTGAAGAAGGAGAGAAGATCATCCGAAATGTCGGTTCAAAAGTATAAAAAGAAAGGTTCCAATATATTTTGTTGTTTTTATTTATTCTTGGACTGATTGCCTTCCATTCAATCCTCAGTTCTACATATATCTATCAGTCTGTCTCCAAGAAAAAACATCCAATAAGTTGTTTTGAATATTTTTCCATTCAAGAATGTCGGTTTTAATAGATATTTCTCACCAATTTGGGCTATCTTCAGAATATAATAGATATTGATTGAGGAAAGTAAAAATGTTAAGACTCGGCACGGAAACAGAACAGATATACAGATTATTATTTGTTTATCGGCGCGTCGACTACTATGGTCATTTGCGCCAAATAACCAGATTAAAGGCACAAATTTACCTTGGATACCAATACCGGCAATATTTCAAATACTATTCAATAAAGATTGAACGATTTAACTGGATTGAATCATGTGCTTAATGACAATAACACACAATCACGAAAAACGATAAGTTATTAAAACGTAAATTAAATACTCTATTAATGATGAAAAAATTATAAATTTAATATGAACATTACTAATTGAAAAATGAAATTAAGACTATAAATTCAAATTATTTAATAATGTATTGTGTATGACACAATGGAATTATTTATTTAATGATTGAGGCTAAATTTGGGTTGTTATCGTCCATCTTTGAAAATAATTAGGCTGGATATTGGGATCTTGGACTTAAGAAAAATAATTAAAAGCTAAATTTCAAAAAGTTGCAACATATTTCGTCGTATATTTTTCGACTTCTTCAGGCAATCTATAACAATTACAAATTATAAGAATATGAAGTCATTAGATAATTCAAAGAGAAAACAAAACACTTTTTTGATAACTCCAAACAATATTCACTTTTAGGATCAGCTTCCTCGTTGATAGATAATTAATTTCTTGAATTATCTAATGACTTCATATTCTTATAATTTGTAATTATTATAGATTGCCTGAAAGAAGTCGAAAAATATACGACGAAACGTGTTGCAACTTTTAAAATTTAGCTTTTAAATTATTTTCTCAAGTCCAAGATCCCAATATCAGCCTAACTAATGATTGTAATATTCTCAAAATGATATTATTAGTATAAATAAAAGCAATTGAATATATTCTTTTTTTGAAAAATGAAAATGTTAAAATGATATTGTAAAAAAAAAAATGTAATTATAAAAAATAACCCCGAATGTCAGTCCGGTAATGTAGGTTAAAATGAATTATATTAACACAAGGTCCTAAAATGTATCTGGATCTATGAAAAAAAAATATGTATATATTGATAGAGTTTTTCTTTGAGCGGACTGGTATAAATATGCAATTGGATGTTGATGAAAGCAGTCGGTGGTTGTAAAATAAGACTATGAAGTTTTATTATTTTACATTTATTTGTTAAACCGACGTTTCGATTTATCTCCTTCTTCAGGGTAACAAAAAGTCAATGAAAGTAGTTCAAATCATAATTACTTTCTGTCTCCTTTTATTAATCACCAATTGTTATGATTAACATATTGATCATCAATTGCTTTTTACTTTATTTCTATTCGAGATGAAAAATTTTATAATGTTTTTGGCATTGTCAAGGAGACAGAAATTAATTATGATTTGAACTACTTTCATTGACTTTTTATTCCTGAGAAGGAGAAAATAAATCTACAGAACGTCGGTTTAATAGAGCAAATGTAAAATAATAAAACCTCTATAGTCTTATTTTTACAACCACCGTGGACTTTATATAATCAACATCAATTACTATGTATATATATTTATTGCTGAATAAACTAACATTTAAAAAAGAAAAAATTACTGATTAGATTTTTGATCATAAAGTCAAAGACTATTCAAACTTATATATAAGCTTGACCAAAAAATAATATAAGAAGCAAAGCCAGTAATGATTTTTTATTTTAATATACGATTAACTTAGTACCTTTGCATAATGATGGTAAGTGATCAGAGTATCCTTTTGTCTTCAGTTTGAACACAATTTTTGAATGATAGAGATGAATTTCAAATCGAAACCAAATTCATTTAAGAGGGAAAACCAGTTTTCACAGCAGCCAGCCATAATTGAGAATATTAATGAATCTGAAAAAATAATAATCAATTGTTTTAATAAAATGCAGATGAAACTCTTGATTTTCTGTCAAATAAGATATAGATATTTCAGTTTTCAGATAGACTCAAAGACTATTCTAACTTAGTTAAGTTTGATCAAAAAATTATATCTATATAGGTATATAAAATTAAGGTTTTGTCTGTACATTGGTCCAAATCACGGCAAATTTTGGTTGCACGCGTTTCAAGCAAAGTTATGAACAACTTCCCTCAACAAAATTCCTGTCTGTCTGTATGTCTGTATGTTTCCGTGGGTTCCGCGAAAAGTTGCTCACGATTCACGTAAAAACGGCTGAAGGGATTATTGTGAAATTTCTGTTTACATCAGATGTCTTCTAACTTACGTTTTTAGCTATATAACGTTTTGATATTTTGACCCCAAAGGGAGCTTGGGGAGGTGCACCAGTAATTATCAAATAAGTCATAAACAATAACTCTACGGCAAATTTTATTATGAGTAGTTGTAGGGGGATGTGATTTCTGACTTTTTAACTTTGTCCTAAAAAATTCCCCCAAGGAGAGGAGTCAAAATATGAAAAATTCTTGCTCTTGGACCAAACTCAACCAAATTTTGTATACATAATCTGTGGGTCACTAGAAGGGTAGAAATGCAACAACTAACGACCCAAAATGGGGTGGGGCAGAAAATGAAAAATTTTTACCCTTAGAGCATACTTAACAAATTTTATATACATAATCTGTGGGTCACTAGAAGACTAGAAACGCAAAAACTGGGCGCGGGGGTGGAGTGATGTTGCAGATTGCGGGGGTCAGGGGGATGAGGGCGCGGAGGGTGGAATGTGGGTGAGGGAGTAAGACGGAGTAGGGTGAAGGGGGTGGTGCGGGATGGAGTCCGGGTGGAGTAGTGGGTGTAGGGGTCAGGGGGCTAGGCGGGGGTGCGGTGCGTGGAGGTGGAGGGCACGGGGTGGGGTGCGTGGGTGGTGGGGGGAGGGTGGAGAAGGGATTGAGGTGAGGGCCCAGAGACGAAGTGGGGTGGGGCGGGGTTGAGGGCGGG
Source organism: Forficula auricularia (assembly GCA_024734495.1). Lineage (NCBI taxonomy): Eukaryota > Metazoa > Arthropoda > Insecta > Dermaptera > Forficulidae > Forficula > Forficula auricularia. Next base: position 761,968 of record JALMQS010000140.1, on the reverse strand, counting down.
AGTGGAGGTCGCGGGTGAGGGTGTGTGTGTGGGGGGCGTGCCTGGCACAACAAGAGGGCCGCCGTAGGCGGACGCGCAGCTAGTATAAGATAAAGAGCAAAGCCAGAAAAAAAAGGTAAAATCTTTGCCTAGGGGGTCCATATTTTTCTAATCGTGCACAGCATATAATTATTTAAATAAAAGTAGTTAAGTGTTTCGAATTATGAAGAAGAATTATGAGATTTCTTCCAAAATTCGAAGAACAATAGAATGACTTTTCCCAAATTGAATATAAAATACCGAAGTTTACTTCTATATGTCGGCAATGTGAACTCTTAAATTAAATTTTATGTTTTAATTTTATTGATAATCATAGAAAAAGTCAAATAATGATTAAAATTTAAATAAAAGTAAAAAAAAATAATAGTGCTTGTTATCATTTTATATATGCAAAGATACATTTAACAAAAATGAGTGAACGTAAAAAAGTTAAAGAAAATCACTGAAGAAAGGGGTTAAGTGTTCGAACTGCAATCACATATGGCATCGAGGGGTGAACCGGGACCTAATATCGTATACACCTACTTCCACTTCCACTTTCATTTCCAAGTGGAAGAAATATCTAATGAATTCCAAAATAATTCCACTTAATTCCAAAGACGTGTACACCTAATTCAATCGGAGTTCACCCCTCGTATGGCATGAACATCTAGAAGAAGCGTCAAACAGATCGCACTCTGCTAATATACAGGAAAAAAGTGAGTGGAAGGAATTTTTTACAAAATCTAGCATTTACTACTCTAGCTTTTTCTGACAATCTCGCCCTGTAGATTTTAGAATTTAAAAGCACTTTTGGGACGACGAAAGCAACTTTTTTTTTCTTTTTTTTAATTAAAAAGAGAGAGAATTTCTCCCGAAACGTTTGGTTTAAAAAATAAACGTTTTAAGATTGTTTTATAAAAGATTTGTATTTTTTAATATTTAAAAACAACCAATAATTAATTTTTTTCTGGTCTATTTATACCGAGGGGTGAGCCGCGACCTAAAATCATGTACACCTACTTCCACTTTCATTTCCAAGTAGAAGACAAAAGATGACAATAGATTATCTAATGAATTCGAAGTAATTCCAAAGACGGTGTACACCTAATTCCAATTGCGGTTCACCTCGGTTATACATAGATATAATTCTATATATTAAGGGCTTATTGCAATAACATGATAAGGCACAAAACTGAGAAAACAAGAGGGTTTTAAGTTTTAGAAAAATCTATAAAATTAAATACTAGACATTTTTGGTATACAACTATTTTTAATATATGCTTTTTCGATTCATAACTATGGTTGGATAAAAAAAAATGGCAATGAATGAAGTATTTTTTTACAAAAAAAATGTTTTATTAAAAATCATGTGGCTTGTCATGTTATTACAATAATCCCTTCATTTATAATTTTTATAATATTGCTATTATTTTAGAAAGAGAGAAGAGGACACACAAATGCCCGAAACATGTATTAGAAAAAATTAAATTTTAATAATTTTTTTGATTTTAGAAGAAATCTTTTAAATTAAAGAAAAAGATTATTTAATTGAAAAGTTTTTGTTTTGCCGAGTAGCAGAGTTGTTTGATTCACAAAGAGAAACAAAGAGGTTGCTTGATGCAAATAAACATACATACATATATATCGAAATTATATATCTGTATATATATATACAGATATATATATATATATATATATATATTATTTATTTGTTTGAGACTATAGTTTCGAAGACTTGGTCTTCATCATTAGTCTTTTTTTAATTATAAATATTGTTTTTCATGGACTCAATACCGTATGGATATTGAAAATTTTCGATCTTTACTTAGCTAGGAGCCAGTTAAAATTAAAATCATCTTCCAGTTCACATTCATATTTAAACACATGTATCCCTTTTTTTTGTGACAAAGAACAGACAGACAATGGTTGGGTTTTCCTTTTTTTTTCTTTGGTATTGACTCCATGAAAAACAATATTTATAATTAAAAAAAGACTGATGATGAAGACCAAGTCTTCGAAACTACAGTCTCAAACAAATAAATAATATATATAATTTCGATATATATGTGTGTATGTTTATTTGCATCAAGCAGAGGACAACCTCTTTGTTTCTCTTTGTGAAAAGATTATTTCTCTATTCAAATTTGTATAAATTATTAATTATGTTTTAATTATTCAGACTCAGCTAAATTCAAAAGAAATCTTGGATATAAATTTAAAATTAGTTATAGGCAAAGTCATACGAGATTAAGAATGCGTCAATAAGTGAGACCAGGGGCGGACTGGGATCAAAATTTGGGTGTGGAAAAATATATAGTGGCCCGCATAGCAACGGCCCTCCATGCCAAAAATTTAGAATACAAATACCTAATAAAAAAACTGCAACGGATCGTTGCTAAACTTTATCCAAATTCATTTGAAATATTAATATGTTTGTTCCTTTATTATTAATCAGATATCACTTGCAATTTGGAGTTCATATTGAAATTAATTCAAAAATAATTCTCATTTAAGAGTCGAGGAATAACCATTCTACATTGATTTTTGACGTTTCGGTTTTTATTGGTAACCATTGCTGAAGACATAGAGGAATCGACTTAAAATCAAAAATAGCCATCGATTCTCATCTAATACTTGAGGAATAACAATTCTACATTAGGTTTTTGACGTTTCGATTATTATTGGTAACCATTGCTGAAGACATGGAGGAAACGACTTAAAATCAAAAATAACGATCGATTCTTATCTAATACTAGAGGAATAACCTTATTGAATTCCATTTTTGATGTTTTGACTATTAATGGAAACCTCTACTGAAAATGTAGAAGAATCGACTTAAAATCAAAAAGACTAAATTCTTTTTTGGCAAACAACTCAAGATAATCGAAACGTCAAAAACCTAATGTAGAATTGTTATTCCTCAAGTATTAGATGAGAATCAATCGCTATTTTTGATTTTAAGTCGATTCATCTATGTCTTCAGCAATGGTTACCATTAAAAACCGAAACGTCAAAAATCCAATATAGAATGATTATTCCTCAAGTACTAGATGAGAATCAATCGCTATTTTAAGTTTAAAGTTGATTTCTCTATGTCTTCAGGAATGGTTACTAATAAAAACCGAAACGTCAAAAATCCAATATAGAATGGATATTTCTCAAGTATTAGATGAGAATCAATCGCTATTTTTTATTTTAAGTCGATTCCTCCATGTCTTCAGCAATGGTTACTAATAAAAACCGAAACGTCAAAAATCCAATATAGAATGATTATTCCTCAAGTACTAGATGAGAATCAATCGCTATTTTTGGTTTAAAGTCGATTTCTCTATGTCTTCAGCAATGGTTACTAATAAAAACCGAAACGTCAAAAATCCAATATAGAATGATTATTCCTCAAGTACTAGATGAGAATCAATCGCTATTTTTGGTTTAAAGTCGATTTCTCTATGTCTTCAACAATGGTTACTAATAAAAACCGAAACGTCAAAAATCCAATATAGAATGATTATTCCTCAAGAACTAGATGAGAATCAATCGCTATTTTTGGTTTAAAATCGATTTCTCTATGTCTTCAGCAATGGTTACTAATAAAAACCGAAACGTCAAAAATCCAATATAGAATGATTATTCCTCAAGTACTAGATGAGAATCAATCGCTATTTTTGGTTTTAAAATCGATTTCTCTATGTCTTCAGCAATGGTTACTAATAAAAACCGAAACGTCAAAAATCCAATATAGAATGATTATTCCTCAAGTACTAGATGAGAATCAATCGCTATTTTTGGTTTAAAATCGATTTCTCTGTCTTCAGCAAAGGTAACGGATAAGAAAACAACGCAGTTGCTATGGTTACTCATAAAAATTCCTCCCAAATTTTTAGCATTTCACAGAGAGAAGCCTATCCATTCTTACTTAAGTTAGGTTAAATGAGCTATATTAAAACGATCAAATGAATAAATTTTAAAGAATTTATTTTAAAAAGTACTATCTTACTTTAGAGTAAAGTACTTTAAAATATAATTTTACTAAAAACTTTATTTAACCTTTTTTGTGGTCCCCAAGGTACTTAATTAGGATATTAAATTTCATCAAAATTGGTTAAGTCATTTTCAAAATATTTAGAAAAAACTAAAAAAGTACCGAAATAAAGTACTAATGTTTGTGGGCCGATATGTACCAAAAACTAATCAGCGCTTCATTTTGTTAAACTAATGGTAGGTTTTCAATTTCATTTCAATCGGTGCAACGGTGTGGAAAAAATCGTGGGCCAAAAAAGCGATAACATACATCCATCCATACATCCATACGCACGCACTAAATGAAAAAATCGCACTTTTTGGCCTCTCGACGAGACCCCATGTAATTTTTGGCAAAACCGTCACGTGCTAAAATTCAACCTAATTGAATACTACAATTTGTGACTTTAATTGAGTCCATGGGTTCCGTAGTCTTTACCTGAGGACCCTTTGAAGCCACGCTTGCCCCGAGAGCGATTGCAATACTTTACCCATGCTTTGCATTGGATAAAGTAAAAAACAGCACATTGTAGTTATCTAAATTTTATTTATAACAAATAAGATTATAATGTCATATGAATATCCATATATGCTTAAAAAAATAAATAAGAATAATGGAAAGTAATATTGTATATTTTATCTAAACACTATATACTTACAAAATTAATTTATTTTGCATTAACTTGCTTTTTTGAGCAAACATATTAATAATATCATCATCATCAAGGCTATTGAGAATATCTTTTTCCGCTGCCATTAACATGAATGCTTCTAAGTGATCTTGTGTAAGAGTTGATCGTAGCCTATTTTTTATACATTTTAGAATTGAAAAACTCCTTTCGCAGCTTACTTGTGTAATCGACAAAGTAAGTAAATATTTATATGCCATTCCAAGAGTGGAATACGCACCACTCAACAAATTGTATCGATGTAAGACATTGTAACAACAAATTGGGCAGTTCTTACATGCCTTACAATCACTGGTAATAAATTCAGACATCTCTTCATCATCAGATGTATCTACTTCTACTTCATGTTTTACATTACGCATTTTTTCAAAAGTCTCAGTGACGTTTTCTTTTAAAATATCCCACGCTGATATAAAATTTCTCAGTGTCTTCCTTGATGTTACTCTGTGTTGCCGCTGGATTGAATTTCGTTAAAGTAAAACTTAGTTTTTCAAATGCATTATCAGGAATTCCTTCAGCAAAATTTTTGGGGTCTAAGCAGGCAAAATCGAAGTACAATGCTTCATTTTTAACAAATCTATCCTCCATGCTCTGAACTGCGTTATCCATTACAAAATTGTATGTATTTATTTCATAACGCTTCAATGGATCTGTTATAAATTCATCGCTTGAGTTTTCATCGAACATTGTTTTTCGTTTCCGCAACCTAACATTTGGTAAATTGGCTTCTACTATTAATTCGCAATCCATTTCTTCAAATTTATCATTGGCATAATTAACAAAGGTATCAGCAGCTATTTTTAAATCATTAAATTTTCTAGATTCATTTTTTAACAAGTTAATAGCATTAGTGACCATGCGGTGAGCTTTAATAAAATCTAACGATTTAGTTTGTAAATATTTGGATATTGGAGTAGTGATACTAAATATAAGCATAAAGAGCTCAGCAGTTAATATAGTTTCATATTTCAGTAATATATCCAGAAATGATTTAGCCTTTTGTCTAGCATCTGATTTTAAATTTAGTTTGGTTGAATTTACCATTTCAAGTAATGTTAAAACTAATTCAACATATAATCCGTCCTGGGCATGTCCAACTTTACCAAATATATATCACTGCATATGATCTGATATGGTGTATTTGCCTTACCTAGTTTAGGTTCAAATGAAATAATAATATCAAAATGAATTTTCTCAAACATTCGTGAGATTTAATAGTGATGTGCTAGTAAATTAATAATAACCATAAAAAATATCATGGGACCCGCCCACATACAGACCGGCCCATGTGGAATTTTCCACATTCTCCACACAGCCAGTCCGCCCCTGAGTGAGACTTAATGTACATTGGAAAAGATCCTGTCTAGTGCTAGCAGATGATGGAGGATGACTCACGAGTGTTCACAGGAGAGAAATGGAGATTTCCAGAGAAGACTAATTGATCTAAAAAGATCAAATAAAATAAATAAATAAGAGGATAAAAATGAATATGTGCAAGAAGGAGGAAACTTTTAGGTGAGGAGTTAAGGGGCAAGGGCCATGAGGTCCCTTGTTCCTTGCGTTGGACCCGAACGTGGATAAAAAAAATTCCTCGAGAGATAGAAATTTAACAAAAATTATGTCAAGAGAAGATTCGTTATAATTAAAGGTTGCTTTTAATAACTGAGGATTGAATGGAAGGCAATCAAGCCAAGGATATATATAAAGATCGATGATTAACAACAAAAGAAAATTTATTGGAACCTATTCTTTTAAATACTATTGAACTGACATTTCGGATGTCCTTCCCTCCTTCTTCAGGGTTTAAAAGGGAAATGAAGGAAGCATGCAATAATTTTCCTTCATTTGAACCCTGAAGAAGAGAAGATGATCCGAAATGTCGATTCAAAAGTATAAAAAGAAATTATTTACCACGTAGTTTTGATTAAAAAAAAAAAAAACATATTTGGGCGATTATTTTTAGTGGAGGGGATATAAGCACACAATGGCTTGGAAACGATCCGGCAAGTATGTGTGATGTGTGTATCCATATAGAGATTTCGTAGTGTGAGTGCTACAGTCACGTTAAAAAACATAACCTAAAATTTTAGTTCCGTTCATATTTATAGAGTGGTTACGAGGCTAAAACTTTTTGTGTGGATTGTCGCGAAAGAACCTCCTTAGTTGGCTCAGAGGGGTGAACCGCGACCTAAAATCGTGTACACTTACTTCCACTTCCACTTTCATTTCCAACTAGAAGACAATAGATTATCTAATGAATTCCAAAGTAATTCCAAATAATTCCAAATACCGTGTACCCAATCGCGGTTCACCCCTCGGTTGGCTCCTGCGGCCGGGTGGTTCGCAAGATTCAAGGTTCGGTCATACACTCAGCTGTTTGTTTTGGTGCCAAAATTTTAGTAAATTCAAAAAGAGGAATTAATTATAAATTGAGCTTTAAAGCATCAGTACTTCGGGTTGAAAAATACAGAAAATAAAAAAATCGAATTCTTATTTGGGGAGCTTTTAATCCGTTGTAGCAAATCAGTTAATTTAGCACAAAAGTTAAATTTTTGTTTTCTAACTCAAAGCGATTGCAGACGTAAAAATTGAAAAAGAGCTTACTGAGCCATAATATTTTTTACTTTTTTTCTAATTTATAATCTTTTATATTAAATAAATAAATTAACAAACATTTATTAGCAAATAGATTTTTATCCCAGTTGGTTTAGTTTTATATGAAAGATATTAATTTGCCGATGGTAATAGATTCAAATTTACTAGAAAATCATAGATCAAAGATGGTGTCATCTATTAATTCCGATGGAGTGGAATATTTTTAATTATATGTCAGAGGGGTTGTTTTTCACCCCCTCGGGAATCGAACCCGAGTGCCAGTAACAGCAATCCGGGCCACCTGGCTCACCTGCGGGATACGAACCTCTCTGACATATGCAAACGCGTAAAATATTTTACTCAAAGATTGTTATCTTAATTTGTAAAATTTCGCGATATAGTGATTCTAAATTTAAACATATAGCCATGCCATATAATTTAAATAAAGGTGGTTGAGTGTTTCGAATTTTGAAGAAATTCAAAATTCGAAGGGCAATGGAATGACTTTTCCTAATTTAATATGAAAGATATTAATTTGCCGATGGTAATAGATTCAAATTTACTAGAAAATCATAGATCAAAGATGGTGTCATCTATTAATTCCGATGGAGTGGAATATTTTTAATTATATGTCAGAGGGGTTGTTTTTCACCCCCTCGGGAATCGAACCCGAGTGCCAGTAACAGCAATCCGGGCCACCTGGCTCACCTGCGGGATACGAACCTCCACTCCATCGGAATTAATAGATGACACCATCTTTGATCTATGATTTTCTGGTTTAGTTTTAATTAAGCGGCAGCACCATCGATGAAGTATGAGAAAAAATACCTTTTAATACTATTTAATTAGAAAATTTATAATTTTTTCCTTAGAAATAATAATTTTCAAATAAAAATAGAAATTTATAATACAAATAATATTAAATTTTAAATCAAAAGAAAACACCTCATGACTTCGGAATTTATATGTTGGTTATGATTTTCCCATCTTATTTTATACTTCTTATGCCTAACAAATTTTCTATGTCATTGTATTAATTTAAAATCATCTTGATCAACTTGATTAATTTTATTTTATCTACATATTATAAATAATAATATAAACATAATGGAAAGCTATTATGATAATGGGTCACAAAGACAACGTTTTAGCCCTTACGCCGATAATGGAGGGTAAGCTATTAAGTATATATAATAATGTAAATACATTTTTTTAATGATGATAATGCAAGTAGTGCAAAACCTTTTGGCCTATAGATAATAACCAAGGTACTTCTAATTTTCCTTTATTTATCCATAGGTCAAAAGAGCCTACCCTACCCAAAATTTTCACTGAACAATAGTCTATCTCAAAAAAGAGATTATCCCTTAAAATAATTTAAACAATGAAAACAATTTCTCTCTTGTTCATTAAACCTATAATAAATACCTTTTTGTATTAGTTATAATTCTGTATTTTCCTGAAGATGAGCTTACAGCTCGAAATATATATATATTGAAAAATATTTTTACATCTTTTAATTTTTTAATTTTAATGTGAAAGAAGTGACCAAGAATCCCTAACTCATAGTAAATGAATATTACACATAATATTTATTTACTCTTATCTTTATTAAAAATGTTTCACCTTGCACCAACACCACAATCTCTACTAATTACCTTTTGGAGGCATTCTATCTGACATCTTTCAAGTCTTTTTCCCCATTAACCGAAATGAACAAACTATTTCAAAATAAATGCAAAAACCATTTTAAGCATTGGGTCTTGAAGGATTTTAACTATTACTTTTCCTAATTGAAAAGTTTTTATCTTGCCGAGAGTAGCAGAGCTGTTGATTCATAAAGAGACCTAGCACGCGTTTTGCCGACTCCCAACACTCTTTCGCGGTCAAATTAGAAAAGTGCCGGACTACTTCATTCGCCAATACGTATATCCCCATGACTTCAAGGAACTGGAACTCTCTCCCAGCCTCCATCTTTCCCAGCACTTATAATCTTCAAACCTTCAAAACCCGAGTGCATAAACACCTACGTCTACACCCTCTCACTTAATCAACTTTTCCCTTCTCTTCGGTAATGCAAGGGTCTTTCGAGATCCATAGGGGCTGCATCTTTACTGGTGCACCCCTTCTTGCATTCGATTGCATTAAAAAAAAAAAAAAAAGAAACAAAGAGGTTGTCTCTGAAGCAGAGGACAACCTCTTTGTTTCTCTTTATGTACTACTTTTCCTTTTGTTCTCCCTCACCCTGAAAGTGCAGCACCTATAATTCATATCATTACTAGACGCTTTATTTCCTTAAAGTCTGTAAGCCCTAATTTTGAAAGGCTGATTCGATAAAGATGCAGAAGGCGGGGACATGTCTAGACATTTCTCCAATTAAACCGCGAAATGTGTTGGAAATCGGCGATTCTCGTACAAAGCTTAAAGCAAGCTTTTGGGAAAATTATTAACTTTTATCGGGGCTCGAGGTGTGAACCGCGACCTAAAATCGTGTACACCTACTTCCACTTTCATTTCCAAGTAGATGACAATAGATTATCTAATGAATTCCAAAGTAATTCCAAAGACGGCGCACACCTAATTCCAATCGCGGTTCACCCCTCGTCGGAGCTTAAATGCCATGAGGATATTTATAAAATAGCCGGCCAATTGTGAGTAGGATCGTTATCGAGGTTCCTTCTTATTTATAACTAAAGCCCGGATTTATATGCACAAAAAAGCCTCCAATATGCCATATAATATGCTCCAAAAAACAAAATAATGCAGCATAAATTTCAAAGACATCACACAAATAATTTAAATTTTATATAAATCTTGAGTACCATCTACTTAACTATAGTAGGTAAACTTGTTATACTTTTAGAAGGAAATAAGATAGAAAAAGGCCTGTCTTACACAAAACTGGGATCTGCATTAAAAAATACATTTTTAAAAATTATTTTAAATCAAACTAAATTAGAGAACAAAGAAAATATTTTTTTGGTATAGCCAAAAAGGATCAGCCGGGGTTCGATCCTGATTGGGAGGCATTTAAATATAATAATTAATAGAGTGTTGGTTCAAGGTGAAACATCTTTAATAAAGATTAAAGTAAATAAATATATGAAATATTCATTTACTATAAGTTGAGATTTCTAGGTCACTTGTTTCACATTAAATTTTAATTTCAAATATGCATGAGCAGTATAAAATTAAAACCACTATGTCTGGGAGCTATGATTCGAATAAATAACTGATCTCACTCGACGTACATGTTAGGAAAAAAACATGCAATTGCATAAGAAACCGGGCTCTACTTATAACCTTGTAACCGAAGGGTGAATCGCGACCTAAAATCGTGTACACCTACTTCTACTTCCACTTTCATTTCCAAGTAGAAGACAATAGATTATCTAATGAATTCCAGAGTAATTCCAAATAATTGCAAAGACGGTGTATACCTAATTACAATCGCGGTTCACCCCTCGGTTGTAACCTTATAATTCCTAAAATATTTGAGATATCAAATTCGTTCTTATTTGTCGTTGATATATTTCACTAAACCTTTTAAGTTCATATAAACAATGCTCACTAACAAGTGTAGATGTACATCCGGCCTTTTCTCTATATAAACATATTCTAGTTGACAGTAGACCAATTTATCGGAAAGCCATTTAGGGCCGGTTGTATGTCGCCAAAATAAATGCTTTTTTACCACTAACATCAGTGCCTGGCATCTGATTGGCCATCCCAGTCCCTCCATTTACCACTAACATAAGGGTAGATGGTAAATGGAGGGACTGGATCAATCAGATGACAGGAACTTTCAGTGCCTGTAATTTGATTGGCCATCCCAGCCCCTCCATTTACCATCTACCCTTGGTTAGTGGTAAAAAAGCATTTACTTTGCAACATACAACCGGCCCTTAGAGGTGTACGTGGAGTAAATTTTAACCAAAATAATTAATTTTTTTGTATTATTAACTCATTGTACTATTTAAAATAGATTGTTTGATTTATGTAAAATTTACCTAGTATTTTAATCCACTCTTATTTAAAATGTTTCCCCGACAACAAATTCCTTAACAATTAGTTTCATTATATACTAATAATTACTTTGATACTCTTCCATATTCTCCCAGCAAATATTTTTTTTAATTTTATTAATTATTTTTCGAAATAAGACTGTTTTTTAATTTTGTTTCTTTTTCCTTTTTGAGTTACTATATCTTAAAAAATGCAGAAAAAAAAGGAGTTCTATAATTTAAAATCAACACTCAATATAATATCCAAAATTCAGAAACATGATTCGACATCTTCAATATTAATGATAACCTCCTCCTTTTTTCGAAGACGGTTAAAAAGAACAATGTTTAAAAAAATTGAATATAAATGCAAAGTTTTTCCTGAAATTTTCATAGTCTATTAATCCAAATTGGATATTTGGATAGATCTAAAAAATAACAATGTCTTCTGAGTGCAAATCAACTATTTTATCTTGAATAAATTTATAATTTTCTCATTAATATATCAAAGAATAATTAACATATTAATGAGAATTGTTTTTGATCGCTCATTTTAAAGAAGATATATATCGCGAGACTACTGCTGATTGAGACTATTGGAGTCTGCTGAGTCTTAAGTCTGGACCAAGAGAGAATGAAAAAGATATGATCCATTTGGCTATAATCCAGCATCATTTCGAGTTTAGCCCGCATGACACTTTTTATATCAAACACAGATATGGATCACCAAATGAATTTGAAATCTGAGATGTTATATATTCAATCTCCCAAGTTAGAAATATATAAATTAGGATATTATTTTCACTTAATATTTGACAAAAATCACCTGCTTTCGATTCGCGATCGAATCAAATACAGGAAACTTATGATTAATTAATAGCAAACACCTAACACACGTGTTAACAGATCGGGCGCGCTGGACTGGGAGATTGAATATATAACATCTCAGATTTCAAATTCATTTGGTGATCCATATCAGTGGTTGATAAAAAAAGTGTCATGCGGGCTTAACGCGAAATGATGCTGGATTATAGCTAGATGGATCATATCTTTTTCATTCTCTCTTGGTCCCGACTTAAGACTCAGCAATATCCAATAGTCTCAATCAGCAGTAGTCTCGCGATATATATCTTTTTTAAAAAGCGCGATCAAAAACAATTTTCGTTAATATGTTAATTATTCTTTGATATATTAATGAGAAAATTATAAATTTATTTAACTTAATTATTTCAAGTTAGAAATATGTATATAAATTCGGATATTATTTTCACTTAATATTTGACAAAAATCACCTGCTTTCGATTCGCGATCGAATCAAATACAGGAAACTTATGATTATTTTATCTTGTTAAATTAAGGGTAGTTACCTCTCTTATGGTGGAGTGAATGGATGGCCGCAGAAAGTGTTTGTCTTCTTTGTACTTATGCGTATTTTATGATCAGCTAAAAAAATGACTAATTTCCAACCCTGAACAAAGATATAGAATTTTACTACTTACTATCTTTTGAGTAAAAACTAACTAAACCTGCCTCATCAACAAACTAAAAAACTTATCTGTTGCGATTGTCAACTCGTTGTTAATAACTACAAAATGAAATATTCACCTGTTAATATTTTTTAGGAGTGTCGTTGCTATTGCCGGAGAAGATTATTCAATAATTGCTGCGGATACACGATTAAGCTCTGGGTTTTCCATCTACACCAGAGATCAGTCTAAATTGTTTAAATTATCCGATAAAACTATTTTGGGTTGTTCAGGATGTTGGTGCGATACTCTAACATTAACTCGAATTTTGCAAGCCCGTATGCAGGTAATACTTTTGATTATTTTATTTGTTCTCTTTTCTTAAAGTCAAATTTTTTAAAAATATTGTTTCAAATAATTTTTTTTTTAACAGATGTATTTATATGAGCATCATAAGGAAATGACAACTCCTGCAGTAGCTCAAATGCTATCAATTATGTTATACTATAAAAGATTTTTTCCATATTATATCAGTAATGTAATAGCTGGACTGGATAATGAAGGAAAAGGTTGTGTCTACAGTTATGATCCAATCGGTCATTGTGAAAGGTCAAATTTCAAAGCTGGAGGAAGTGCTGGTTCTTTATTACAACCTCTTCTTGATAATCAAGTAATTATCTTATATTATATATTACAATCACATCTCAATTAACCTTTTAAGTATATCATGTGAAAATAATTCACAAATGTTGAGTATTCGTTCAAAATGGAGACAAAAAAAAAGATAATGCGTGCGAGGTCCTGGGACTTTCTTCCCTTGAAAGTAGAAGGGAAATTTTTAATCACAGATTTTTCATGGGGGCCCTCGACCTATTTATTTATTTTTTATTCCTTGACTACGGCAACTTCCTGTCTACTTATTTATTTATCTGTTTTTTAAATTATTTATTTTTAAATAATTTAACAACAATTTCTTCAAACCCAGTGACATATTCTAATAATTTTTAAGGATTTAGGTGTCGGTTCTAGATGAAACATTATAAGTAACTTATGAGGAGAATTTTCTAGAAAATTTACCTAGAAAATTCTCCTCATAAGTGACATATTCTAACTATTTATTTGATTATTTATTTATTTATTCTTCCCAATGTATTTATTTATTTTTATTGTTTGGACGACATGCGGTATTCCCTTTTTTTTTGTTATTATTATTATTTTATTCTTGGTCGCAGCATACTAAGGTTTCACACCGTTCTGCTGTGGCCACACCCTCAACCGGATCCTGAGTGGGAGGATCGGAGGGCTATAAGGGGAGATGTGGAGGCCCTTAAAAAATAAATAAATCTTAAATTCACTGTCTAATTAAAAATAAATAAATAAAAATAAATCTCTGGCTCGACAACCCTTCATGGGTCTTGGCCTACTGAATTGGTTGCTGTCCTAATTGGAAACAGTACCGAGGGGTCAAGTGGTTAGCTCAACGCACATCTACAACCTTCGTTTCAGTTTTCTTAACCGAGATTCGCTACTTCTCAATCAAGCAGCTACTCATTTATCCTCACGAGGCTGAGTGAACCCCGTTCCAGACCCTATACTTACAGAAAAATTTCTGAGCATAGCCGGGAATCGAACCCGGGACCTCCGGGTTGCCAGTCAGTTACTCTGACCATTAGACCACGGAGGCTTCACTGTCTAATTAAGTAAAAGTAAAAAGCCTTATCGGCTTATACCCCAAAATATATACAGAATCGTGCCAAACAAGCATCTTATCTTTTATTTTTGTGAAACCTACCTAGTATTTTATATTTTAAAGTTTCTAAATTTCCTTTACTTTATTTAAAATGTTTCACCAAGAACCCACAACAAAAAAGTCTAATTAAGGGATGAATCTTTGGTATTGGAAGGCAGCATTCAAGAATGTTTCAATTGATGCTCTTCAAAATATACATTATTTTGTAAAAATCTAATTAAGGTAAACGCTCCAGTAGTGGGCCTGTACCAGTAATGGGCCAGATGCAAGAAAAGTGCAAAAATTAGCTTATCCAACTTTGACAAATTGCGCTATATATATAGCTCTTGCCATGGGACTATTGGAGCATTTACCTTAACTTTTATATCTTAGATGTGAAATTTTTTTTATTGTTTTAAATGTTAAATACAACTGCGGCCACTACCTTGGTGTAATATAATTATATTTAGGCCTTCCACCGACGGCGGACCCACTATTCTTCAGGACAGAGGCTAGTAAAGAAGTATTAAAATCTCCAACTCGTCATACAATTCAACTCAAGTGGGATTGGAGTGAGAATGGCTTGGAAAGTTGTGAACAAGTTCGAATTGTATGTATGACGAAAATTCGTTGGAAGATTTTAATATTTGTTTACTAGCCTCTGTCCTGAAGAAAGACATCGCTGAGGATCCGAAATATCTGAGGAAGGCTAAATAAAATTATGTTAGGTAGAGATATTGTTTGTAGTTTTATTTAACATAAAGAATTAATTAAAGATATCTTATTTGAAATTTTCAAAATCACATAATAATCTCTAGGACCAAATCAGTAATTAAAATGATCAGGGAAAAATAATTAATCAACAGATAAAAAAATTCATTTTATTAAAATAATATTATTAATAATTCTTTCTAATTGGAATCATTTTCTTATTAAAATATAATCATGAATAATTAATTAATCTTTCTTAATTGTCTATTTTTCTTCTAGGTTGGTTACTACAACATGGAAAATGTGGACAAAACGCCCATTCCTCTCAATAAAGCACTTAGCATCATAAAGGATGTATTTATTTCAGCTGCTGAGAGAGATATTTATACTGGAGATGGTATTATCATCAATATTATCACGTCTAGTGGGGTTAAAGAAGAAAAATTCGATTTAAGGAAGGATTAAAGAATTAATTTTTTTTTTATTAAAAAGGTCCACTTTTTGTCATTTAAATAAAATAATCATTAAACTGATTTGAATTTATTTATAACCTTGAAAAAACCCGAAAATATAAATAAAACAAGAATTTTACACACTAGATAATGATTAAAATTAATACACATCATACAAGTGATAAAAAATCTTTCTAAGTCTTAATTAAATATATAAAATTTTTAGAAATAAAGTATTAGAATGTATTAAGAAAATAGTAAATTTGTTATACATTTTTTATACATTTATACTGGAAAGATTGTAAATCCCAATTAAAATAGTATAACTTTTATTTAATGATTTATACATAGGAGTGTCTACCAAAGTGGCAAAGCATTTGGAAATCTCATTAACCAATAAGTAAATTGAGATCAGAGAAAAGTGAAGAGTTGTTATTGTATTTCATGCCCCCAGAGATAATTTATTTTGTCCCAGGGGGCGCAGAAGATTTGCCACGTTCTTTTCCAAGAAGTTTTACCCTATAAATAAATAAAAAAAAATATATATAGATATATATGGTAATTAATTTATTTTCTTATTTAAATCATGTCAAGAGAAAAATAGATTCTGGTTTATAATTATAAACTACCATTTTATTTGCCACGTTCTTTTCCCCGAAGCTTTACTCCTAAAACACAAAACAACAAAATATATATATAAGGCGATTAAATTATTTTCTGAATAAAATTATATCAAAGAAACAAAAAAATAAGATACATATTGAATACTTAAAAATTATAAACTATAATCCATTATTACTTTTGATTTATACATTAAAAGACATTTTAAGTTAAGATGGACATCAAGGTTACAAAATTAATTGAAAAATATAGATATAAATTAATATACTTTAAATGAGACCAAGATTTTTCAGGATAGGATGACCCACAGTAAAATTAGACACAGACACTGTGTCCAGTCAGAATTCGAATCTGGGGGCCTCATATTTCCAGTGTGAAGCTCTATTTAATTACATTCATTAGTTTTCAATAAACCGGGTGAGTTTTTTATCTTGAGACAGTAATAACTCAAAAACAGTGCCATATATGAAAAAAGTTTCAAATAAAAGTTTATTTATATCATGGAGGAAACTAAACTACACTATTGTTTGTCGACCTAGAACAAACTTTCAAGGGTATTTTAAGGTCAAGTTCTGTTTTTTAAATGGAAACCTATATATATCTGTACATATTCTGAATCTACAAAAAAAACTAAACAACTTTATAAGAACTATTTTTATATACGACATCAAATAAAAAAAATATTAAATCAATTATTAGATCTCAAAAAATAAATATTTAATTATTAAATTGAAAAGTCACAACAATTAAAATAAGTGTTTATAATGATCTTAAAACTTCATTATACACAGATATAAGAGATTATTTTCTACTTAATAGATCTACTTAAAATTCTTGAGCTTAAAAAGTTTATTTCTCGTGTCAAGAATGTTAAGAAAAAAATAATTCATAATAAAAATGGAGCATTTTTTGTTGAAGAAAAATGTTTCATCCAGAAGACTTGCGATACACTCTGGAATGTGACAGAACATTGCCGGAAAATTATTAATTATTATTAAATGATTTATTTAATAATTAAATATTTGATCATTATTATATGATAATTAAGTTGAATAATTGTTAAGAATAATTATTTAGATTTTTTTGAGATCTAATTGATTTAATATTTATTTCATTTGATGTCGTATAAAATAAAAATAATTTTTAAGAAAAAAATAAAACCGACATCAAAAAATTAAATGCAACAAATAAAATACACTAAAAGGTATAAAATAATTATTATCTTATTTAGTTACAACTAAACGACGGAAAATATTAACATGAAATTACTTTTGATGTCGGTACCAAACAAACTATACCTATAAGCGAGCATTCCCTCCAACTGTACTAAGTAAGATCCGTCGAGTGCGATTCATAAAAGGTATATGTTTGGCACCGACTTCAAAAAGTAATTTCATGTTAATATTTCGTCGTTTAGTTGTAACTAAATAAGATAATAATTATTTTATACCTTTTAGTGTATTTTATTTGTTGCATTTAATTTTTTGAAGTCGGTTTTTATTTTTTTCTTAAAAATTATTTTTATTTTCCTCTTTTTAGTGATGTTATTAATAGTGATCATATCATCACAACTTGACCAAATTAATATGACACCATCCCTAAGATACCCCCTTTCGAATAAAAAAAGAATCATCGAAATCGGTTCATAAACAAAGAAGTTAGGCCTAAACAAACCTAACAAAAAAGGTCTAATACCTATGAAAAAAATGGGACCAATCGGAAGGTAGACTGAACCCAATGCAAATTTTTTTCTCAAAATCGATTCACAATGGCTGAGATATGAGGTAACATAGGCACAAAAAAAAATTCAGTCGAATAGAGAACCTCCTCCTTTTTTGAAGTCGGTTAAAAATAGTTCTTATGAAAGTTGTTCAGTTTTTTATCTAGATTTAGGAAATTTAAAGAAAAATATAGGTTTCCATTTTAAAAACAGAACTTGACCTTGAAATACCCATGAAATCTTGTCCTAGGCCGACAAACAATAGCGTGGTTTAGTTTCCCCTTTGATATAAATAAACTTTTATTTGAAACTTTTTTTATATAATCCACTGTTTTTGAGTTATTAGACTGTCTCAAGATAAAAAACTCACCCGATATATTATCACTTGAAAATGTCGTTTGAATTAGGTAACGAAATGTGATTGAACTAAAGAATTTGAACTAATTTTGAAATGATAATACGTTGCGTGAATAAATTCAATATTTGTCTCGAATTGATATGGTACTTAATTCTTTATTTCAAAGCCTTTTGGTCTTCATGGTATATTTTCTGTTTCAATGAAAGTATCATATGGATCACAAAGGTAGGTGAAGACGCTGGCCCAGGTAATCTAATTAATGCCCTTTGTGGCAAACCCATCTTGAAAATTTTTATTCAAGACTGCCCCACTTTCAACTTAATGCAAAATTTAAACCAATTTTTAAGAAGTTAATTAATTTCTTGTAATTTCTTTATTCAATATTATGCCTTTTAAATTTAAATAAATATTACTTTAATTGTGAGAGATTTTTTAATAATTATTAACTTTTCAGGACATCCTGATATTAAACATAGATTTTCTTAGCGGGAATACTGTTTTCAAAATAAGCACGAATTTTTATATTGAAAAACCCTCATTTAATTGATATTGAAAAAGTTTATCCTATAGTGAACCCGATCCGGAGTATATTTATTTTCATCAAAGTAAAGGACACAATTTTTGGTCTTATAAAACTTGCTAGTTTCGGTAAACAAAAAAAAACTTAATTTGCGACTTATTATATATTAAATCATTTTTTAAGATAATATAGTCTTTAAGAGTGAAGAAGACGAAGTCACTGACCAGCCAGAGGCTAGTTTAATAGAATTTAATAAAAAAATCAAATTATTTCTGGATAATATTGAAATTTTAAAGTATTACCTGATGTATTAATAAGTTGTATCTTTGAAATATTAATATTAAAACTATATTAATTTGTTTAATTAAATTATTGTTTACCTATAGCTCTCTCGATTTTTCCAATGACGATTTGATTTGGAATGCCACGACCAGCTTCATAATCATTTATCACTTGAGGTTTCTCATTTACTCTCTAAAGGAAAATTAATTAACAAAAATTAAAAACAAATTTTTAACTAAAATATCCAATTATAATAAAAGAGCTTTTAATTTATAGAGAACACTTAGTTCTGGCCCTGTCCCGGAGCAACGCAACGATTCTAGTTGTTACAAACTTAGTAACACTTGTCAAATTAATTAATTGAAATTGTGTTGGTTACTTTATGTATAGTTTGGTTTTAGTTCAGTTACCTTTGGACACACCTATTAAATCTAAAAAAAAGCCTTTTTTCTAATTATACTCAACCAAACTTAAATTACGAAGAACGAATAGATCATAACGATAGCCCCTAAAGTGCGATAAAATAGTTAGGTCAAATTTGAAAAAGTCAAGTCTATTTTAGAGATGTGATTTAAAAGTAATCAATAGTGAAAATTTGATCGAAACCATTAAACTCGATTTGATTCTAATTTCGAAACCTAATTTTGATGGTGTTTTGAGGTGCTTGTTAAGTCATTCCAAGAGTTCGACTGAGAGTGTGTAAAATTCGAGTCTAAATATCTAATCTAGCTGGTTTCAGCAGAAATTACTCTTATGATGTGTTGTTGCTTATAGAATGTAAAAAGATAATGGAGAATTGATGCAAGGCAGACAAGGATAATGGAAAATAAAATTCCGACTAAAAGAAATTTATTGGGACGTCACTTTCATACGTTTAAAAAATAGACGTTTCGGAGGATCTTCCCTTCTTCAGGGTTTAACGACATTCTTTCGCGACAATCCACACAAAAAGTTTTAGCCTCGTAACCACTCTATAAATAATATGGACGGTGTTAAAATTTTAGGTTGTTTTTTTAACTTGACTGTACATTTTACGTTACTACTTTCTATTTATGAATGGATCGTTTCCAAGCCATTGGTATTTTTCCCCTCCACTAAAAATAATCGCCCAAATGTTTTTTTATTTTTATTTTTTATCAAAACTACGTGGTAAATAATTTCTATTTTTCTTTTAAGTTACTCCGAATATATTATTCTAACAAATATTAGTTTTTCATCAAGATGGTGAAAGTCCTTCAATGAAAAAAAATAAAATAATGATAATTTCTCCACCCTTTCCCAATCTACCATATGTAAAAAATTTCATTTTTAATCGCAATTATTTCATGTTTGGTGTGGTAAATCGTCTTCAAATTTTAACAGTGGGTGTATTATGCTTTTAATGACTAATATTCCAAGTTTCGAAGACTTCTTGAATTTTTGCATTTGTGAAAGAACTACCTTAAATGGGTCAACGAAGAAACATGGAGGAAACTTATTTCATCTCTCTTTTAGCAGTACTCGAATAGTGCCGTTTCTTTACAGAGGTTTTAATAAAAAATCTATTGATACTTCTATCAAGAAACGGCAATATTCGAGCACTGCTGAAGGAGAGAAGAAATCCTGTATGTTTCTTCGTTGAACCATTTAAATCCTAAAGGAAGATCCTCCGAAACGTCTGTTTTTTTAAAGAGGATGAAAGTAACGTTCCAATAAATTTATTTTATTCGAGATTTTATTTTTCGTTATCTTTGGGCTGCCTTACATAAATTCTTGATTGAAATTCTCCCAGCCCGTTTCCCCAAAAGAAAATACTTAATATATGTATAAAGATAATCTGAAATGATAGGGTTCATTTTTTTAAGATTGTCAATATAATATTTAGTCAGAGTTACTTTTCCGTACCATGTTTATGAATTTATTTTAATATGTATGCACTAGAACCTTGCTTTGTTATGTTGCTCTGAGGGATGAAGGAAGAAGGCCTGACAAAATATTAATTCTCTGTGAATTAGTCAAAAGAGCATACCGTGGCTAAATCTTTTTGACTCCAGCCTTTGGCCTGACGACCTTGCTGGATTAATTTTCCCAAGTCAAGAGGAATCTTATCGTGTTTCAACTCTTCGGTTTCTCGATCAAGTTTTGCAGTATTTTTTGTCGTCACATGCTGTTTATTTGTGGCAGCGCCCTAAAAGTATGAATAAAAAAAAATCAGTTTATATTATTAGGTTAATTTGTTGAGAACGCTTACTTCTTGCCCTAGATCGGAGCAACGTTTGGATTCTATTCGTTGTAAGGTTTAATTAAAAAAAAAATGTTCATTTAGGTAATATTCAAGTTGGTTATGTGAATTTTATTTGGCTATTTCAAATCAGATAGAAAATATTAAAATTTTAGAGATGTAATAATATATAAATTTATGTTTATATATTTTTTTTAAGATTATTAATTTAATGGTTAACACGAAAGTTCAAACTTTTATTTTTCAAAAATTTTGTCTCGTTTAACTAACGAATCAAAGAAAATCCATGTTATAAATAAAATTACAAAAATTGCAGAGGCTAGAAGGGTTGCAATAATTTTTATGGGAGAAGTTGCTTTAATGAAAGGAGTCGCGGGAGGGATGAAATTAGTTGACAGAGGTTCAACTGTATATATAATTAAGTAATGGAGAGGGATTCAGCCAATGGGTAGCCTCTGCTGAATAAAAAACTCCCAATTATAGAAAACGTTTCGGCTTTAATTAAATAATGCCATCATCAGTTCCTAAGAGTTGATGAGTCCTTGAAGACGAGCGCCATATTTGTGTATAAGGTGTCCGAGCATGATGATATTCCTCAATGGTTATAAAGTTGATACAATTTTGATGGCTGTATATATGTAAAGGGTGTTTTTTTTTTAGAGGTATAGAACTTCGAATTGAAATAAAAAACACAAGAAAATCGTTTTAATGTCCATCAATTTGGCTTTATTGGAAGGATAATTTTATGCCATTAATGTTTAAATATGATTTCGGGCATGTGGCCGCCGCGGCTGGCTCGAATAAATCCAATTCTACAGGTCCAATTTTCAACCACTTTTTCGAGCATATGGGGCCGTATGTTGGCAATAACGCCACGAATGTTGGCTTCCAAGTCCCCTAACGTTTCTGGTTTGTTGGCGTAGACGAGCGACTTCACATATCCCCAAAGAAAATAATCCAATGGTGTCAAATCACACGATCTTGGTGGCCAATTGACAGGTCCATTCCGCGAAATTATGCGCTCATCGAATGTGACGTGCGCTGTGTGGCATGTAGCGCCGTCTTGTTGGAACCACAACTCATCCACATTCATGCCATCCAATTCGGGAACAAAATAGTCGGTTATCATGGCTCTATACCGGTCTCCATTAACGGTAACTGACTCTCCAGCATTATTTCGGAAGAAGTATGGCCCAATGACTCCACCAGCCCATAGAGCACACCAAACAGTCAGTTTTTGTGGATGTAATGGCGTCTCAAGGGTCTCATGTGGATTCTCTTCACTCCAAATGCGGCAATTTTGCTTGTTGACGTAGCCAACATTCGTGGCGTTATTGCCAACATACGGCCCCATATGCTCGAAAAAGTGGTTGAAAATTGGACCTGTAGAATTGGATTTATTCGAGCCAGCCGCGGCGGCCACATGCCCGAAATCATATTTAAACATTAATGGCATAAAATTATCCTTCCAATAAAGCCAAATTGATGGACATTAAAACGATTTTCTTGTGTTTTATTTCAATTCGAAGTTCTATACCTCTAAAAAAAACACCCGATATATAATTAAGTAATGGAGAGGGATTCAGCCAATGGGTAGCCTCTGCTGAATAATTCAACTTGTGTATCAACTTTATAACCATTGAGGAATATCATCATGCTCGGACACCTTATACACAAATATGGCGCTCGTCTTCAAGGACTCATCAACTCTTAGGAACTGATGATGGCATTATTTAATTAAAGCCGAAACGTTTTCTATAATTGGGAGTTTTTTATTCAGCAGAGGCTACCCATTGGCTGAATCCCTCTCCATTACTTAATTATATACATATACAGCCATCAAAATTGTATCAACTTTATAATCAACTGTATATATTTAGGGTGTCCATATTTTCCCTCGACCCAACCGGGAAATACGACAAAAACGACAAAAGATTCGTTTATTTAACTTTTTCAAATATACCCATCCACTTATCTACGCAGCTCTGAGATTTTCATGTATTTATCTTTGTTATCTTCGAAAAAGACGAAAACTGTCACAATAGCTAGAGAACCAGTACGCTGTAAGCTACAGCTGTAAACACCATAGTGGAACAAGTGCCATCCTTCAACTATCTCGGCGTTCAGATAACTAGCGAGGAAGTCAGACTCCAATCTATTAAGGCGTCCAAAATATCAGGATGCCTGAATGAAACGTTTTGGTCAAACAAGTTTCTGGGTACGGAAGCAAAAGTACGCACCTATAAGACCGCTGTGCGACTAATTTTGACATATGCGGCCGAAAAAAGAACAGACACCGCAAAAACAAGATAAATATTGGAAGTTTGTGAGATAAAATCGCTACGCGGAATTGCGGGTAAAACAAGGATGGACAGGGTAAAAAAATGGAGATATTAGGGAAAAGTGCAATATACAAAACGTCAGCGTATGGGTCCAAAGGAGAAGAACAGAATGGAGTGGACACGTATTGCGAATGAATGAAGACCGGTTGGTGAGGAAGGTACATGACAACAACCCTACCGGGAAAAGAAGACAGGGCCGTCCAAGAAAACGATGGAAAGACGCTCTGGAATAAACAGGCTGTTAGCCTAACAATAAGAAGAAGAAGAAGAAGCAGCAATTTCACTCTTTATATCTTTAATATGGCAGAATTGGTTGTAGAATACATCTTCAATGAGGGAAATTACATTCTTTAATGATACCAAACATGCCGATATTCCGGCACTTCTTTCAACAACCATTGCAGAAATGAAAATTGGTTCAATGGTTCAATCCATCTGGGAAAATCAACTTTTCTTTAGGTTAAACTTAAACCGGGACAATTTTTAACTGTCCCGAAAGAATTTGTAGAGACACCGGGACCTATGAATACTAGAGTGGTCGTTAAAAATTAATTTTTTTCCGACGCCCCCTAAAAGGCTTTCTTTTGATGTAAAAACGCGTGGTAAATTTTTTTTTATTAAAAACAATACATGCCGCAAGATTTTTTTGGTAAAATCATGTTTTTTTGGAAATTTCTTATTAAATATGCAATAATAATAATAATAATAATTTTTTGATAATTGGATATTATTAATAATGTTACATTATTTTCATCAATAAATTTGAACTAATTTCCTATCGGTAAGTTAGCTAGCAGGTTAATGTACAATCATTATCTATATTTATAAAATTACCGACGCTTTCATAAGTCGCGAAATTTCTCTTAGTTGTACTGATAATAATAATGTAATATTGTTAATAATATCCAATTATCAAAAAATTATTATTATTGCATATTTAATGAGAAATTTATAAAAAAACATGATTTTACAAAAAAAATGACCTTAGATCGTCTTGAACGTGTTGTTTTTAATAAAAAAAAAAAATTACTTCGCGGCACGCAAGACGATCTAAGTTCATTTTTTTTGGTAAAATCACGTATACAACCGTCTGTAATTTAATAAATATAGATAATGATTGTACATGAACCTAATTAATAAAGTAAAGGGAGTGTAGTTTCACAGTGAATGAAATAAAACTCAAAGAGGTTTATACAAACTCAATATATTTCGGATTATTGGTCCATCAACAGTTTTTAATCTGTAAACTCCTAGCAATTTGGTATGCCTAGTGACATCCGAGACTGCACTCAGATCGAGGTCATTTGAGATCACAGCCCCACGACTGTGGAACTCATGCCCTCTGCCCTAAGACAAC
Organism: Forficula auricularia; assembly: GCA_024734495.1. Lineage (NCBI taxonomy): Eukaryota > Metazoa > Arthropoda > Insecta > Dermaptera > Forficulidae > Forficula > Forficula auricularia. The sequence goes on along the minus strand of JALMQS010000140.1, from coordinate 736,860 downwards.
CAACCTATGCTGCCCGCTGTTCTGCGTGGACTCACTGAAGCCCTATCATGCTAATACTATAGCCTCTAACTTATATTTTATATTGTGTAATTTATATTTTGTAATATACTTATACTTTGTATTCTATTTTGTATTTTGTATTTTTTACGTTTTGTTCTGTTATACTTGTATGTTTTGTATCAAATTTATATTTCATTTTTCTTTATATTGTTAATCTCTATATTTGTCAGTGTTCTTTTTTCTCTTTTTTGATTGTACACTATAAGGGTCTACTCTGACCTATGTACATAACATCGTTAATAAATAAATCAAAAAAATAAATAATCCGAAATATATTGAGTTTGTATAAATCTCTTTGACATAGAGAAACAGTAAAGGTTGTCACTCTGCATGATCCATATAAACATACACATTCATATATATCATCGAGATGATATATCTGTATATATATATTATATTTATTTGTTTGAGACTATAGTTTCGAAGACTTGGTCTTCATCATCAAACTTTTCAATTAAACCTCTTTGAGTTTTATTTCATTCACTGTGAAACCACACACCCTTTACTTTATTAATTAATATCATGTTTCACTTAAAACCTACACCACTTTCCATAAGTAAAAAAGTACATTAACCTGCTAGCTAACTTACAGATTACTTGCGAAATTAGTTCAAATTTATTGATAAAAATAATGTAACATTGTTAATAACATCCAATTATCAAAAAATTATTATTATTATTGCATATTTAATGAGAATTTCCAAAAAAAAAAACATGATTTTTATCAAAAAATGAACTTAGATCGTCTTGCGACACGTGTTGTTTTTAATATAAAAAAAAAAAAGAAATTTATCTTGTGTTTTTTCACCAAAAGAAGGTTTTTAGGGGGCGTGGGAAAATTTATAATTTTTAACGACCAGTCTAATAGACACTATATTTATATTATATAGAATGTAGCATTTGAAGCCCAAAGATGCCAGTTTCTCATCAAATTCAAGTTGATCATAAGTTTCCTGTATTTGATTCGATCGCGAATCGAAAGCAGGTGATTTTTGTCAAATATTAAGTGAAAATAATATCCGAATTTATATAATTCTAACTTGAAATAATGAAGTTAGATAATTTTCTCATTAATTTATCAAAGAATAATTAACATATTAACGAGAATTGTTTTTGATCGCGCTTTTTAAACAAGATAGTATATCGCGAGACTACTGCTGGTTGAGGCTATTGGAGTCTGCTGAGTCTAACACCTAAGACACGTGTTAACAGATCTAGCGCGCTGGACTGGGAGATTGAATATATAACATCTCAGATTTCAAATTCATTTGGTGATCCATACCAGTGTTTGATATAAAAAGCGTCATGCGGGCTAATCGCGAAATGATGCTGGATTATAGCTAAATGGATCATATCTTTTTCATTCTCTCTTGGTCCAGACTTAAGGTAGTTCTTTCACAAATGCAAAAATTCAAGAAGTCTTTGAAACTTGGAATATGTCTTTAAAGGCATAATACACATACTGTTAAAATTTGAAGACGATTTACCACACCAAACATGAAAAAATTGCAATTAATAATGACAAGGGGGATAGGGAAAGGGTGGGAAAATGATAATTATTTTATTTTTTTCATTGATGGACTTTCACCATCTTGATGAAAAACTAATATTTGTTAGAATAATATATTCGGAGTAACTTAAAAAAAAATTGAAATTATTTAGCACGTAGTTTTGATAAAAAAAAACATATTTGGGTGATTATTTTTAGTGGAGGAGATATAAGCACAATGGCTTGGAAACGATCCGGCTAGTATGTGTGTATCCATATAGAGATTTCGTAGAGTGAGTGGACAGTCACGTTAAAAAACTTAACCTAAAATTTTAGTTCCGTTCATATTTATAGAGTGGTTACTTTTTGTGCGGATTGTCGCGAAAGAACCTCTTTAAGACTCAGCAGACTCCAATAGCCTCAATCAGCAGTAGTCTCGCGATATATATCTTGTTTAAAAAGAGTGATCAAAAACAATACTCGTTAATATGTTAATTAATGAGAAAATTATAAATTTCAAATTCAAGTTGGCTGGATTGTTCGGCTAATATAGATTTAACGGCTCGCTATATGGCCCAGAAATTTACTTTATAGTAAAATACAAATTAAAATATACGAAGGAGAAAGTCGGCCATGTCAAGGTTTGAAGAACCGGCTAACTAAAGCCGAGCTGAACAGAAGAACCTACCTCAACCTATTGCTTGAAATCAAATTTCTTCAAATGAATTGAATTTACTTAAGACGGACCATCGGTTGTTATTAAGTCTCGATAATTACTGACTTCTGGTCATTAAATCAGGTTATTTTAACATATGCGCAATAAGCATCTAGCACGTTGCTCCGGGGTAAGGTCAGACAAGCTGAGCGTTCCATGAATTTGTTATTGTTAAACAAAATGATATTAGCCAAGGTGTTTAGAAGAACAAACGAAAGTGGTCATTTCTATATTTGGTTTGGTAATTAAGACGTACATTTGGATTGAGTGTCGACAGCAACACCTTGCCTTCTAGCTGCATTAATGGCCTAAAAGATAAAGCAAATATTTTAAAATCGGTTTGGAAAATTTTAAACATGATTGATATTACCTGTTCCGATTTCATAGCAGAAGCTTTTGGTGGTTTTTTTCTTAAAACCGTGACTGTTTCCCATTCAGCCATCTTATCTCCAACTATAATAATAGAAAATTAATTTAGAAAAAGATCAAAACATTTATTAATTGTTACTTACATTTGATATTTACTATTATAATTTAACAATATTTAAATGTTAATAATTGAGTGAAATGCTAAAAATAGAGTTTAATAACTTGTGAATTTTCTATTTTATTTGGTCTTTGTGTTTTGCATAAAAGAAATCCAGATAGCGCCTATTCATTTGTTGGCTCGCTAGATGTAACTCTAAACTTAAGAGGGCGCTCAAGGGCGTATTTAGAATTAACCCGCAATTTACGGAATCTATCTAATTGAGAGAGTACCAATATCTAATCTATCTTTTAAAGGTAATTGTTTCGCGACAATACTAACAAAAAGTTAATGCTAGAGTATATAGAACAGACAATAAGGATTCATAATTCATAAGCCCAAAAACTTTTTGCTGTTTATGTACCGATTCTAGCCAATCCCGTGCTCGTTTGACAAATCTGGCACCATTGTAAGAGATTGAATATTTTTATATAAAAATGACAAATAAAATATATTTTAAAAGTTTTTTTTTGGCTTTTCGGCCATGGGTAGCCATAAGCCATTTACGATACTATTTATTTTTATTTTTTAAATTTGTTCTACCTCGGGTCGATTTAGCCGGATGCCTCGAGCCGGATTCGAACTTCGGGTCCTTTTGGTTAGCTGGCCTGACATGCTACCGCCCAGCCTACCCGACTCCCCATATATTTTAAAAGCAATTTTTTTTTATAAAAATCGTTTTGTTATTTTTTAACAAATGTGATCAACGCCTACGTGAAAATTATGATTTTGAAAAAATCTAGCCCATGCGCGCTTTATACATCTTTCGCTGGTTAAATAAATGCGCTGTTGCCAAATTGTTTTTAGTGTAAATTTTTTTTATACATTTTTCATTATTTATTCCTTATTATCTCAGAAACTGTGTTGTAACTATGAATCAAAATTGTCTTAAAATATGTATTAGTTATTGTTTAATGTTGGTTTAGTTTTTTAGAAAAATGGTAAGACCACCCACCACACCTCCCGAACCCCACCCAGCACCTCTCACCCCCCGCCCCCTGCCCAACCACAGTCCCCACCCCCCAACCCCGCACCACCACACTAAGCCTCTGGACCCTCACCTAAACCCCCCACTCGACCCTTCACCACCTTACCCCACCACCCCCGCGCCCCACACACCCACCCTGCACCACCCCACTAAGCTTCTGGATCCTCACCTGAACTATCACTCCTCACTGCACCACCCCACCACGGGCCCTCCACAAATTGAATATCTCCGGAACTATATTGTTCATAAATTTCGTTTTGCCACCAATCGATGCAGAAGTATTTAAATAATAATCTGTCTAAATTTCAAAAAAATCCTAAGAAAACACATCTGGTGGAACAACTACCTTAAATGAGCAATATATTATACTAGCTGCCAGGCCCGACTTTTGTGTTGTTTTTTTTTGTTTAATCACAATCGAATGTTATTTTAAAGAAAAAACACTTAAGATCAACTTGTGATATGAAATGATATGACCTAAATTAATGTTCGTAAATTTTTTATGTTTATTTAAAACTATTGAGTTAGTTATTTGGAGCGGAGGAAGCTGGCAACTACTGAAATAAAAATGCACAATGAATTAAAAAAAAAATTTAGAGTAGTTTTTTTTGCAACGAAATTTTCTCTGGAGAGAGACGGACTGGTAGAAACTTTAATTGAATGTAATGGAAGGCAGCCCAGAGGTAGTGAGGAAAGAAAAATTAACACATATCAAATAAGGTGTAATTTATTGGAATCCTTCCTCCTTTCCTTTCAAACCGACGTTTCGGAGGATTTTTCCCCTCCTTCTTCAGGGTTTCAAAGGGTCAATGAATGAAACAAATAAAAATGTTTCCTTCTTCTCTCCACAGTAATGTTCAACAACTTCATTTTTAACAAAGGCATAAAAAAAATTGTTTTTCTATGCCTTTGTTAAAAATGAAGAAAGTTTTTGAACACTACTGTGGAGAGAAGAAGGAAACATTTTCACAAAGAGAAACAAAGAGTGTTGTCCTCTGCTTGATGCAAATAAACATATACACATATATATCAAGATGATATATCTGTATATATATTATTTATTTGTTTGAGACTATAGTTTCGAAGACTTGGTCTTCATCATCAGTCTTTCTTCAATTATAAATGTTTTTCATGGAGTCAATATCATATGGATATTGAAAACTTGATGTTCCTTCGTCACTGGAAGCCTAGGAACCCTATATAATAATATATATACAGATATATCATCTTGATATATATGTGTATATGTTTATTTGCATCAAGCAGAGGACAACCTCTTTGTTTCTCTTTGTGAATCAACAACTCTGCTACTCTCGGCAAAACAAAAACTTTTCAATTAATTCAAGGAAACATTTTATTTGTTTCATTCATTGACCCTTTGAAACCCTGAAGGAGGAAAAAATCCTCCGAAACGTCGGTTTAAAAGGAAAAGGAGGAAGGATTCCAATAAATTACACCTTATTTGATATGTGTTATTCTTTCCTCACTACCTCTGGGCTGCCTTCCATTACATTCAATTTAGAGTAGTATTTTCTATTATTTACATTAATTAAAACATATGATAAATCTTGGTCGCTGCTCCCCCCCCCCAAACGTCTGGATCCGCGCCTGCTAGATCTAAGTAGGTATATAGATTTAAAAATATTCAAAAGGGGGTCAGATAGGCTAGGGGTTATCGTGCCAGCCTGCTAACCAAGTGGACTGTAAAATATGTAGTATCGTAAATTGGCTTATGGCTAGAAAGGCCGAAAAGCAATATATATATATATATATATATATAATATATAAAGTCCTCCAAAATGGGAGCCAGAGGAATGAATGAATTAACCAAAATCTCTTTAAAATTCAAAATTTCAACCATCGCATTTCAGACCCGGAGCAACTAATATTTTTGTGGTTGTGTCTGAATTATGTATATTAGAAAAGCATTTCAATTTTGTTTGATCAATGGTGAGGTAAGGGGTGAAATATACCTGAACAAATCAGTCGCTGAGTCGCCAAAATCCCCCCCCCCCCCAAAAAAGAATCTATACCTACGCCATTAGCCGGATACTGACTGTTGGTTTGCTTCGCGAGGCCAGCCCCTTGAGGCAAATGCCTGGTCGGTCAGTAGGTACCTCGCCCAATGCAGAAGTGCCCGTTGCCTCGGCCCGATCCATCGGTTGTCGGTTTTTGTGAATGCTCAAAGGCGCCTCGGGTCGTTTCCTGCGCCAAACGCCCGAGGCAGCCTCACGAGGCTGCTCGCTCAGTCAGTATCCGGCTATTGACCTCCTTACGGGACCCTATTGGTGTCGCCACAATGTCCGACTGTGTTCGTCAATCAAAGCATTATAGGAGAAAAATTTGGTATTTACAAGATATATGTATTCATTTACCACAAATCAAAAATCTGCAGTATAAGCTACTAGAAAACGAGCTCTCTTGAACTTACGAGCCTGGGTACATTGTACATGTATCTAGTAATAATATATAGAGATAACTTATTTCGAAATTGTCCAAAAAATGTTCAATTTCTTTGTATTTTCAACTAAAAGAATGGAAAAATTTACTTCTACATTAAAAGGACACAGTGATACAAGATGATGTTCTAAAGAAAACGCAGTTTCGGCCTTATATTTTGAAATTGTAATATTGTAATTGGGATATTCTCGTATACTGAATAAAATAAAATAAAATTGAAAATGTCTTAATACTATTAAAGCTAATTTCAGAGGACGTGTATTATTATTATTATTATGGTGATGATGTAGCTTTTGCAAAATTATTATTAGCAAACATGTCTTTATTTCATTTTATATACTTGCTAACCATGTGGTATAAAATTAAGCTTAGTTACCCCATATTCTCATAATCATAATATTGATGTATATTCTTAACTTGCAGCCGCCTCCTCTTGGAAAGCAATGGCAACCTACCAAGAGTTTAATTGACTAGTAACCTCTCCAAACTAGCCATTCGGAACCGGCGTTAAAAAGTAGGTCCAGTATATCTGTCTAAAAACAACTTAACACACTCAGCACAGGTATATGTGGAGAGGGGACAAATCGTCAGAGAGACCTGATATGGCACTTAAAGAAGAAGATAGCTAAAGGCTGCGTGAAATATAGACCTCAAGTATGAGTAATTTTATCTCATTCTATCACATTATGTCTTGAGCATAGAAAGTATGTCGAAAGTTATATTGAAAAATGATCTTAGTAAAAAAAAGGAAAATTTGCAGACGCGATTCTGGCAAAGGGCGGGGATATACAATAAGTAAATATAAATAGTGGTTTATTTATTTTATTTTAAAAAAATTCACACATTTATATATCAAAATTAAATATTTAAATACATTGAAAGAACTCATATGCATGCAGTATTTGAAAGAAATGTCAAGGTGGCTAGATATAAAAGGTATGCCTTATCAGCATTAAATTTGACAAAGTTATTAAATATGGAATAATGATTCTTCAAATTAATAAAAGCAAGTTGAGCTTCTAAACCTTTAGATAATCTTCCCACTATTAATTGTTGTGGTATAATCTACGAGAGTTTGGCAACAGCTGTTTTTTTTATGATATTGGTGCAAGATTTTATACCAAAAAGGTGCAACAGAGCAACCCCCGTTGACTCATGCATCGTGAAAAGAAGTTCTTTTTCCCTTAATAAATTTTTGTCATACTTGTCTAAAATTTATTTTTACTTTACCATATAGGGTATGGTCAAGTATTGTAATTTATATTACTGGAATCACTCTCTTTTAATAACATAATATTTTGTATGTTTCTTTGTAATTTATTAGAATTTTAAATATTTTTTCTACAAGTTTCATTTTTCAGCATTTAATGGGCCCTCTACACTATGGCCCAACTTGAGCCAAACATGTTGGCCACCAGTAAAACGAGTTAATTTGACGGTGCCTCCACACAGTGGTCCAAGAGTTGTGGAAACGACACCTAGCCAATGAACTCTTTCGATGCGTAACATTGCCCCTCTTTGATATATCGAAAAAACCGCTCCGAAGGCCAACCATCGCCAATCTCATCATGAGCGTCAACCAATAACCAATACAAGCCAGATTGGCTTTGGCTTGAATTGGCCCAAGTTGGCTCATAGTGTAGAGGCATAAAATAAATGTAGAATGATAACCTAATGGAAATATTATTATCATTATATTTGAGAATGAAAATTACATTTAAATAACTCGCAAGGGAGGTGATTCCATTTCTTTGCTCGTGAGTGTATATAACTGAATTTTGAAAAAAATTAAAATTTTTCAAAATTCCAGCATCCATAGAAGTAATACATCAAAATTTAATTTACTTGACAAAATAGAAATTAATGGCCAAAATCCTTAGATATGTTTAATTTTTGTAATTTTATCGAAAACTATAGAGCATTTTTTTCTAAAAAAGATTGAAGAGATAGTTAAAATTTTCTTCAGTATCTATTGGAATTTTAAATAAAAAATAATTTTTATTTGATTTCTAATAAAAACAAAACAAAAACAGTTTTAGTGATCCCATAATGATCAAGGGTCAGTCAGAAGCACACTAGGTAGTAAGCTTTCTACTAGCCTACTGGCAATTAACTTATTTTATATATTAAACAAATGACTAAATTATTAATTTATTTATTCTAAGAATTATAGAAGCTACAAGATTATGTGGGTACAATTATTACCCTAAAATTACATAAAAAAAAAAAAAATACATTTTTTTTCTTTAAATTATTTCATTTATATGTGTGTATATAAAAACAAATCTATTACAATTATTATTTTAAAATATTTTCCATTTAGAAATTAATCCATGTCCTAAATACAAAAAAAAACAAAAATATAAATTTTATCTATAAATGAAGGAGTGGATGAATGAATGTTACAATAAAAATATTATTGAATTGTGAATACTTTTTTATGTTGATTGAAAATCGAAAAATTCTTATAAACAGATACATTTCCACTAAAATCAAACCATAATTTTTAATTCAATTGTAGGATAACACATTTATCCACTCATTCTTTGAATTATGAATAAGTACCTCTATTTTAAATTAAATTTAAGGTAATTTTTAATGAAGATATAGATATATATGATCGTGGATTATATAATTCATAGCTTATTTGAGAAATAAATCCAATTCTTTTATTAATATTCCAATTAGCTGAAATCACAATAGGGGTGACACCTATATATACAATCAATAATCCAATATAAAATCATCCGCTAAAGACATAAAGGCAACCGCTTGGGGGCTCTTTAAAGGGGAATAAAAAAAATAAACATACATATTCTTATAAGTAAAAATGTTTTTGTTCCCCAAGAAAGAGCGACTCGAGCGATTGTTGCTTTTCGCCTAAAGATAACTGTTTTTTAAAATAATTGTATATATTTCTTATAATAATACAAATGAGATACATTAGAGCATTTATATATATATTAAGATTATTATTTTTTATAAAAACATTAAATTTGAAAACAAATAAATTTTCTGTGAAGTATGTTTTCAAATTTTTATTGAAATGATATGAAAATATTGATTTAAATTAAAAATTTGTAAAATGTCATTTTCGATTATGATTAATAAGCTATTAGAGAATCGATTAATTTGATTTTCTACCTCTTCTTGCCTTATTAGTGGTTTCTCTAGTTTTCATTGGCGAAGTAGGAGCGACCACCACCGGCTCTTCCTCTTCCTTTTTTTTATTTTCTTCAATTTCTGGTTCTTTTTCTTCGCTTTCTTCTTCTTTCTCACCAATTTTCTCTTCGACTTCTTCTATCAATTCATCCAACTGTTTCATTTCATCGCCTGATTCATTTTCTTCCTCTTTTTTCTCTAAATTAGTGTCCTCCTCCTCATCTTCTTTCGGTTCCTCCTTAACTGGCTCAGATTTAGAGTTAGTCAAAATTGAAGAATCGTTTAATTCCAATGCAGATGGATCTTGGGAATTATCTTGGGAATTTTCAATTGAGTCAATAGTCATTAAATGTTCTTCAAACTTTTTGTATTCTTCTTCAATGATCTTTCTTCTTTTCCAATTTCCTTCATCGTCGAGCTTAAAAAATAATTAAATGCGATATAATAAATTAGTACCTGGCCACCGAGCGATGCTCGGTAACTTTTTACTTCAGTTAAAAGCTATATATCAATCCCCGAGGGGCGGGGGGGGGGGCCCGCGCCCTCGGACCTCCACCCTTGCCCCCTCACCCAGTTTTTGCATTTCAAGCCTTGTAGTGGCCCATAGATTATGTGTATATATGTATAGGTATATAAATGATATCAATATCAATTTAATTGCCAAATTCTAATATAGAAAAAATACGTTTGTGGGATTTAAAACTCGATTTTTAATCAATTAAATTGTTTAACTTTTAATATATATAATAATATTTGTAATGATCTATTAGTGGAATTTAAAATTAAAAAAAAAAAATTAAAAAGAAATTGAATAAAAATGTAAATATACATTTTTATCGAGACAACCACCAATAATTATTTCAATTAACAAAAAACCCATCAAAAACAACTTAGCCGAAGATGAGACCTTGATAGATCGAATCCCCCCACCCTAACCCGTGAATTTCATCCAAATCGTTAGAGCCGTTTTCGAGAAACCGTATATGTATATACATACAATATTTTCTCTTTTAATATAATAAGAGAAAATTACAATAATAGGAAAGCTTTATTTACCTCTATGATTTCGTCTTCATCGTCATTAGTTTTATTTAAATCCTAAAAAATAATAATTATTAAGTAAATAGAAAAAATATAGATAAAACTAGAATACATAAAAATTAATAAATCCTTTGCATCAGCGACGAGTTGTTTGACAAACAAATTATAATGTTTTTTACTTTTACAATGACGATCAATATCAGATGTTTTAAAAACAAAATCGCAACATTTGCAATATGAAGCAGTAATCGATGAAATCATATCTTTACCATAAAAAACAAGATATTGATTAAAAAAAATAATATATATATAATCTTGTGGTACTCTTATTAAGGTCTGATTAGTTTTATCAATTTTGGAAAATTAATTACAGTTACAAATTATGATCTAACTAGTTATCATGTTAGTTACAAGTTAATTTAAAAAAATTCGATTTATCCAGTGTTAAATATTGGCAGAAAATTTTCCCCAAAATGTGACATATTTTGCTATGGGATTTTGATTGTATTAAATGAATATGCTTATTTATAAAAACAATCATAATACATTTTATTAATAACCCAAACGATTGAGGAGAAAATTTATCAATGAAAAAAGTGGCAAAATGTACCTAGTTGTTTTATGAAAGAATAATAAAGTATTTTTTCATTAGTAAAGGAAGAAACGTTTGTAATATTAAGGAATGGTTGTTTTTGCAAAGAAGTGTATTAATTTAATAAATTAAAAGGCTTAGTGAAAGCGATAATATTTTAGTAGAGCCCTGTTAACATTTGAAGTTTGCTGCTTCTTGCAAAATGATATCCCTTTATTTTTATATAAAAGATGAAAAGTTAGTTATCTTTTAAATTAAATGAAGATAACAGATAAATGAAAACAAATAAGAATGGCACATGAACGGTTCCATTAAGTATGTATCTTTTAAATTAAATGAAAATGGCTGCATGAATTCAATTTTGGACAAAAATCATTATTTCGAGCACCATTCAATGAGATATTTTTTTCAAGCAAACAGTGTTAAGACTTGTTTTCTATTAATATATAGAATTTTTTTTCCATAACTCTTAAAAAAATTACTTCTAAATATTTATTAATACTATTCATTAAGGCTAGTTTTACATGGGCTTAGTACTTACCATTAGTACTATTCCATTTACTTAGCACTTAGCAGACTAGCTGGTTAGTAGTGGTTCACATGCTCTTCTAACCACTGTAATTAGGGTATAGTGGAAGTTGCAAGATGGCAATTCGAGTTGACAATATATGTGGTAGGGGAAGTTACTTGCCACTAGTAAATAGAAACCATTTCTATTCACTCGCACTTGCTACTCTACTAATACTAACCACTTATATTGTGTGTTTACACGACACAGAATTAGTGCGAGTGGTTAGAACTAAGCCCGTGTAAACTAGCCTTTATAATTATGAAATAATTTACCATAAAAAACATCTTCTTTATATTGAGGAACAGTTAATTTGGAACCTTTTTTTTTATTTTCTTCATTAGACTCGTCAAGAGTAATACATTCATCATTTGATTTATCGTTATCGATCATTTCAATATCATTATCATCATCTTTATTGTCAGAATCATGTTCTTTTTCACCTTTCTTAGAAGCTTTCCCTAAATTCAAATTTAGTTAGTATTTTTCTGTATAAAAGCAAATATACTAAAAATAATTAGAATAAAAAAAAAAAAAAAAAATTGAATACCTTTTTTTGATTTTGGAATCTTGTCCATTTTTTCTGCATATTTCTAAAAATAAAAATTTATATTGTTAATTTCCACAAATCAAATATTTTTTAATTTATTATGAAATATTTGCTTACCCTAATATGCGTCAAAGTAAGCCGATGAAGCTCCCATTCCAAACGATTTCGAAATTCCTTTTTGCAAAATTCACAATTGGGGTGAAGGAATTTTCTCAATTTTTGATGTCTATCACTTTTTCTATGGGCAGCAATATTTCCGCCAAATCTTAATTCACACATTACACAGTACTGGCTGGCAACAAGTCGTTGACCAGTACGTTTTTCATGTAATAATTGACGTTTTTGTTCAATAATCTGAATAGATAATTCAAAATTAAAATTTTATAATATATTATGTTATTATTAGTCATGGCGCGTTCCGAATTGCTCTTTCGAGGTTATAAACAAATAGCGCTTAAGGTAGTTGTTTCGCGACAATACTAGCAAAAAGTTAATGCTAGAGTATATAGAACAGACAATAAGGATTCATAATTCATAAGTCCAAAACTTTTTTGCTGTTTATGTACCGATTCTAGCCAATCCCGTGCTAGTTTGACAAATCTGGCAACATTGCAAGAGATTGAATATTTTTATATTAAAATGACAGATAAAATACATTTTAAAAGTTAAAAAATTACTATAAAAATCGTTTTGTTATTTTTAACAAATGTAATCAACGCCTACGTTGCACCTTATGAAAATTATAATTTTGAAAAAAATCTAGCGTTTACATATTTCGCTGGTTAAATAAATGCGCTGTTGACAAATTGTTTTTAGTGTAAATTTTTTTTTATACATTTTTCATTATTATCTTAGAAACTGTGTTGTAACTATGAATCAAAATTGTCTTAAAATATGTATTGGTTATTGTTTAATGTTGGTTTAGTTTTTTATAAAAATGGTAACAAGGGTTTCTTAATTATAATTAAATATGTATGTAAATTTTCCGATATCCCGTATAGTGCAATATATAAGATTCTGAAAAACACTATTTTTGAAATTGAATATCTCCGGAACTATATTATTCATAAATTTTGTTTTGCCACCAATCGATGCAGAAGTATTTAAATAATAATCTGTCTAAATTTCAAAAAAATCCTAAGAAAACCCATTTGGCGGAACAACTACCTTAAAGACGTTTGGAAATGATAGGGCTATCAGCACAATTCCCAGTCGGGACCGGCCGTTATCGACATGAGCTCTGTTAATTCAATTCGGAACGCACCCGTAGTTTAATATAAATGAACAAACCTTCATTTCATGACGCATTAAATCAATTTTGGCTCTATATGTTATTTCCAATTCAGCCATCATAGCTTTATGAGATTTTCCATTCAAATGATTGTTCCAAGACTTTATTAAAAAAAAAAAAGAAATATATTATATTTATATATAAAAATGTATATTTTTATTAAATAATTTACTCACCCTCTCATCCCACATTGTTTTATTACAAATATGGCAAACAAAATAATTGCTTAAATTGGAATCATCTTTAGATTTCTCCTTAATTGAATCATCTTTTTTCGAATCATTTTTTGTATCTGGTTTCTCTTTTTCTTCTTTACCTAAATCAACTTCCATTTTTTCTTCTACATCTTTATCAATATCTTCTTTTTCTTGTTTATCTTCACTTATAACTTCTTCTCCTTCTTTCTCGTCTTTAGCTTCATCTTTTTCTTTAATTTTTTCTTCGTCTTTAGATTCTTCAAGTTCATCACCTTCAGATTTTTTCTCGGATTTTTTTTCATCTTTCCAATCTCGTTTTTTTTCGACATCCTCATTATCATCCCTGGGTGAAAATAATTTAAAATATAAGATAAAATAGCCCAGAAGTAAATTGTATAACAAATGTAATGATATTGATTTGAATAAGTGTTTTTAGGAAAATGCATAAAATCCTCAAACAATTTGATCATCTGGTTTCTTGAAGTATGTTGTGATAGAAGACTTTGAAGAACTTCAGAAAAGAAAAACATGAAACTTAAGATGTTTACAGGCAACACAATTTCTCAAGCGTTGTTGAAAGATAAATGGCATAAAAAATTGAGGAAAATATTCCTAAATTGATGGAATCAATTTGTGAAAAAAAAAAAAAATGATGATGAGAAAGAAATGAAACATAGCTGAAGACATGCTATGTTTGATGCCAGGGTAGTAATAAATACCCCATCAATATCAAAACATTAAAAGTAGATGAAAGATGACATAGTCATTGAAATCATCTTGATGTAATCTTACCTCTTGCTTGATTTATTATCACGTTCTTGAGCTTTGGATTTGAAAGAAGCCTCTTTACTTAACTTAATAACTTTTGGAGTTGGTTTGAAAAATGGTTTTGATTTATGAAGACGACCTTTATCTGATGAATTATCAGAACGATTGGGAATAAATTTTCTCTTTTCATTCAAAGATTGGTTGGGACCGGCAGAAAGCCGATTTCGAATTGAAGTCTTGATTTCCAACGAAATTATGAAACAAAAGAAGTTTAAATGACGAAATTATGTTATAACGTATATTCTTATAAAATTAAAAAAGAATTAAGGGACATCTTGAAAGTCACCATTATATAATTTAAGACATTTTACTGTCTAAAATTAAATAAGAAAATAACTAAAAAAAAGTCTGATGTTTTGTTTAAATCGGAGAATATGAAATTAATAAATATCGTAGAGAAGTAAATTTGCCATTAAAAAACAAAACACAAACTTTTTAATTCATCAACAAAACATTTATAAGCAGAGTCTTGTGCTTATATTAATTATCTGAATTCATTTAAATTTTTTTAAAAATAAAATTGTTTTAAGTTTTTTTTTTTTTTTAATGTATTTTATAATAACATGAAAAATAATTGAAAATTTAAAGTAGAAGATATCTTAGGGTTCTATTAAGCTTGTTTATGAAAAATGAACAATTAAATCATTTTTTCCCTTAATTT
The DNA here is from genome assembly GCA_024734495.1 of Forficula auricularia. Classification (NCBI taxonomy): domain Eukaryota; kingdom Metazoa; phylum Arthropoda; class Insecta; order Dermaptera; family Forficulidae; genus Forficula; species Forficula auricularia. Next base: position 721,732 of record JALMQS010000140.1, on the reverse strand, counting down.
AGAAAATTTATTTGAATATTTTTAATAGTATCAAAATTTTAAGATAGAAGATGTAAGGAATGAAGAATAATATGCTGTATCTTTGGAATAAGAAGAATAAAGAAGACTCAGAAGAATACAGTTGTGAAATTGTGAGAATTATTTCTTTTTATGGAAATAATAACCGGCAGTATACATGTTTATAGCTATTCTACAAAACGTAAGAGAATTGAGTAAAAAAATATAAATTAATATATCTAATAATCTGTCTAAATGAGGAAATTATTATAATTTTAAACAAGAAAAAATGTTAAATCATCAGAATTTATATTTTTATGTTAATAATTTCGTGCCAGCATTACACTCTCGTAGAATATCTCGGCGAGACATTTACCAGAGTCGAGGAAACTTGAGTGAAAAGTAGTAGACTCTGCTTGGCATTGAAGAGTGTATTTGAGTCCTCTCGAATTTTTGTCTCGTGCTCAAAACAGACTCAAAAACTAGGTTCACATGAGCCCGGCATCTGACGACATGACATCAGATTTGGATGATTTTTTAAAGATAAAAATAACCATTCATAAGTATTATACGAGGGTAAGTAAAAAATTACCTACACTCCTCGTTCTACAACTTTATTAAACTAAGATAGGAGGCGGCCGCATGCGTTGAGTTGCCGCGTCTGTGGTCACGTGTGCGGAATTTAATCACGATCGCGTCAGTTGTCGTCTAGCTACAACAGCATAAGCATGTCAGCTCCGCTATCAGATTGCACCAAAGAGGAGCAACGAGAAGTGGTCAGAGGGTGTGAAAGATGCTGAAATTCACCGGAGACTTTTGTCACATTACGGGCAAAGTGCTTTATCTCGTAAAAACGTTTTTTTATGGATCGAAATGTTTAAAAGTGGCCGAATGAGCGTAAGACAAAAAGAGGGAGCTGGGGGACCGTCAACTTTGAGACGCTCTGAGACCCTGGAACACCCTCCCTACAGCCCAGATCTCGCTCCCTCAGACTTGCATCGCTTTGGACCGCTCAAGGAAGCTTTGAGACGTCGTCGATTTGCCTCAGAAATGGACGTTCGGGATGCGGTGCAAAAGTGGCTTCATGACCAACCGAAAACCTACCAGGAAGGCACCCGGAAGCTTGTGGCTCGCTGGACCAAGTGCATTGCTAAAGGTGGAGCCTATATCGAAAGATAATGTATCTGTTGTACACCTATCTTAGTTTAATAAAGTTGTAGAACGAAAAGTGTAGGTAATTTTTGACTTGTCCTCGATATGGTGAAATTTTATTTTATTAGACGACATTCTAGTTTTTAAGATGTATAATTTAGTAGTTATGGTAGTGAAGGTCTGATATATTTAATTTTTTATTTATAATTATTTCATTTATTATCATTACTATTGTTATACATGATTGACATCCAAAATAAATAATAACAAATAATTTTAATAAATGCCTCATGGCAGACGATCGTGTTAAAAATATTTTAACTCATACGACAAGTTGGATAAACTTTCCCCAAGTCAACTTAGCGCCAAAATCTACAAATTAATCAAAAATAGTATATAAAAATAATCCAACGACTAATGAAAAATATTTCAACTCTTATGCCACGCCGGGTAGTAGAATAGTAGGTGTCAATTTTCTGCCAAAATCTAGAGATGTGGGTTTCAGATCGATGTATTATCTGATGACGGACCCAAGTAAATGAAGTTTAAGCCAAATGTTAACATGGCGAGCACTGTAAGTACAGTCTGCGTTTACCTGATTTCTGTTCACCTCGGCTTGAGTGTAGTGCTGGCATAAAAATTTTCTTAGTATTTTTATTGCTAATAATTAATATAAATTCCTTTTTACTAAGGGCCAGTTTCATAAACAAAAAATAGTCCTCAGCTTACTCAACTCTAGGTTGAGAGTTACCCTGGAGTTCCAAACAATATGAATTTCATAAAACAAAATAGGGGTCGAGTTAGCTCACCCGGAGTCAAGGGTAGTAAAATAGGTTGGCAACGGCGAAATTCCCTGCATTTTAGTTATTTTTAGAAAAAAAAACAAAACAATTACGTTTAAATTTTTTTGTTTTGTATTCATTAAATAAATGAATGTCTTGTATTCTTTTATTATTTAAAAACAATCAAATTTTTTTTTCTATTTAATCATATAAAAATAAAGTGGTAAAAAAGTAAGTATATAGATAGGACAAAACTGAGACAAATCATGTAATTTTAAAAATTTGAAATGTATTGAATAAGTGAATATAAAATTTTAGATAGAATATGGACCAATCTTCAATTAAGAATAAAAGAACTCCCAATTTCACAATAGAAGAGGAGAAACGTTTAGTTTTCCTCGTAAATAAATATATGTGTTGGAATCTAAGCGTTCCGATTCTGATGCTAATTAAAAGAAAAAAAAATATGGGATGATTTGGCATCAGAATTTAATGCAGACTCCAATCGTTTCCTATCTAATTTTATTCTACGAAATAAATATAAAAATTTAACTATTTTATTAGACCACCACTAAAATATTCTCGATCGTTAAAACACACGTGTGTGTGTTTTGTTTTTTATTTTTGATAGTACATTGATTGTTTGTGAGAATAGGGGATTTAGTGAATAAATGTTTTATTAGAAATATCTGCTTTCTTTGATTTTATTTGAAATTTTTTCAATTTAATTTATTAGATATTTACTTTTAAAAAATATAGCTATATAATATTTTTTTTTGTTTTATTCTAGTTCCGTGTTAACATAAATTAAAATTCTATATACATGTATATAGGTATATTTGGCTATATTTAATATTATATAATAATAATAATAATATTATAATAAATAATATAACGATTTGTTTTGATTCGAAACTCTAACCTATAAAATGTTTTTCTAATGTAAATAAACACAGGGTTATCCCCAGAATAAAGATTAACCCATCAATTTTGGAGAGTTAAATATAGGGGGGGGGGGGGGGGTTAAGTTTGAGATCACACTCTCTTTTTTTTATGAAACACATTTCGAGAGGTAGCCCCAGGATGTTCCCTATCATAGGGTCATCCTATTTTTATGAAACTGGCCCTAAGGGAAACAATTGTTGATGCAAGATTCGATTTAATTTTATTTATTAATTTAATCAGGTTATTATGAAGTTACTATTTTAAAAAAGAATCTAGATTTTGAAAGCAAAAGATTTAATAAAATAAAAAAAAAAAAAAACTTAAAAATAATTAAAATAGGCAAAATGTTATGTTAGCCCTTTTTGAATAAAGTCAAGAAAAAGCATCTAAAAATAACTTTCTAAGCATTGATTTAATTTGCTATAGCTTTTGAATATTTATATGAGGCTTTGGTATAAGTTTGATGATTTGGAAACTTGTTTCAAGTTTAACGTCTCATGATAATAATAGAAAATAATTTAACTGTGAAGAAAATAGGAAATAATTCAAATTTTCTTTTGAATTATTTCAGACTTTATTTATGGAAACCTTTGTTTAAAAGTTAATAGATGAAACAAGAATCAATTAAGCAAAGCATTTGGGAATCAGAAATGTATGGGATTAAGCTTTTGAATATTATTTTTTTCTTTTTAGAAATATATAAGGGTCTATGATAATTTATAGTGTAGCCTCTTATTCAATAAAAAAAAAAAAAAAAAAAAAAAATTAAGAACTTTTATTTCATGGATTTTAAAAAATTATCTTTCTATTTTACCAGACTGAATAACAGGAAAAAACCTTCCAAACCAAAGGAATAATTATAATTTACTATATTTTTGCTAATCATTTAAAGAAATAAATAAAAATTATTAAACGATAAACAAACTTTAAACATAGTAAAAATAATTTATGCCATTTGAAAGAATAATTAAATTTTAATTGATTAAGAAAGATTGGCCTAAATTTTAGTAAAGATAGACATTTTATCAACTCGATTAAATATATCTATTAATTTTAAATGAAATAATCCCTAATGTTTAATCAAATAAATAAAAATATGTACCTTTTGGTATGGTTCATGACGAGGGTAATTTCTTTGGAAATCATTACCAGAATAATTTCCCATTCCTAAATTATTATTATGAAAATTATTGCTATCCATATAATTATTTCGGGGTCCATAATTATTCATTCCAATTGGATTACCTACAGTTTGGCTCAATAAAGAAGAAATCTGAAAAAAAAAACGACAATTGTATTTAAATAATGAGTCAAAGGATAATTCAGAGAAAGCTTCCTATTTAACCTTAACTCGAAGCAAAGTGCATATTTCAGATGTGTTAAAATAAATATAATGACCAGATGGGAGTTTGTCCAGAGTTCTAAAGGTGTATGTAAGTTAGTTGGTCATAATACATACACAAAGAGAAACAAAGAGGTTGTCCTCTGCTTGATGCAAATAAACATACACACATATATAGTCTCAAACAAATAAATAATATATATACAGATATATCATCTCGATATATATGTGTGTATGTTTATTTGCATCAAGCAGAGGACAACCTCTTTGTTTCTCTTTGTGAATCAACAACTCTGCTACTCTAGGCAAAACAAAAACTTTTCAATAATACATACATTTGATTAGGTTTAGATGGTTATTAAAAAATAAAAGGTATGACAACGTATTCAGTTAAAAATTAATAAATAAAAAAAATCTGGAGCTATATCATCCAAAATAAGCTGACGTGGCCATCCACTTGACTTTACCATACAACCTGGCCCCTCACTTATATTTAATAACATTATTTATAATCATGTAGGGGAGGAGGTTAGTTTTTGCATTTTTAGATTACTCTGAGCCCACTGATTATGTATACAAAATTTGATTGAGTTTAGTACAAGAGCCTGGATTTTCATTTTTTGAATCTACCACCCCCCCCCCTCACCATTTTGGACGGTTAGTTTTTGCATTTTTAGACTTCTGGGGTCCCACTGAATATGTATACAAAATTTGGTTGAGTTTGCTCAAATGGCCTAGATTTTTAATTTTTAACCCCCCCCCGCCCCCCCATTTAACTTTGGGTCGATATGCACCAAAATCTAATCAGCTCTCAATGGACCAAAACTACGTGTGAAATTTGGTTTCGATATTCACCCTAGTTTTTGAGCTAGCTCGTCCACAGAAACGCATAGACTAACTAACAGACATTTTGACAAAACAATCATTATCTCGAAAAATATAATTTTTTCGATGTTCACTTATTTGGGCTTTTTTGATAAGGGAAATCCAAAGGTTTCGCTCAATTTTTTTAATCAAAATAGTTTCATTCGTTTTTGAGATATTTTGAAAAAAAGAAGGAAAAAACCACTTTTTACTTTACCATACAGGGTATGGTCAATGTAATCGTGCATGAAAAAAGTGGTTTTTTTTTCCTTCTTTTTTTCGAAATATCCCAAAAAAGGCTGAAACTATTTTGATTAAAAAAATTGAGCGAAACCATGGGATTTCGCTCTACAAAAAAGCTCTAATAAGTGAACATCGAAAAAATTATATTTTTCGAAATAATAATTGTTTTGTCAAAATGTCTGTTAGCGTGTCTGGTTGTTAGTTAGTCTGTGCGTTACCAAATTTTGTGGACGAGCTAGCTCAAAAACCTGTCTGAATATCGAAACCAAATTTCACATATAGTTTTGGTTCATTGAGATTAAGAGCTGATTAGATTTTGGTGCATATCGACGCAAAATTAAGGGGGGTTAAAATTAAAAATCTAGGCCATTTGGCCAAACTCAACCAAATTTTAAAAGGGTAAATGAAGGAAATTTCCCTTTTCTATTCTTTAATAGACCTTGAATATTGCCTTTCATTTTTCATTATCCTTAGGCTGGCTTCCATTTTAATTCATTTATGTATATACTAGCTGTAAGGCCCGCCCTCTCGCTAGCCAGACAAAACCTTAATTTTATATATAATTTCATTTAAATTGGTAACCATGACGACTGGTTTTGTTGGGGAACGGACATAGATATAGGTAGGTAGGTATATACGGAGGCAGGCACAAATGCCCTTTACTAGTATAAGATTTCAAGAAAAAGGTCAAGAGTAAACGTCATAAAAATAATTATTAAGAAAAAAATAAAACCGACTTCAAAAAATTAAATGCAACAAATAAAATACACTAAAAAGTATAAAATAATTATTATCTTATTTAGTTACAACTAAACGACGAAATATCAACATGAAATTACTTTTTGAAGTCGGTACCAAACAAACTATACCTATAAGTGAGCATACCCGCCAAACGTACTAAGATCCGTCGAGTGCGATTCATAAAAGGTATATGTTTGGCACCGACTTCAAAAAGTAATTTCATGTTAATATTTCGTCGTTTAGTTGTAACTAAATAAGATAATAATTATTTTATACCTTTTAGTGTATTTTATTTGTTGCATTTAATTTTTTGAAGTCAGTTTTATTTTTTTCTTAAATTTTTTTTTTTTTGGTGATGTTATTAATAGTGATCATATCATCAGAACTTGACCAAATTAATATGACACCATCCTTAAAATACCCCCTTTCCAATAAAAAAAGAATCATCGAAATAGGTTCATAAACAAAGAAGTTAGGCCTAAACAAACCTAACAAAAAAAAGGTCTAATACCTATGAAAAAAAATGGGACCAATCGGAGGGTAGACTGAACCCAATGCAATTTTTTTTTCAAAATCGGTTCACAATTGGCGGAGAATATATTTGTATAAAGTTTAGTAACGAATCATTGCCTTGCTCCGAGGTATGGCCAGAATAAGCATTCTCAGTATATTATATTACATAGGCACAAAAAAAAAAAAAAAAAAAATAGTCGAATAGAGAACCTCCTCCTTTTTTGAAGTCGGTTAAAAATGAGGATTCCAATTTAAGCTCAGAACTAAGACCTCTTAATATTAATATAAAACAATTAGATTTTGCTTTTTATATTTTTGTTGGCATTAGAGAAAGCATGGATATAAAATTTTCCACTCATTTATTCACAAACATTTGATAAAAAGAATAAAACATCTCTTAAAACATAATTTTGTCAATTGAATCGAGCCGAAATCTGAACATAAGCGAATCCCAGGTTTAATTAAAATTGACATTTGTATAAAGTTTAGTAACGAATCATTGCCTTGCTCCGAGGTCATCATCATTGAGTATACAGTCCTAAGACTGGTTTGATGCAACAATCCGTCTCCACTCGACTCTGTCCCCCGCCAGCCGTTTAACCTCTCTAAATGTCTGGCATCCCATATCCCCAATTATTTGGTTGAAATATTCTAATCTGGTTCTTCCCCTTCCCCTTTTCTTTCCCACCTCCCCCTCCAAGATATCCCTAAGCAGTCCCCCATGTCTCAGTGTGTGCCCCATCATCTGACCTCTTCTCTTCTTCAGACTCTTCCACAAGGTTCTTCTTTCTCCGATTCTTCCAAGAACTTCTTCATTTGTAATTTTATCCATCCATTTGATATTCGTCATTCTTCTGTAGCACCACATTTCGAAAGCCTCTAATCTCTTTCTCTCCGCTTCTCTAATTGTCCAGGTTTCACACCCGTACATGGCTATGCTCCATACATATGTCTTCAATAGCAACTTCCTGTTTGCTAAGCTGATTGAGGAGGAGCATAGTAGTTTTTGTTTTGAATTAAACCCCATTTTTGCTTGGGCAATTCTTGATTTAATTTCGTTTTCGCTCCTCCCATCCCATGTTATTTTACTTCCTAGGTAGCGGAATTCCTTAACTCCTTCTAGGTTTTCTTGGTTAATTTTGATGCATTCCTGTCTCGTTTGTTCTTTTTTTGTACATACTAGGAACTTGGTTTTATTCTTGTTTATTTTCATTTTGATTTCTTCTATTAGGATTTGGTTAATTCCATTCAAGGCGTCCTCTAATTCTTTTTTATTGCTTCCTAGAAGGGCAATGTCATCGGCAAATCTTAACATAGCGATCTTTTGACCTTGGATTTCTATACCTGTATCAATTTTGTCTTTGAATTCTTTAATCGCTTCTTCTATGTATAAGTTGAAAATCATGGGTGACAGCACACATCCTTGTCTTACACCTTTTTTTATTTTGGCTTCTCTTTGTTCATCACCAATATTTATAATTGCCGTCTGGTTTTGATATAGATTGTAGATTAGTCTTCTCTCTCTGAATTTTATTCCCGCCTGTTTTAATATTTTAAACATAATTTCCCAATTGACGTTATCGAATGCTTTTTCTAGGTCTATGAATCCGATGTAGACAGATTCTTCCCTGATAAAAGCCCTTTCTATTATTAGTCTAAGAGAGAGAATTGCTTCTCGGGTGCCTCTGTTTCTTCTAAAGCCGAACTGGTCTTCCCCCAGATTTTCTTCAACTCTTTGTTCTATTCTTCTTTGGATTATTTTGGTTAGGATTTTGGAGGCATGTGAGGTTAGGCTAATGGTCCTGAAATTTTCACATTTATCCGCGCCTGTCTTTTTGGGAAGTGTGACTATTTTGTTTTTTTCGAAATCTTTTGGGATGATTCCCAATCCGAGGTATGGCCAGAATAAGCATTCTCAGTATATTAATCTATTAAAATCTAGTTACCTGATTATGTTCAGGCTTTAAAATCGTATTTATAATATTATTAGCTAATAATAATTTGGCCTGTTCAGAAAGACTAGGTAAAATGCTATTAGCTGATAATGAGCCTCTCTGGTCGCCGGGCTGAACGCCATTTTGCCAAGGGTTTACGTTGGATAGGCGGCCTGAATAATCATCCATTGGAGGTTTATTGTAGCCTCCTCCTCCACGGCGACGATCACGATAATTCATTTCTGAAAAATTTAATTATTATTTTAAATATAACACACATCCAAAAGTTAATACATGTTTTTAAGAGTTTTCTTAAAAATATGAGATATCAAATTTACTTATTAAGAATTGTATTTTTTAATAAAACTTACTTTAAAATGAATAAGACGATGAAATGGGAATTTTAATTAAATCAAAGTTATTTAAGATTTCTAATGATTTAATTGAAATTAAGAAACAGTCAAATAATGATGGAGCTTGTATTTGGCTTGTTTTATTTTAAAATGGCGTATGTTCACAAAAGCAACAATTCAATATTTCCCAAAAAAAAATATCTTTATTTTGTATTATCAAAAATATTTAGATAAATTAAAAATTATGTTTTATTTTTTTATAAACTATCTTTTTAAATGTATTTCCTATTAGTTAATAGAATAGATTTTTAAAATTCATTGATTAAAAATTAAATAAATGGCGCGTCATTTAAATGTTACATTTAAACAAATAAGTGAAACTGAGCTATTTTTGGTTTTAGTTTTAAAAGGATGTTTTATTAGCCAGAAAAAAAATATATACAATTTATTACAAGGTTACTTTTAACAATCCAAAAGAAGTATAGCATCTTAAATTTAAAACAAATGAAAAAAGAAAAGGTCCATTTTAAATTAATCCCAGTAGATTTTTTTTTTATTTAAATTTTACAATAAGTTTTTTTTTTTTGTAATTTTTAATTACATTTGTATAATTAAATTTTTTTGCACGGGAAAAGGCTTTGAGAAAAAAACCCGGCTATACAGTTTATTGTTGTTCCAAAGAGGTTAATATATAGTATTATTTATTATAAATAAATAAATAAATAAATCTTTATTCCTCGACCTGCTTAGAGGCACAAGTCCTCGGTGGCTAGGTCCTCCAAACATCAATACAAATTAATTACAACAATTTAACAATTAATAAACAAGTAAAAAAAAAAAAAAAAAAGAAAAAGAAAAAAAATAGAAATGTATGCTCATTAACAAATAACATGACCATAGATTTCCATTAAAAGACAACAAGTAATTTAAAAATTCCGCGCAAAAACCCGATACCAGGAGCAAGTGACGCATTAGCCATCCCGGCATTTGCCATAAGTTGTTAAGGAAACCTGGTTACAATTTTTACTTAATTTATAATTTACAATTTAGTTAACATAATTTACCAAGTTATTCAAGTATAAGCAGAAGAAATTTAAGGTTATAAAAAGGTTTAATTATTATTGATAATTTTCAAACCACCAGTATTTTTTTATATTTTTCCTTTCACTCTTGTCTTTTTCAGAGATGGCTCTATTAAATCTACATATTCTATACGGATCCAATCCATCTAGGTGGGCGCAGGGGCAGATTTAAGAGACCCAGGGCCCCTAGGCACTTGAAATTTGCCCCCCCCCCCCCACCATCTCGAAGCTATTTTATGCATATTTTTTTTTATTTATTCAAGAACATTGTATTTGTAGGTGCATCTAGCCTTTTTAATGTACAATATTAGGCCAATTTAATTACAAAGAAAATAAACAATATGATACAAACAGATCAAGAGAAAAAAAATTTAAAAAGGGAAACAACAATTATATGGAACAAAAACATTAAATATACTGAATACCTATAGAGAAAAGAATAAAACTAAAAAATGACAATATTATTGTAAAGAATTAGACAAAACGACCTGTATTAGGTTTTTATTAACTTAAAGATTAATACAAAAGAGAAAGATGAGTATTGAGAAATTACACAAAATGGGATTCAATAAACAAAACAAAAAACAGCGCATATATGATAATGTAGGACTCTTAGATACTATTAACTATGACATTCTCCCCCTCCAAAATTATAGCTCGTAATTTTCGAGGTAGGCTGGCTTTCTACGAGTACTTTGAGGTTTACCAGAGTACACACTGGTTGGGGAACGACTGATGGAAGTATCTTGTGGCTGGGGTGATTCATGTGGCCCCAGGCTACTTTCTTGTGAATCATTTGAATCATCTGCGTCAAGTGTAGGATGTTCTTCCGTGAGGGTTGTACTACCTCTTGGAGAGAGATGTCAGATGGAGACAGTAGCCTCAGTACCATCTTTCCTTCTAATTCTAGCATATTCAGGATTGGCTTGAAGTAGTTCTGCCTCTTCTACCAGATCTTCGTATTTGCTCGAACGTACATACTTTTTGACTAGGATAGGGCCTGGTTTTAGCATCCACACTGATAATGTTGCTCCATTTGAAGATCTGCGTGGATAAGAGAATAGTCTCTCATGAGGTGTACAGTTGATGGCGGTGCATAATAGAGATCTCACTTGTGCTTCTGATAGTACTGTTTCCCATTTAGACACAGGTAGATCTTTACTTTTTAATGCAAGGTTGATAACTTTCCAAATTATACCGTTGTATCTCTCCACCTGGCCGTTTTCCCTAAGGTTGTATGGAGAAGAATGGCTACTAGCAACCCCGAGAGAATAATGAAATGATGAGACTTCATGAGAGACGAATGCTGAACCTCTATCTGAATGAATAAACGCAGGCAAGCCAAATATTGAAAATAGTTGAGTAAGGTAGTTAATGACAGTAGTCGAGCTAACATCCGAACATGGGAAAGCTAAGGGAAAACGTGAGTACTCATCTACTATGGTCAGGATGTATTTATTTTTACTATTGCTGGGTAAGGGGCCTTTAAAATCTATGTTCAGACTTGCTAGAGGAGCCGTTGCCTTAATGAGTTGACCCTGGTGACTGAAAATCTTGGCTTGACTTCCCCACAAATTGGACATTTTGACGTTATTTTCCTAATTTCTTCAACCGAGTAGGGTAGGTTCTTTGATCGCACCTAGTGGAGCATTCTAGTCACTCCTGGGTGGCAAAGAGACTGATGAAGCTCGTTGAGTTTGTCTAAGGTATAAATAGCTCCACAGATACGGGAAAGCATATCCGCTTTAACATTCTCCTTTCCTGGACGACATATGATTTCAAAGTCATAGGGCGCTAATTCCATACGCCATCTCATTCTTGTCGTTTTTTATTTTGCTCGACTGTTTCTTATTAAAGATAAAGGATAAAGCCTGTTGATTCGTAATCAGCTTGAATGATTTACCCATTAAAAAGACTCCACTTCTTCAGAGCTTCTACTATGGCTGCAGCTTCTTTTTCCACTGCAGAATGAACTTTTTCAGATTTAGATAATGTCCGTGAGAAAAACGCCAACGGGTTGTCATTTTGGCTCAGCGTCGCTGCCAATGCAGAATCTGAGGCATCAGTTTCAACGATAAGAGGTAAGTCATCTGAAATGGTGGTTATGAGAGCGTTAGTGATTTCGCGTTTAATGCTCTCAAAGTCTTCAAGAACCAGAGGAAAAGATTTTGAATTAATTAAATTTTGAATTTTCTCCGAAAAATTAGGTATCCACTTTGCGTAATATGCAAACGAGCCCATGATACGTTTCAGAGAGGCTGAATTAGTCTGAGGAGTTCAAGAAGGGGCTTCAGTCTATCGGGATCAGGTCTAATAGTCTGGTAACTTATAAGATGACCAAGAATATTTATACTCTTTCGCGAAAATTTACTTTTAGTTTTATTTATTACTATTCCATATTGTTCAACAATATCGAGAAATTTGGATAGATTTTATGATCATATGACGATGAATAGCGTGATGCTATTTTTTTGCATGTTGTAAAAATACACTTTGGGTGGTCTGGTTCCACGTCCCACCACTCAAATGGTCTGGAGTGAATATATTATGTTTATAATTGATTATAAATTATAATTTTTATAATTTCATTGTGGGTCAAAAGTATTTTTTAACACATATGTATTTTTTACCGCACTCACACCATGCGCAGTACCTGGTCCACCTGCTTAGACCAGCCAGACTGGCCATTCCTTGTACAACTATCATAGACGATACTATTACGCATTATTTCTAGTTGGGTCAAATCCGTACTCAAAAATGTGTCACCAGCTCTTGGACTATGATAGATGATGGGGATCCCGTTTTTATCTTGTATATAGCCTTTATTATCCAAAAATAAAAAGGCTTCGGGTGGGATAAATCCGGTCGATTTTGTTATTTCAAAATATTGATTGGTAGAGTGATCCGAATATTAGACCGTTTTCGAAAACATTTATTTGCAACTTGGCAGTAGTGGTTTCTCATTAATTTTAGAATAAAGCAGTCTATTCTATTAAGTTAGCCTGTTATTAATTTTTTTATTACTGATGTAGTGTCGGAAGTTCGAATGTGTAGATCTATATTTGCCTAAGCATGATCTTAGGTATTGAAACCGAGCTATAGCCGCAAGCCTTTTGGGGCGTTTTTTTTTTTTTAAATTTTGTATGAATTTTATGTTTTTGTTTAGTCTAATGGAAATAAATGGACTTTTTCTAGTTGTGTCAGTTTTGTATAACTTTGCTGGCCACCCCGCTCTCGCAAGACATCCTATTTTCTAATGAAGAGGGGAGCTTTATTTTTAGTAGTCCACTGTCGCCGAATATCTTAGGACGGCCCTGGGTCCACTACAGACTACAGAGATTGTACCTGTTTGGTGCAACTTTTTCTTGTATCAATTTCATTATAAATGTATAAATAAAAAAAATTAAATAAATCAATGAATGAGTACCATAAGCTAGAAGTATGTAAATTTATTTACATCAATCAAAAGGCATACTATTTGATTTATTCCATATAAAATAAACACATTTACTCTTAGCAAATATCTTTTGACGTGAATACAACTTTAAATTCCTAGCGCGGCGCAGAAAAAACTTGAGTGTATCGAAATCATACAATAAAGTTTGGCTTAATAATTTCTAAAGTATTAAAGTAATCCAAACCAAACTTATATATCATTCAATAGCTGAGGGTTCGGATTCAGTTCTGATCTTCAGCAGGTGGCAGGGAGTTCCCAGATTTGGATACGATTTGGCGTGCCTCGGAAATCTTACCACTGTGTCTTGATACGACGCTCTTTTTGATGTCATTCAACCAGCTCTAGTCAAGAGTTATCAATTTTATCCATTACTTAAATTTAAACTCTTTAGTGAAGAAAATGTGAATTAAAGTTGAAAAATTTCAGATATTTCATAATGTCAGCCTATACTCGCCGGAAAGTTAACCTGGATAATAAATAAATGTCAATCACATACGACAGGCAAAAGCAGCTTGCCAGCTTTCGAAAAATATCACAATGTCTGAGTCGCAGCCGGCGAGGCTAGCCTCCTCTAATTTCCATTCATCCCACTGACCACATCCTTCCCCCCTAGACCCACCTCCATTCATCATTCACCCCGCCAACCCTATACACGTCTTCTGGACTCTCTCCTCTTCCCTCTGATCACCCACCGAATTCCACGAATCCTCACCCCGCCAACCCCATATCTTCTGAACTCTCTCCTCTTCCCTCTGATCACCTCCCGAATTCCACGAATCCGGGTGGACGATTAAAATCTGTGGAACTCCAACTATTAGAAAGTACATATATCTGATATGTTTAATAGACAAGAGAAAAGAAGACAAGATTGCGTGGAACAATTTGTTTTTAATCACTATCAATAATAATATATCAAAACATGAACAACTGCTTATAATTGCTTCAAATACATACATACATTACAATATCAGTAAAAAAAAGTTTTACTTTTGTCGCTCGTGGATTCCATGCACACATATTTTTATCATTTGTATTTATTTATTATTTGAAACAAAGTTCTTTTAAAAAATTGCATTCAATTCTTTGTAAAAATCTTGTTGTTTTCATTCATATAGGCCTTGTTTTGAAATAAATTATTTTAGTTTGAACATGTTAAATTTTTAAGTATTTATTCTGAAATACTATAATGGCTACCCGAGATAATCGAGAATTTCGGGCTGCGATTCATGAACTAGCATATTGGGTTGGACACCTGGAATCTCCTTATGGTAATAAAAATGATTCGTATTTCATAGATGCCCATTTAATATATTTTAGTTGAGTTTAATAATATATTAGATAGGCTTAATATAGACATTGGAAGACGCTCACGAAGCTGACGTGAATATAGAAATGATTTGAATATAAAAAAATAATTTTTATAAAAAAAAAAATAACGACTTCAAAAAAATTAAATGCAACAAATAAAATAATAAGAACTCAAAAATAAAATAAAATGCACTGAAAGGTATAAACTAATTTAGTTACAATTAAACGATGAAATTGATACATGAAATCCCTTTTTGAAGTCGGTGCCAAACATATACATTTTATGAATCAAACTCGACGGATTTTACTTAGTACGACATGTTTAAACTTCTGGGGTCCCACTGGCTATGTATACAAAATTTGGTTGAGTTTGCTCAAATGCCCTAGATTTTTAATTTTTAACCCCCCCTCCACCCCCCTTAATTTTGGGTCGATATGCACCAAAATCTAATCAGCTCTTAATCTCATTGGACTAAAACTACCTGTGAAATTTGGTTTCGATATTCCCACTAGTTTTAGAGGTAACTCGTCCACAAAAATTTGGTAACGCACAGACTAACAGACAGAATAACAACCAGACAAACTAACAGACATTTTGACAAAACAATTATTAAATTTAATATTCCATAGCTTATTGCCTTCCTTTATAACACATACATAATTTTCGGCAACTTCCAAGTATAAATATATATATTATTTCAGCCCTTTGTCCCTACATCTATTCTTTTTCGGTTCTAAAGCCATTCCATCCTTCTGATAATTCTTTCATATTTACACTAAGTCATAAATAACTGTCCATCATATTAAAATTAAAAAAATTCTGTTCAAAATATCATATTATCTTTAGTCAATGTTCTCCTGACGATGAGTTAAGAGCTCGAAATATATAGAGTAAACTAAAAAAATCTTTGTATTTTAATTTTTCTCCTTGTGAAACACCACCAACTCCAACCTAATTTAATTTTAACAATGTTTCACTATAAACCAACACCGCGTTCCCTAAATTTTAAAAACAATTATTATCTCGAAAAATATAATTTTTTCGATGTTCACTTATTAGGGCTTTTTTGTAGAGCGAAATGGTTTCCCTAAATTTTTTTAATGAAAATAGTTTCAGCCGTTTTTGAGATATTTTGAAAAAAAGAAGGAAAAAAACCCACTTTTTTCATGCACGATTACAATACTTGACCATACCCTATATGGTAAAATAAAAGGTAAAGGATACAAACGAAGGATCAGGTGAGGGTCGAATCTCATATTTTAATTTCTATTATTTGATCTCGTTTCCTGGCGAACAATTTTCAACTCAAGGGCAAATATCGGTTTTATATAGAAAATAAATAAATAGTCTGATAAATTTATAGGATTCGGAAAAATGAATCCATTTATAAATATTGTCATTTCAAGCAAGATCAAATGGTGTTGTGTGATTCTCAACTTTAACAATTTTTCTGATTATTATACCAAAAAGAAATGTCTTGCAGATACTTATCACCACATTCAAATACTATTTCTGAAGATTAAACACTGCGTTTTTTTTCTATGTACTTATAGCGAACTTGTTGCCCAATGCATCGTTTGGACTATTCGTTTTTATACAAATATTTTTTAATTTGTGATTTTGATCCCTAAATTAAATAATAATATTGCAACCATCGCACCCTTCCTCATTTTCTTCATAAGCGATGCATCGTGGTTTCACTATAACTATTTAAAATTAACTTAATATAAATTCTTATCAAAAACTTGGGTTTTTTTAGATAGAGTTCGTGTATGTGAATGGGCTCGACGTTTAGCTGAATCTCCAAGTGACACAGTTGAAGCAGCCAAAAGAAGAAATGAATATCTTCAATTGTTACTGGCACAGGCCCGAGGAGGAATAATTCATGGTCTCTTTCAATCGCCACCAGGAACTCCACTTGATTTCAAAGGCTCACTTCCTCCTTTAACTGAGGCGCTTGTTAGTTATCTTAACTTAATCTTAACTTTTTTATTTTTTTATATCAAAATGTTGAAGATTAAATGATTAGTGAGGATTACAAATTAACAAGTTCTCGATGAGGAAAAACCAGAAAACTTTTTGAAAGGGAATAGCTCAGATCAGATAATAATTAACGAATTCCGAAATATTTTTGTAGAAGATATTGTGGGAGAGGGTTAGAAAAGCTAAAGGCTTCCCTATTTTAGGACAATTTTGCCATATAACTAAGAATATCGGAATTTGGGACTTTTAGATAAGTGAAACAATTTATATCCGTTGAAGACCAATAGTTTGCATCCATTGAGTCCTAGGATTATGAGAGTGATGAGAAAAACAAATAATAAATACCTCAAATTAATACTATTAGATTTACTTTATTATTATTATTATTATTTGTTAAAGATTAAAATATTAAGAATAATATCAGCATATTGGGTGATGATTGTTGTTTAAATAAAATATAGTATTATTTTCACAAATATTCTCTATTAATACTAATCTATTCATTGGGGTAGTTAGGGAGTTTTTCTGGGGGGGGGGGGGGGCCCCCGGGTACGGTTTTACCCCCCCAAAATTTTAAATTTGGGTAATTTGTTTTACAGAAAAAAAAATTTTTAGTTAAAAGTGCAAATTTTTTATTTTAC
>JALMQS010000140.1:691455-704294 GCA_024734495.1 Forficula auricularia | reverse complement strand
TTAATAAGTTGTTTTGATATGTATATGCTGGAAGCATTTATTAACTTTACTAATCATATTGGTGTTATTGGCGTGGTTTGGGAGGGGGGGGGGGGGGGGCAGCCGGTCAGCTGATTAGCCACCACAAAGTTTCAATTTCGGTAATTCGATTAGAGATCAACTAACTTTTTAGTATAAATGGCAAATTTGTATAGTACGAAATAATTTAATGAGAAATAATATTATTACATAAGTGATGCCTCGAAATGATTTTTCTAGGGGGGGGGGGGATGGGTTTTTTATAGGGGACACTGCCCCCCCCCCCCCATTAACTACGCCTAAGGTCATTATATCAATTTGAAAGGGTTAGGCTGTAATCGTGAAATTTACTTGGAAACTGATAAACATTGGACCCTAGCTCCCTAGTTATTTGATAAATAAAAAATACTCTTATAAAAAAATGTATATCTTGTAATATCCTAAAAGAAATCTCATCTTATTTGACTAGCACCGATCAATGTTTTAGTAGCTAGAGAGAATTTTAATTTCAAAATTAAATAATTTTTTCTGAAAAAATTAAACATATTATTTTACAAAAATAAAAGCGGTTTTGGATAAAGGGTTCCTTTAGTATGAACTCGGTCCCCCTAGGAAAACTTCCTAATTACTCTAATGATATTAAGGTAATTTAAATTTCTAACAGAAAAGTTTATGTGATTAGAATGTCTAAAATCAATGGTTTACGAGTTTTTTTTTATCAACCAATTTTTTTAATGGTCTACGAGTTAATGAGAATGTAAATATTTTCAATATAAAAATTCTATAGCCCAATGAATTCGTGAGATTATATTTTGTTTCAAAAAAATTGGAATTTGGCTGATGACCAGGATTTCAATAATAATTTCCATCTTGATACTAAGGGACATCCTTTCGCTAAAACCGTTTTTACTTTTGAAAAATAATCTTTACTTTTTACAGAAAAAATTCTTAAACATTGAAAATAAAATCCTTACATTAATAGTTACATTTTTTAATATTTAGAATATCTAGGGCTGTAGAGAAGTATTTATCTAACTTTCTACATAAATTTCACCATTACTGTCTAACCCTTTGAAGCACACACATTTAAATGATGATCTTTATTAAAGAATATTTAATTTCCAACAAAAAAGTTCATATGAGTGAAAAGTCTAAAATCAATAGTTTACAAGTTAAAAGATATTCCAATATTGTAGAGTGAATGGACTTGAATCAATAACAAATATCTCTCTGATGGGGCGAGACATCCTCTCGATATAATAGACCAAAAGAAATATAAATGAGAAAGAAATCGATTTAATTTTATCGATTTAATCTGTCTTGAGGTTCATAGTAGCTTTTTAATATAAGAAAATAGCATTTTGATTGAGAATTTTGTAGTTTAAAAGAAATTGTATTAAAAGATTCAATTTCTTCTCTCCAGGAGCATATCAACTAGAAATGGCAAAAAGTTTTATTTTTTTCTCATTAGATATTTATTCAAATCGATTAATATTTCATATATAAGTGTTATTATCATTTATATTTTATATAAAATAATTATAATTAGGAAATTTGCATTTTAAAGGGTAGTTTATTTGAAGTCCACTTTGAAAAAACATAACTCCGTTGTAAATTTTTTTAAAAAATTTGAACATAATAGATATTATAAAACAATTAATTAATAATAATTTAATTTAATTTTGAACGAAATCGAATCAGTATTTTTTGAGAAAATTTTCAAAAACCCCAAAAACGTCTATGAAAGGTCGTTTTAAAAACATTTTAAAATTCACCTCCATGTCACAAGTCAATGTTCCGTTTCATATAACTTTTTAAACTTTTTTCAAAGGCATCTCGTGCTTTCAAAAAACATCGTTTTTTGATGGTTCAGATGGTTTTTGACGATTTTTTCAAAAAGTACTTAATCGATTTTGTTCAAAATTAAATTAAATTATTAATTTCTTGATTAGTTTTTGAGAATTTTTTATTTTAATATATAACGAAATGTAACTAAACTTCTTGAGGATACAAATTCTCATTTAAATAGGTGTTGGTTTTATTCTTTTTTGACAAAAAAACACATTTTTATCATTTATTTTTCTTTATTTTATTTTATTGTTACCAGGAACGTTTCGACATTTTCTATTGATTACATGAGGATGACATAATAGAAAATGTCGAAACGTTCCTGGTAACAATAAAATAAAATAAAGAAAAATAAATGATAAAAATGTGTTTTTTTGTCAAAAAAGAATAAAACCACCTATTTAAATGAGAATTTGTATACTCAAGAAGTTTAGTTATATTTAGTTATATATTAAATTTAATAATTATTAATAATTATTAATAATTAATTGTTTTATAATATGTATCAATTTCATATTTTAAAAAAAAAAATTTCAACGGAATTATTAGCGTTTTTTCGAATTGGACTTCAAATAAACTATGCTTTAAAATGCAAATTTCCTAATAATAATGATTTGCTATAAAAGATAAATGAAAATAACACACAGATATGAAATGTCAATAGATTTGAATTATTATCTAATGAGAAAAAAAATAAAACTTTTGGCCATTTCTAGTTGATTCGCTCCCGGGAAGAAAAAATTGAATCTTTTCATAGAACTTCAAAATTCTTAATCTTATATTAAAAAGTTAATATGATCCTCAAGATAGATTAAATCGATATAATAAAATCGATTTCTTTCTAATTTATAATTCTTTTGGTCTGTCGACATTGCCAGAGACAAATTAAGTTCATCAAGTTCATTCACTTTACAATATTGAAATATATTTTAACAAATTAAAATTTTATATATTTAAATTTAAGATAATGTAATATAATAAATTTATAAAATAAATAAATAAAATAATTAAAAATAAGATTATATTAGAATAAATTCAAACAGCAATGGGCCTGGCAAGCCTCCGGATCTTCCAAATTAAATAAATTTTTCTGAGAAAAGTAAACAATATTTTACAAAATTAAAAGCAGTTTTAGATAAAGGGTCTCCCTTAGTATTAAGCTGAAAATTTTTATCGAAATCCGAGTCATTACACAAATTCAATATTTTTTGATTCAAAAAATTATTTGGACAATTCATTGGACTTCAATTCTTATATTGAAAAATATTTAAATTCTATAGGAATTTAAATATACTCGTAAACCATTGATTCTAGGGATATCATCTATACAATAATTTTTGCTAGAAATTTAATGTACTTTATTTATTAATATTTATTAATAGTAATTTGTGTATCAAAGGGTTAGGCAAATGTATGTTGTAAGAACGATTAAGACTTCTCTATCCTTTTTTTTTTTTTTTTTTTTTTTAAATTTTAGTTTATTCAGCCAAATATTTATATACATATGATTTTTTTATTAGATCCCCTAACATTTTGGGATCTGGTATTAATAAATTTCATTTAACTCACATTGCCTAGGATGACATTCGGGGTTATTACATTTTTTATTTTTTTGTATTTTTTTTTTCATATACAATATTATTTACAAAAATTTTTTTTACAAAGAGAAAATTATTAATTAAGTATTTGGAATACTTTTGGCGAGGAAAAAGCTGAAAACTTCTCTATCCCTCTAGATCAGTGATCAAACTTTGTTGACTCACGTATTATAAGATTTTTCAGGGAACTCCATTCCACCCTAGCGAAATTTTTTTTGGGTAGATAAGAAAAATTAATTTTCTACATTTTACTGCGTTATGAAATAAAAAGATTTTTTAAAATAATGTTTTAATTTATTTATTATTTATTAATTAATTATTTATTTTTTGACCTTGGAAATTTTTCACTTTGAATGTTAACTGCTCTCTCATGCCATCCTGTCGCATGTTACATACCTTCACCTTGAGGAACAACAAATTAAAATTATTCACTAAAGATATGGTTAACTAGTAAGTAATGTGAAAATTTGGGCTAGACTAAGGGAAACTCGAATTTTATAGTATAATTGTATACAATAGTCATCAGGAATAATTAAATGTGGAAAATTTGAAATCAATCGGATATGTGGGAGGTTAAGAAAATTAGATAAAAATATATGCAATAAGAAAGTTAGTTAAATATAGACTGTATAAAAACACTTTAAAACAACATCTCTTAAAAAATGTTTTTGTTTAATAAATGGAATTGATAATAGACTGTTAAAATTTTTAGTCATGCTAAAAAATAATATGCAAATCAAATTTTACAATATGTTTTAGGGGAATGTCATGAATAAACTATATCCGGCTCTTCCTCGAGTTGGACCGATCGCTCCTTACTGTCTACATAAAAGTAAAGATGGTCGTGCGTACATTTCTGTAAAACAAATTCCAGCCGGTGGTATATTTTGTTATATGGCCGTTTCACCAGAAGGAATGCTTTGAATACTAAATTTTTCTTCTGCTATCTATGTTTTAAAAATAAATTTATACAAATAATGAACCAATCAAATTTTATAAGTACCTATAAGTATATACCCAAAATTATACATTTGTTTTCGATAATTAAATGATGTTAAAAACTATACATTTTTGTGAAGTTTTTCTTGTAAATAACCTCCTCATTTTTTGAAGTCGGTTAAAAATAAAATACTAAAACATAAAATTTGTTCTGGTTTTTTAATTATTACACAAACTGCCAAAGACCACAGAGGCATTTCGAAGATTCATTACAATTGGAAAGATCGAGAACATCTAAATTTACATCGGCAGTGAGGTTCCTCTATTTGTAGGACAAACACACATCGGGAAATAATTTTGTCTTCTTTAAAATTGACCTGAGAACATTTTATTGAATCGCTGAATGATTATAAATAAAGATGTGGTTAACTAGTAAGTAATGTGAAAATTTGGGCTAGACTAGGAGAAACTCAACTCAATCTGCCAATAATCGTCTGTTGTATACAGAAAGACTCACATCAATCAAGTTTTCGTTTTCAACTCATAATAAGTAATTATTAATAATATTATTGATGCAGTAATTAATACATTTTCTCAGTCCCTTAATTCCTTAAATATATTTGTAAATTTAATTAAGATATTTGTTAATTCAACTTCAAAATGCCTTTTTAGCCCCATGCCGCTGCTTCCAGAGTTTCGTTTATTCTGTGCCTTATGTTGATAGCCAAATACTCGGCTTTGATGGAACCCGTGGTAAAAGTACTCCAGTCTATAGGTTTGGGCGCGACAAATGCCTCGCAGCACATTAAGCACATTTTACAATTGCTTAAAAGCCAACGAGATGGTCCCGAAAAAGTCACAGATGAAATTTTAAGGGATGCTACTGTCATTTCAAAAAGACTTGGACTGGAGGAGGACATGATATCAGTGCTACGCATTGTTGGAAGACAACGACATCGAAGCAGCCATCCAGCAAGAAGCCCTTCAGAATTCTGGAAAAGGTCTTTAATAATACCATACTTGAACTCTATTACTTCTCTTGAAGAACAGTTTGCTGAAGAAAACACTCCATCATTCGCATTATCTAAATTACACACGGCTCAAATGCAAACCATGTCCGAGGAAAGTCTCACGTTAGTTTGCCAAACCTTAGCCCGATTTTACGATTTACCCAAACATTAAAAATAAAATCGAACTTTGGCAACAATTGTGGCAGGACAAACCCAACGTATCTGAGCTGGCCATTGTTGAAGTCCTAAAAAAGGCTACTTTCCCAAAACGGGTAAAGCTTTAAAAATTTTGATCGCTCTAACGTGCACAACGTGTACTGTAGAGCGATCCTTTAGCAGTCTGAGACGAATTAAAAGCTGGCTAAGAAGTACCATGGTGGAAAGTCGTCTTGCAATGATCAGTGTTCATCGAAAGTTTATCATTAAGAACCTAGAAGATTTTAATAATAAAGTAATCGAAAAATTGACAAGAAATTCAAGAAGATTATGTTTTAATAAGATATTTTTTCCTTGTAGTAATCGATTAAAAATACAAATTGTATTTATTTTACCTACAATTCATATCCTCTATCTCTTGCCCTCCTCCCCCTCCCCTCAATTGTAATTTTTCTAGGGAAAATTTTCACACGAGCGCTTTCCCGTTACCTTCCCTGGTCTTGCATTTTTAAGAAAGAAGAAAATTTTTCAAGTCGAGATTCGAACCAGAGTAAACTAGATTCGAAGTCAAACGCCTCAGCCACTGTTCTAATCGCGGCTCATATTAAATACCTATAGAGTAATTTCATTTGGAAGTTAAAGTTGCCGATAGAAATAGATTTAAATTTTTTATTATGAATTTAATTTCTTAATATTTTTGAGGAAGAAATGTTTGATTAATTCTAGAAGCGTATTTATCATTAAAAAAATCATATAATCATATAAAAATTCTAGTAAATAATATTTTCATTATAAAAACAAATAAAACCGACTTCAAAAAGATTAAATGCAACTAAATAAATAAAATAATAATATTTTTTATTGTTAAGGATAAATAAATTGAATTTATTCTTTCCAGTAATTTATTTTATTATACAAATGGTTAATCCAAATATTTCGAGAGCGCTCTCGGCATCTCTTCTTCAGTGGAAACTGTGGGACCACACAATAGGCAAGTCAGTGAATTATTATTAATTACAGATGTCAAAAGGTACTCACCCATTCCCCCACCAATGTGCCGACCCCATCAGTTTATACAGAACATTGATAAAAGCTTGATTACACAACACACAAATACATATCTATATTGTATATATATATATATATATACACATACAAATTCAAAATGAGATAACATGCGAGTATATATAATTATTTACATCTCTTTATAATAACTCAAAATTCAAATAAAATGCACTAAAAGGTATAAAATAATTATCTAATTTAGTTGTAACTAAACGACGAAATATTAACATGAAATCACTTTTTGAAGTCGGTGCCAAAAATATACATTTTATGAATCGACGGATCTTAGTACGTTTGGCGGGTACGCTCGCTTATATATAGTTTGTTTAGCACCGACTTCAAAAAGTGATTTCATGTTAATATTTCGTCGTTTAGTTGTAACTAAATTAGATAATTATTTTATACCTTTTAGTGTTTTATTTGAATTTTGACTTATTATTATTATTTTATTTGTTGCATTTAATTTTTTTGAACTCGGTTTTATTATTTTTTTACAAAAATTATTTGTATTTTTCTCTTTTTAGTGATGTTATTAATATTGACTTATGATAATACCTTGCATGCATCTCGTAAGAGAAAGCGTCGGGCGAATGAATCAGAAAATGATAATAATCATAAATATAGAAATTCTCTCGAAACGTTTGCGGGTTTTAAATGAATGTTTTAAGATTTTTTTATAAAATATTTTATTTATTATAATTTCGATTATTTGTGATAAGAATTGGAGATTTACGTTATTTCGTCATTGATCATATCATCAGAACTTGACCAAATTAATATGGGACCACCCCTAAAGTACCCCTTCCAATAAAAAAAGAATCATCGAAATCGGTCCACGTGGCAAAAAGTTCTCGATGAACATACATGAAATAAACAAATAAATAAATAGTTAGGTATCTTGACTATCTTGGAGCTATACTGATCCAAACCCAGAAAGAATCATTAAAATCGGTTCATAAACAAAGAAGTTATGATTATTGGATAAAAATACTTGGTAGGTTTCACATTAAGAAAGAAAGAAGTTATGTCTGAACAAACATAACAAAAAAGGTCCATTACCAATGAAAAAAAAAACGGGACCATTCGGAAACTATACTCAACCCAATGCAAAAAAATCATCAAACTCGGTTCACAATGGCGAATATATCAGATAACATAGACACAAAAAAAAATTCAGTCGAATTGAGAACCTCCTCCTTTTTTGAAGTCGGTTAAAAAATTCTTCTTTGCTTACGGTATCTTCTAATTTAAGAAATAAAATGAAAGAATTAAAAAAATAATCAAACATTATGTTGACTAGTACCTATCTTTTCATAATGATTCCTTTAGAAGGCATTTTTTAAAATCTTTTTCCTCTTGATGTGTTGTTACAAACCTTTATTTTTCTGATTAAAATGATAAGCAAAGAGACATTAAGTGAGGATAAGAAAATTCCAGATATGGAGATGAGGGGGGGACGAAAGGTGGGAGACTCGATTTGATGTGGATTCCATCGCATTGGGGGGAAAGACCAGCAGACCAGTCAGTCTAGCTCCATCCACGCTTGCCCAAGATACAGGATACACAGTACTACTTCGAAGACTCAAGTTTTTTCATGTTTTCTATTATTTTCTGTTAATGGTTGAAAAATAGTTTTTCATAATATTACGTATGTATGAATTTAATTTATTTATATTATTATTATGTAAGAGTTCTCTGAATGATAGGTAGAGAAGTGAGAAAGGTTTTTCATTTAACTTTAAACTTTTTCAAAAATAAATTTGCTAAAGAAATTCCCAGTTTATTTCCCAGTATATTTAAACCAATTTTCGTTTTCAAATATTTGAAAAACATTTTTTTATTTTTATTTTTATTTTTATTTTTATTTTTCACAAATGAATTTTTTCTTCCCCAAATGTAAGAAATCGTGAATTTAATTATTTATTTTTTAATTGAATGTAATGGAAGGCAGCCCAGGGGTATGAGGAAAGAAACATTTAACACATATAAAATAAGGTGTAATTTATTGGATTCCTTCCTCCTTTCCTTTCAAACCGATATTTCGGAGGATTCTTCCCTCTTTCTTCAAGGTTTCAAGGGGTCAATGAAGGAAACAAATAAAATGCTTCCTTCCTCTTTCCACAGCAGTGTTTAAAACTTTTTTCTCTTCCTTAACAGAGGCATAGAAAAACAATTTTTTCTTTTTCCTCCTTTTTAACCGACTTCAAATAAAAATTTTTAAGAAAAAAATAAAAACCGACTTCAAAAAATTAAATGCAACAAATAAAATACACTAAAAGGTATAAAATAATTATTATCTTATTTAGTTACAACTAAATGACGAAATATTAACACGAAATTACTTTTTGAAGTCGGTGCCAAACATATACCTTTTATGAATCGCACTCGATGGATCTTACTTAGTACGTTTGGAGGATATGCTCGCTTATAGTTATAGTTTGTTTGGTACCGAATTCAAAAAGTAATTTCGTGTTAATATTTCGTCGTTTAGTTGTAACTAAATAAGATAATAATTATTTTATACCTTTTAGTCCATTTTATTTGTTGCATTTAATTTTTTGAAGTCGGTTTTTATTTTTTTCTTAAAAATTTTTATTTTTCTCTTTTTAGTGATGTTATTAATAGTGATCATATCATCAGAACTTGACCAAATTAATATGACACCATCCCTAAGACACCCCCTTTCGGATAAAAAAAAGAACCATCGAAATCGGTTCATAAACAAAGAGGTTAGGTCTAAACAAACCTAATAAAAAAGGTCTAATACCTATGAAAAAAAATCGAAAAAAATGGGACCAATCGGAAGCTAGACTGGACCCAATGCAAAAAAAATTTTCAAAATCGGTTGACAATTGGCGGAGATATGAGGTAACATAGGCACAAAAAAAAAAAAAAAGAAAAATTCAATCGAATAGAGAACCTCCTCCTTTTTTGAAGTCGGTTAAAAAGGAGGAGGTTCTCAATTCGACTGAATTTTTTTTTGTCTATGTTAGCTGATATCTTCGCCAATTGTGAACCGATTTTGATGATTTATTTTGCGTTGGATTCAGTCTAGTTTCCGATTGGTCCCGTTTTTTTCATTGGTATTGGACCTTTTTTGCTATGTTTGTTGAGGCATAACTTCTTTGTTTATGAACCGATTTCGATGATTCTTTTTATATTGGAAAGAGGGTACCTTAGGGGTGGTCCTATA
Source organism: Forficula auricularia (assembly GCA_024734495.1). Taxonomy (NCBI): domain Eukaryota; kingdom Metazoa; phylum Arthropoda; class Insecta; order Dermaptera; family Forficulidae; genus Forficula; species Forficula auricularia. The sequence continues at coordinate 694,467 of JALMQS010000140.1, read as the reverse complement.
TTAATTTGGTCAAGTTCTGATAATAGGATCAATGACGAATTAACGTAAATATTCAATTCTTATGAGCAAATAATCGAAATTATAATAAATAAAATCTTTTATAAAAAAATCAATCTTAAAACGTTCATTTAAAACCTGCAAACGTTTCGAGAGAATTTCTATATTTATGAATTTAATTTTGTTATCATTTTCTGATTCATTCGCTCGACCCTTTCTCTTACGAGATGCATGCAAGGTATTATATTAAGTCACTATTAATAACATTACTAAAAAGAGAAAAATTATAATAATTTTTAGAAAAAATATAAAACCGACTTCAAAAAAATTAAATGCAACAACGTCTGTGCTAAACAAACTATATAAGCGAGCGTACCCGCCAATCTTACTAAGTAAAATCCGTCGAGTTTGATTCATAAAATGTATATGTTTGGCACCGACTTCAAAAAGTGATTTCATGTACTAAATATTTCGTCGTTTAGTTGTAACTAAATTAGATAATTATTTTATACCTTTTAGTGCATTTTACTTTATTTTTGAGGTTTATTATTTTATTTGTTGCATTTAATTTTTTTGAAGTCGGTTTTATTTTTTTTTCTAAAAAGTATTTTTCTTAATTATAAAGGAGGAAAAAAAATTGCTTTTCTATGCTTCTGCTAAAGAAGAAAAAAGTTTTAAACACTGCTATGGAGAGAGGAAGGAGGCATTTTGTTTGTTTCCTTCATTGACCCCTTGAAACCCTGAAGAGGGAGGGAAGAATCCTCAGAAACGTCGGTTTGAGGGGAAAGGAGGAAGAAATCCAATAAATTACACCTTATTTGGATATGCGTTAATTTTTCTTTCCTCATACCCCTGGGCTGCCTTCCATTACATTCAATTAAAAGTTTTAGCAGTCTGTCTCTCTCCAGAGAAAATTTCGTTGGAAATTTATTTTTTAAATTTCACATAAACAACAAAAAAACTTTTGATAAAAATTAGGCGAAATCTAGTCTCTTGGTTTACCACAAAATGAATCAGAATATCAAAACAAAATTTCATATTCATTTAATTTTAGATTTTTTTTTAAAGAAATTCCCAGTTTATATATTTCGAGGGGTGAACCGCGATTGGAATTAGGTGTACATCTCTTTGGAATTATGTGGAGCTATTTTCGAATTCATTAGATATTGCCCCTTCATCTATTGTCTTCTGCTTGGAAATGAAAGTGGAAGTGGAAGCAGGTGTACACGATATTAGGTGGTGGTTCACCCCTCGATATATTTAAACAAATTTTCGATTCCAAGGTGAGAATCTTTTTTTTTTTATAACAATCACATAAATGACTTTTTTTACTCTATTATATTTTGTTTATTTGGCCTCCGAGGAGCGGGCAGCATACAAAAATAAGGCAGAATAGATAGAATAGCTCAATATTTATATTTACTTATTACATTTGTCCATATTTATTTCAACTTAACTTTTTCAGCTTCAGAACAAATAAGTATGATGAAGTAGGAAGTATAAAATCGTGAATTTTACTTTTTATTTTTTAAATATCACATAAACGACAAAAAACTATTTCGATAAAAAAATTAAGACGAAATCTAATCTTAAAAAGTCCTATGTTTACCAAAAATCGAATTAGAATATCGAAACAAAATTTCATATTCATTTAATCTTAGTCTTTTTTAAAAAGAAATTTACAAAAGAAATTCCTACTTTATATATTATTAAAACAAATTCTCGATTCCAAATATTTGAAATTTTTTTTTTTAATAATCACATAAATGAATTTTTTACTCTACCATATGAGGAAGTATTAAAATCGTGAATTTTATTGAATTTTTTAAAATAAGTAGGTATCTCATAATGAGCAAAACTATTTTGATAAAAAATTTGACCAAAAGTAGTCTACATAAAAGCCAAAATTGAGTTTTGAATTCGATATATTTCGGGGGTGAGCCCATTATCAGGAGTCAGAGAAAACTCACCCCCGAAAAATATCAAATTCAAAACTCAATTTTGTTTTATTTTTTTTTTTTATGAAACCTATCCCATCCTATCGCATCTTGCTGAAGTTTTATTATTATATTAAAATGTTTCACCTAGGACCAACACCTAACTTCTAAAAGTTATACATAAAAGCCCTATGTTTACCACAAAACAAATTAGAATGTCAAAGCGAAATTCCATATTTACCTATTTTATCATACAATTAAAAGCTGAATAGATTTTGATTGTAGCTCATATACTTGAAGTTTGCCGTTAGAATTTTTAAAAAATAATATTTATCTTAAAATGTTGTTTTCAAAATGTTTAGTATTATAACGTCGTGATTCGATCAATTTTTTTCTGGTATACTAGTTTTATCTAATTTTGATTAATTTAAAAAGTAAGAACTTAAACTTAAAATACTAAAAATATTTAATTCAATAATTTCTGCATTAGTAATCTTACCCAAAAAATCTTCCAAATTCATATAAAAGGGCTGATAAAGTGTCTAGTATTTACACATCTTTTAAAAGTATGTATTAGAATATTAAATTGATATTACTAAAACACTTTCCTATGAGTTAGAATACTCGATTGAATATGGATTAATTCGCATTGTTGTCATAGTAACCTAATCACTCAACAAATGAATATGCTCTCGAATTGAAGGGGACAATAAAAGAGTGTCTTCTACTGGAATTATAAATTTTATTTATTTATAATGACACTATAGTTAATTAATTAATTCCTATGAATCCATTGTAATAGACTGATGAAGAGGGCAAAGCCCTCGAAACTATAGTCTCGTTATAAATAAATAAAATTTATAATTCCAGCAGAAGACACACTCTTTTATTGTCTCCTTCAATATATAAAAATTCTGATACTCTCGGCACAAAAACTTTCAATTGAATATGCTCTCACTTTTCATTTGTTGAGTGATTAGCTTACTATGACAACAATGCGAATTAATCTATATCTAATCGAGTATTAGAACCCATGAGAAATATCAGCAGTGGTGCAACCACGGGGGGGGGGGGGGGG
>JALMQS010000140.1:639899-688957 GCA_024734495.1 Forficula auricularia | reverse complement strand
GTAAGGAGTTTCCTAGGGGGGGGGGGGCAGTGCTCCAATTGCCCCCCGCCTTAATTACGCGCATGGCTGTGAACATATATCAAAAAGACCAAATTTAACTAGTTTTATCCAGAATTATTGACCTTTTCAACATAACAGCTAGAGAAATTCTAGAGAGGACTACATCAAACGTTAATAGTTATTATTACAAATTTATGTTGTACGATGAAAATACATTACTTATTATTACAAAACAATGACAAGAGGTTTAATTTTGGAAAACCACTCAATACCTGTTTATTATATAAGATTTCAATTTATTCCTAAAGTAAATTTAAATATTATAAATTTATTTTTAAATATAATTATAAGTTATCTTTCATAAAATTATATAGAATTTGTACACATTATCTATTACTTTATCTCAATTATTATTATTATTTCTCTTCTCTCATTCTATCTTATCTTATTACTTTCACATATATATTCTATATCATGAATTGATATATCGTCGCCTTAGAGCGTAAATCTGCTAAATCCATTTTTTATCATAATATATGACATATTAATACCGTTCGAAAGACAAAGAGATGCAGCATCGTCCAAGTAAAACTGTTAATTAAAATTACGATCGTAAGTTGTAGAAAAAATGTGAAAAATTGTTTCTTTCCTAAACAACAATATTAAATTTTGTTTGTTTTTTGTCTGCCCTGTAAAATTTCCTAATTGTGAGTTAGCAGGTTTACACTCTAAGGCGACGATATGATATAATGTGAAGTATTGCGTTCACCTGCCGCAGGGGTCCTGACTCTTTGAGAGCTTCTATCCCAGAGATGAAATAAGTTAATTTCACTTTGCGAATTCTAGGTGGAAGGAATCAATTCCTTTAATAGTTTGAAAACGAATTTAGAACATAAAACCGGATATTGTGGTCCCCAGAAACCCAAAAGTGACCAAAAATCCATTGGTCGGTACGGATGGTATGTACTCCTCTGCGTTTCGCAACCATAAGTCTCAGAGCTACGAAATTCGAAACTTAAGCTTAATATAACCTAGAAGGAGTGCAGCAAGCTTTTGGTTGAAATCGGAAATACGGAAGTTGGCATTTATATGAAAGATTTTTCGTTTCTTGTGATTTTCTCAAAAACGGCTCCAACGAATTTTTTAAAAATTGGTCTACTTATCACGTGTCATAAGGTTTAGTAGTGTATAAATTTTAATCCTATTGAAATAAAGGAAGAGTGTAAATTAGGAATGTCGCAAAATAAATATTTTAATCGTTCATATCTCGTCTACTCTAAGTCGCAGAGCTTTTTGGGATTTGAAACTTAAGTTATCTAGAGGCTAGAAGAAGTACCTCAAGAATCTGGCTAAAATCGAAGAACCAGAAGTACATGTTTAATTGAAGATTTTTGGTATTTTGCAGTTTGGTCTTTTTTTCTGGTTTTCTCAAAACGGATTGGGGGAAACAGAAATTGAAGTAATTAGAAGAAAATTGGTATTATTATTACAAATAAGGGAGAAACTAATGTGAAAGGCGTGTGGAGTCCACACCAGTTTATTTTTTTAATGCAAAATATTATTTTATTAAAGTTCCACCTTGGCCTTCAACAAACACTGTTCATCTTTTCAGCTTAAACCCATACAAATAAATTAATTTTCTTATTGTGGTTGATAGTTAACAATATTTAAAGGCCAATATTTTAATTGATAGTTCTGTAATAAAATTAGAACAATTGACATCCACGACTTAGTAAATAATTTAATTAATTTATTGGTCCAGCTTATTTGAACTAATCCAACTTTATTTATAGACGGATTAACAATAAGAAAGTTTACACCTTATTCTCTTCTATCTTATCTTATTTTAATGAAGAAGATTATTTCATAAATGTCCATCTTGGCGTTCAACAAACCCTTTCATCTTTTCAGCTTAAACCCATACTACTAAATCAGCCTTAGTACTCGAATTAAACCAATAGTTAAACAATAGGGTAAGTTTAAAGAAGGAGTATAATATCAAACATTCGAAAAGCCATGTAAACACACATGCATTAAAATAGTCCTCCATTTTTGAACAACATAATCTCTTTAATATCAGGTTTAATCTTTGAAGTTAGCGTTTAAATAAATTTTGCAACAATTTTTTTCGAGCATTTCATTTATATAGAAATTAATGTTAATACACCGACGTTTTACATTCTTCGCCCCTTTAAAGACATCCTCCTAGGCTTTTTTAATTTTTTTTTTCAATTCCAATTATTTAAACAAGTTGAAGAATTTTGACTGTAACCATGTAAATTACATATTTTGAAATAGATATTCCACACAAATATCAAAAACTCAACTTAAAAACATAATTATTCTTTTCTCTAAAATGATGTCATATAAATATGTATTAATTTGTATTTTTTTCATTTAAAAGATTTCTCCAATTTAATTAATTAAAAAGCATTTGTAATAAAACTTCGGGAACGCGGTGTTGGTTGATAGTGAGACATTTTGTTAAATTATAATGATTTTGAAGTTGAAGTTGGAGGTGTTTCACAGCAAGGAAAATGAATAATAAAATAAATTGATAAATGAATTTACTTTAAGGACCAATCAAAGATTTTAGAGAAAATATTTTTACATTGCATATCAGAGAGGTTCGTCCCCTTAGGCATCGAACCCAAGCTCTAACTAGCTTGTCGGGCCGTTATACAAACCTTAAAGACTCTTCTCTCTGACATGCAACATATATAAAAATTATAGCTAAAGATTTTTCACTTCCTTCAACTCAAAGGGAAAAGCAAAAAATCAGGCTATACTGAAAAAAGTTTTCAGTGAGGGGCCCTTTAATTAAATAATGAATGCAAAGATTTAAGCATCTTTTTGAGTGTCTTTTTTTTTGAAAAAAGATGGAAATTATTTCAAAAATCAACCCAGACCTATAATATTAATAAATGAATTTACTTTAAGGACCAATCAAAGATTTTAGAGAAAATATTTTTACATTGCATATCAGAGAGATTCGTCCCCTTAGGAATCGAAACCAAGCGCTTAAGACTCCCTATCTCTCTCTGTAAGACTCCTGATGATGGGCTAATCATCCGAAATATATCGAGATATAGAACTAGATGTTTTAACTCAATTTATTTTATTATTCATTTTCCTTGCTGTGAAACACCACCAACTTTAACTTCAAAATCATTATAAAAAGCATTTTTAATTTAACTTATAATAATTTTTTTTTTAAATGATTTATAGACTGCATTTCGATTCCTACAAAAACTACAAAATGGCTCGTCAAAATAAGCCGAGTCGCACGAAAAGATTTTTTAAAAATAATCTTCTCACATTATTAACTATGCTTGGAGTAGTCCTCGGAGTTGGCCTGGGAATCGGATTACGGAGTATTCGAACAAATTGGACCCAAAGGTTTGTCAAATCATTTTTTATTCTATAAGAATGTATTTATTATCCTAAAGGAAACAATAAAAGAGTGTGTCTTCTGGTGGAAAATATTTTTGTTAAATTTATTTATAACGAGACTATAGTTTCGAGGACTTTGCCCTCTTCATCAGTCTATCACAACTGATTCACATGAAAGACTGATGAAGAGGGCAAAGCCCTCGAAACTATAGTCTCGTTATAAATAAATTTAAAAAAAATATATTTTTCCAGCAGAAGACACACTGTTTTATTGTCTCCTTTAATTTATAAAAATTCTGCTACTCACGGCAAAAAGAAACATTCAATTTATTTATTATCTGTAGATTAAAGTGCATTTTTACTTTTACTTATTATTAATTCATTCACTGGAGTTTTTTTTTTATTTATTTTCATTTGTTGTTGACTTAAAGGCCTTTCATATGATACGACTTTTTAATTTGTTTTTTTGTGCATTAAAGCCGAAGTAAAAAGACCATCGTTTTTGTTGACCTCGCGGTACGTTTTTTCTACATCTTGCATGTGCGAACTTGTTTTGCGAAGGTAAGAGGTAGAAGACGTATAGAAAGGCCCTTATACATTATCGAAAGTGCATTATTTTATTTTCTTAAATTTTAAAAAAATATTAATTAAACAAATTCTGAATAAACATCTATCTCTTATATTCACTTGCATTTATTTTCTATTAAGCGCGCTTTTTTTTAGTTTTAAAAGAAAATGTTTACATATTTAAACCAAAAAAAAAAATGTACAAGAGTTTTTACTTGGTTACTTCCAACATTCCTAACAGAAGTATAAAAATTTAAATTAGAAATGAATAAAGAAAAAGACTATCCAATGGATCCCAGTGAATTTTTATTTTTTTCCATAATATAGTTTTTCCTTCATTTTAATTTTACAATATGTTCTTTTTCTTTTAGTTTTATTTACATTTCATTTAATTTGGCGTTTTTCCCGGAAAAAGATTTTAGGAAAAACCCGGCCATTCACATTTTTGTAGACTCCTCTAGGTATAATCACAGTAGCTTATTTAAAACATGATGAAAAAAAAACTTGCGAAAGTATAAATAAACAGAAGCAAATGATTTATTTATCATAATATTGGCTTTCCTCTTGAAAATAAAAATGGTAAAAAATTTCACTTTAGAATAATGGTGTTAAAAAATTATTTGTATACAACCTACATTTAGAATGAGGACAATATTTTGAATTCATTTGATTGAAATATTTTCTCAACTGCTAGTCCGTTCCAATTTGCACGCTTTCACTCAATTATTGGCAAAATAAAAAAAGCAAAACATTTATAGAAGCGAGAGTTGATAAAAATTGTAATATGTATCATGGCAAACTTTCACGTGATATAACATATAGATACCATACATTTGTGTTTTAATTACTCGAAAATATCCTTCACTAGCCAATCCGAGTGTTGTTGGATTCAGTTATTTTATTTATTTATTTATTATTATTGGTATTATGATTATTTTTTGTATATTCGTGTTTAGAAATGTAAAAGTAAAAGAAATAAAATAAAACATTTTCAAATTTTATGTTTGTGTGAATTCAGATAGCACGATAACTCGAGAATAGAAGCTGGTAGAAAGTTCGTTCTGGTTTAAAAGTGTTAAATTTCTTTAGTGAACATCAGCTTTTACGGTCAAAATTTCTCGATTAAAAATTCTGGAAATTAGGAAAAAATTGATTCGTTATTAGGACAGCTTTTAAACAAGCTAATGAGTTAAAATTTGGCTCAAAAGTTTGCGTTGATAGCTACACTTTTTTGTTAATTTTCGGCTTTATAGAGCAAACCGTTCGCAGAAGACTAGTAAAAACTTACCCTTAAGTTGCCGATCGAGATGTTTGAATTGATTGATTAATTTTATTAATTTTTAACTAAAAATAAGTTGTTAGGGACGATTGGGTTTTTTTGGGGGAAAAAATATTTCAATAAAAACTAAATTTATAAGTTGTTGTAGGGAAATAAGGACAATAGCTTATGCAAATAATTTTTATTTTTTGCCAATGTTTCGTCAACTTTGTTGACTTCCTCAGGGCTCAAACAAATTAACTTTGCATATTTGTCATTTTATTAATATTCATTCTTAGCAAACACATAAGGCCAGACATCACACAGATTGAGGAAAGGAGGAAGGAAAATATTTTCAATCTGTGTGATGTCTGGCCTTATGTGTTTGCTAAGAATGAATATTAATAAAATGACATATATGCAAAGAAGTTAATTTGTTTGAGCCCTGAGGAAGTCAACAAAGTTGACGAAACGTTGTCAAAAAATAAAAATTATTTGCATAAGCTATTGTCCTTATTTCCCTACAACAACTTATTAATTTAATCGATGGACATAAATAATCAAAATAAAAACTAAAGTTTAGATTGTTAAAAAAAATTCACAAAGACATTAATTTGCTTTTGTATGGAAAATGGAGGTAACATTTTTACAGACAAAATAAGTTGGGAAAAGTTTACATTTATTTACAATTTTAATTGAGCTAAGTATAAATAAATAAAAAAAAGATAATAATCTATTATTCTTCTTATGGTAAGCTACGTACACATTGGACGATTATCGGTCGATTCGTACGTACCTTTTGTTGTATTATTTTTTATTCGAGGGACGGCTCGAATCTCCCAATAATCGTCCAATGTCTACATAGCTTTATGAACACTTGTTAGAATCTATTTTTAATTTTAAAGATTTATAACAGTGGTGGCCAACCTTTTACATGTATACCATGCGCCAATTTTTTCACAGACGCGTTCAGATGCTCCTTACAACTCAAAACCTTTTCTATCTTCTTACTAGACGGTCGGTGTTGATAAATAGGGACAAGCGAGGGGTGAACCGCGACCTAAAATCGTGTACACCTACTTCCACTTCCACTTTCATTTCCAAGTAGAAGACAATAGATTATCTAATGAATTCCAAAGTAATTCCAAATAATTCCAAAGACGGTGTACATCTAATTCCAATCGCGCTTCACCCCTTGGGGACAAGGGTAGGATCTGATTTGCATAGGGGAGAAAAAAAATAGCTGATGAAATGCGCCACGTTTTGCGCATGTGCCATATAGGTATTGGCCATCCCTGATTTATAGTATACTATCTTACCTGATTTACCCACTAGTTAATCAATTATTTGTCGAACAAAAAACAAACGTTGAGAAAAGTATAGAAATATGTAGGTAGACCAATATTTACTATCTAATAAAAAAGAATTATTCATGTTTATTAAAATTTAATTTAACAAGGCGTTTTTGTGCTTGCCATAGATCTGTTAAAGGAGTCATCATTAACAAGCGCTTGAATCAAAAAAACAAAACAAAACATAAAAGGTCTGAGCAAGTATGGGTTATCCTTTCCTTATTTTGACAATTTAATTTAATTTTAGGTCAATGAATTTAGAGCGCTATGCCTCGATCAAACTGGAAATTTTCAGTTTCCCACGCCTAAAAAACAAAAACTAGTATAGGGATTAATAAAAATTATTAATAAAAATTAACATTTTATAAACTGATGATGAGTATATTATTGTGTAAGCTAATCGAGATAATGAAACTATTTTTCTCTGTTTTCTCAGTTGTGTAATTGTATTGTTTGCTTTTAAATTATGTGAATCTTTTAGGATTATCAAAATATATTAAATCACTTTGAATATAATAATATAATAATTGAAGAAAAAAGTGAAACTTTTTCAAGACTCGGTACGCAGTTTTAAGTTTTGGTGAATAATGCAAAACACACCTGTCCGATTGCTTATTTTATTTATTTATTTAATAAATAAATAAAGATTGTTAAAGTTCGTGGCTGTGATGAAACTGTATTAGATGAAGGAGGAGGTATCAACCAAAGATGGTTCAATAAAACACCTTTAATAAAACGTTTCGGCCTGAATTTATTTGGCCATCTTCAGTAAATTAGGAGTTATACACAAAATGCGGTACACATATGTGATCGAACCAAGCCTTTTGTCAAAAATAACAATTTTAGCTTCATGTAAATTTATAACGTGCCTGGACTCAAAAGTTTCAGAATCAATTCAAATAAATTCAGGCCGAAACTTTTTATTAAAGGTGTTTTATTGAACCCAGTGATTCCATCTTTGGCTGATACCTCATCCTTCATGTAATATAAATAAAGATTGCTTATTATTTTTTATAGAAGCCGACTAAAAACTGAAAAAAAATTTCAAAAAATAATCGCAAGATCTGGAGCTAGAAAGCCCAAAATCTAATCAAATCTCAACATTTGAAATACACATATTTTAGCATAAGAACAAACTTTCTGCAAATTTGTGTTTTTAAGTTATGCGTGTATCTGAATCCAGACACACGGATAGAAAAAAAAAATCATGGGTGATATTATTTTTCTACACGTTCCAAATATTTTTCAAAAGAATGAGCAAAAAAAAAATTGAACATGTTTGCGGGTATTCAATACTAAGCTTGCCGTACCGAGTAGGTTATAATCAAATATTTTGAGAATACATTGGAACATTAAATGAATTTATAAATTTTTTTAAATATAAGTAGATGCGTATATAGGTGAATACTCAATTTATTATTTGTGAAATTAAAGTTCCTTAATATAATCTATTGATATGTTTATTTTACTCTCAATTAAATTAACGAAGTTTAAGTCCTATTCTAAAGCAAATGGTAATTGGTTTCAAATCTGATCTATTCCTCCTTCTCTTAGATAATACAGGGATTTTTCGAGATTCATAGGGCTGCATCTTCCTGCCCCTTCTTGCATAAGATTGCATTGAAAAAAATCAGTATTTCACATCCCTAGTAGTAGTATTTCGAGAATCTATATAGCCCCTATATATAGTTACTATATAGTTTGAAACATTGTGCTACTAGGGATACATGAAAACTTTTTAAGATTAAAGATTACTTATTTAGTTAGAACATTTTCCTTGGAAGCATCTATAAACAAGAGAAAGCTTCTATGAACCTACAATTCTGACCAGGGTTGAAACTCTAAAAGTAGCTCTGTGCATTGCATTTCTAAACACTTTCGCCAAATGCAGTTTCATCCCGTATAAGCGTGATTTTATTCCTAAGCTCTTGTTGTTTTAAATGAGTTTTAAATGAACCTGATAATAATTATCTCAACCAAAACATTCTGTGAAAAAACAGGCCAAGTTCGAAAAAGTAGTGAAATCTAATATCTAGCCAAGTTAAATTCACCAAGAATAATTAAGTTGAGAAAATAGTAGATCTCTCAACTTAATTATTCTTGGCGAATTTAACTTGGCTAGACATTAGATTTCACTACTTTTTCGAACTTGGCCTGTTTTTTCACAGAATGTTTTGGTTTAGATTTCTCTTCTTTTTGTAAATTATGAGGAAGCCAAAGTTTGTCTAAAGGGCTAGAATTTTTATTTTTGACTCTCCCCCCATTTTGAGGGTTAGTTTTTGCATTTATAGCCTTCTGAGGGCCCACAGAATATGTATAAAAAATTTGGTTGAGTTTGGTTCAACGGGCTAGAATTTTCATTTTTGACCCCCCACCCCCATTTTGAAGGGATTGAAAGATAGATTTGGATTTGGATTTTTGGAAATTTTTCTTTGTTTGTGTCCCAAACTCTACTTACAGACGGAATTTTATGATGCTGTAATGATTGGAAGTACACTATATATTTTGATGACCCGTCAGTGAGTGAGTGCCAAAATTAGCTATTTTCTCAGGTCTATACCTGAAAATCCATTTAAGCTATATTATTGAAATTTGGTATTCTCCTCAAGATGGATCACATAATTACATGTGTATAATTTCAGGTCTGTATATCAATTGGGTTCCAAGCTGCAGTGGGAGTCGAAATTGGCTCGAAGTGATTCGTGTAAATAGCGTACAGCGTGTACGGCCAAGCAAATGCTAAAACTTGGCCTGCGCACTCTGTGCGCTTTGATTCTATACAATTCGTGATTTAAGAAATAATTAAATACAAGTCGAAGAAAAACAAAATAAGATATATATATATAAATACCACCATTTATAATTAATTAGTGATATCTTCTGAAGAATATTTTTCCTTGTGAATCATCAAAGAGTTAATTGAGAATTCTATTCTATTTTTAGGGAGGTGATGTATATATCTTACTTGGGTGATATCTTTCTGCAAATGTTAAAAGGGTTAATTCTTCCATTGATCGTTTGTTCCATCGTAGAAGCTATTGGTTCTTTAGATCTTCGACTTTCAGGCTCAATTGGCTCCAGAGCTATATGTTATTACTTTTCAACGACTCTTCTAGCAGTATTCACAGGCATTGCAATTTCCTTACTTATTAAGCCTGGTGAAGGTCATATGGGGAATGCCCCAACAAAGGACCTTGCTCTTGGAAGAAATATTACAACTGTTGACACTTTTCTAGATTTGGTTCGGTAAGCTTAAAACTAAATATTTTCAGATAATCGATAAATGAACTTAAATTGAATAATTATTTTTCAGAAATATGTTTCCTCCGAATTTAATCCAGGCTGCTACCCACCAGGTAAAAATTGATTAAAAAATATTATACTATATAACTTGAAATGTTTCTCTTTTTAGATGAGGACCGTCTTAATTACTCCTAATGCGACAGATTCTGGTAAAGCTTTATCCTTATTTTTCTTTCAAATAAAAAAAGATAAGCAAGTCATTGTTTATTAACTCAAATCTTCTCTTACATAAAACTTTAAATTATATAATTTTTTAATTATAAAAAAATTTAATTTGAGCTACCTAATTTATTCTAATTTTCATTGTTTTTAGCAGTATATCTAATTTCTAAACATATATTATTATAGAATTATTAATCAGACTAAAATTTTGAATCTTAATAACGATTGATGGTAAGAACATGAGCATCTTCTTGAATTTTAAAAGGTCAGCCGTTACTCTACGGTTCATTATCGAAACAAATTATATTATGCATAAGGTAAATCATTAAATATGAAATCACACTATATCGCCTTTTCCTTAGAAGTATTACACCATAATATTATGAGAATTCATTATCAAGGATTTTGTTTTCTTAAAATATACTTTTAAAAACTTTTATGATTTTTCCCTTAAGATATTTATGGTTAGATTAATGATTTCTAAAGTTTTTAGGATTCGGTGTAAAAATAAAATGGAACCCTATTTGTGTAGCTACAATTTCTGCCTATCAGAGCTTTGTAGTGCTTAAATTAAGAAGATTCAAATTTGAAATTTACAAATTATATGTATTTGTGAAGATCTTATTAAGAAGTACTAGACTAAATTTTTTTAAATTAATCACTTTAAAATGGCGTTGTAGGAGGGGGTCAAACGCCAATTTTTACACGATTTTTGAAACCGAAGGTAAATCCAAACTACAGAACCTAAAAATATTATTCTACGATTACGACCATTATATAGAACTTATATATATATATATATGAGAGAGCCAGACCAACCTTTTTTTTTGGCTTTTCGGCCTTTCTAGCCATAAGCCAATTTACCATACTACTTATTATTTTAAAATTTGTCTCTACCCCAGGGTCAGGTTTTAACCGGATGCCTCGAGTCGGATTCGAACTCGGGTCCACTTGGTTAGCAGGCTGGCACGCTAACCCCTAGCCTACCAGACCCCCCCCAGACCAACCTGACTATATCCCTAAATAAATAATTATTAATTTATAATCAAATAGGCCTAGGACGGTAGTTCTTGAAAAAGAAAAAAAACTTAGAATTCCGGTCTAAGCCCGAAAAATCAAATTTTTACTAACTTTAAATAAACGAGTCGTTCTGGAATTCATCCATAAAAAACAAACATTTAGGCCTGTACATTACTGACTACTATCGCATTCGAAGCCCCTTGGAGAGATCTATACACTGATTTAGAAATGTGTTCTTATTTCTAGAACCAGGTCTGGACCTTTATTTTTTCTGGAATTCTCTTGAGTTACTTTATCACATTATGTCAGCTATCAGACATGTCGGAAATCTTCGTAATATTAATCTTTAATTGAAAGTAATGGAAGACAGCCCAGGGGTAGTGAGGAAAGAAAAAATTAACACATATCAAATAAGGTGTAATTTATTGGAATCTTTCCTCTTTTCCTTTCAAACCGACGTTTCGGAGAATACCAGTCCGTCTCTCTCCACAGAAAATTTCGTTGCACATTAATCTTTAATTTTGGGAAAGAGGGCTCAGCTCAAGTGAATAAGCAGTAATCAATTTTTGCCCAGAAACTGTTTCACAGTAAACTTGATGAATGAATTTCCTTGATAGAATAAACAATCTATCTAGGTTTTAAATTCCGAAAGCGAAGTGTGTGGTTTTTCACAGTGGACTCGACGATAAAGTCTTCAAAATTTGTTAATCTAGTTGTCAGGCCTCGATTCAAGTCTTTTTCTTCAAACAGTAACTTCACGTAATATTTTCCGCATCTCTAAATATCATTGTTGGTTGATCGTTGTCCCTGTTTAATAAATTAAATTCAGAGTGGACTCCAAGTAACGGAATAAACACGTAGCGTCGTATTGAAAATGACTCTGTGACTTGTATGCATTTTCAGACCTAGCGAACTCATACATGTTTCAGTGTCATAATGGAAGCACCACTATCAGTCAAACAATGGCTAACTTTAACTAGATCTGATGATTTACGAAATTATTAGGTTAAACATATTCAAACGCGATAACTCACGTAGTTCCAACCACAATGTTACAAGGGTGGAAACTACGCGACTTTCTACAAATTATATCGTCAAACCTCGTAAAATCACGTTAACTCATTGCAAAAATATCAATACAAAAATAAATTACTTTTTTCATGTATTAATTAGATACCTATTACTAAAAAATATGTTGTAAGATTATAATATACTGATATGTAATATTATTTAAAAATATAGTTTTGAGGCCGGACTTCACATTTTTTATAGTAAAATTCGGGGTAATAATTTTGGTCAGAGCAGTTTTGTCCCACCCGCCCCAAAAGTCTGGCTACGCCACTGTGTTTATACTTATTAAAGGTATAAAATTTCAAAAGTTTGATAAAGAATTTGATAAGATTTGACAATTTCTATTCATAAAAATAAAAAATCTTTTGAGTTCACATTTATTTTTTTATACAATATTATATAAGGTATTCATAAGAAAGAGACAACTTCTCATTTTTTGAATCATTATATTTTTCTTTTTCTAAGATTTTCCATAAATTTAGTATGAAATTAAATATATTAATTAATAATATTTATTAATATAGTGTGGGTATGGTCATACAGGACCCGCATCCTTTTCTCTCGATATAGGTGTGGCATTTCAATAAATTTATCATCGATGTTTAAAAAGTACTTAGCCCTCTAACTCGACTATAATTCCATTGCCGAAATAGTAGCAAGTCATTTAAATATTTAATTTGAATTTCTTATGTTTCATCATAAGCTTCTATTTTCTATTATGACTATTTAGGAAGAGATTAAATATGAAGAAGGATATCTCTCTCCAAGGCTAAGAGATCACTGATAGAAAATGTTATTAATACTAATTATTGATGGGGCTCAAAGGGCTAGTTAATTATTTTCATAAGATCATGATAATAAATTTAAACCTTTATCAAATTAAATGGAAGTATATTAATCCTTATATAATATTGTATAAAAAAATAAATGTGAACTCAAAAGATTTTTTTATTTTTATGAATAGAAATTGTCAAATCTTAATTGAATTCTTTATCAAACTTTTGAAATTTTATACCTTTGATAAGTATAAACACAGTGGCGTAGCCAGACTTTTGGGGCGGGTGGGACAAGACTGCTCTGACCAAAATTATTACCCCGAACTTTACTATAAAAAATGTGAAGTCCGGCCTCAAAACTATATTTTTAAATAATATTGCATATCAGTATATTATAATCTTACAACATATTTTTTAGTAATAGGTATCTAATTAATACATGAAAGAAGTAATTTATTTTTGCAATGAGTTAATGTGATTTTACCAATATTTATTTATTTTTTATTTATTTATTTATTTAACAAAGTATACAAACATAACAAATAACAAATATAATGAAGTATTTTTTTTTTATTATACGCAATCTTGTAAATTTCCTATCTATTTGTATTGTAAACATAAAGTAATTTTTTTTAACAATGTGGGTAGGCACGGTGTGTAATAAAATAAACAAAATCTGTTACTTTTTCTTTGATTAAGCCATTTATCGACTTAATGAGCGGTCCACCAAACATATAAATAAAAAACCTAAAAAGGTACTAATTTTCCCAAGTTTCTTGTTTTTTCCCTTTTGATTTTGGTTAGAAATAAATAGTGAGAGCGGGGGGTGCTAAAGATAGGCAGTGGGAGGGCGTCGCCCCCATTTGCCCACCATTGGCTACGCCACTGTATAAACAGCTAATAATTCACAACTACTGTGGCTTTTTCGAAATTCAGAGATCCAAGAGAATATACGTTTTTGGTTGAAGGACCACTAGAATAATATAATAATCTTGTTAAATAGTTCCCTTTAAATTGTATTAATAAATTACTACGTATTTACTTTTATTCAATACGAAAGTGATGTCTTTTTTTTCAATGAAAATATCTTAGTAATATGTACAATAAAGTGAACTTCAAACAAAAGACAGACTCAGCATAGATAAAAGATGATAAGCTGCAGTCGTTTAATACTAACATGGCAGAAAACCTAATTTCACCCAAATAATTAATGCTCTGTTTGAAATAATTTAATATTTAACTATTATCTCTAACCGAAAATTTCACAAGCTTTTTTTTAAACCCATTTAGGTATCTCGCATTTGTACTGAAAAATTATTCAACACTATTAATGAAATGAATGAAACAATACTCTTATTCATCTTAAATTTTTTAAGAAGTTTTGAAAGGGAACTAACGAAAGTTTTTTTTTCTATTTCTAGTATTTAATTTATTTTCAGGTCATTTTAGGATAGACAAATTGATAACCAATTATTAATTCATATGCATTGATCATTGATCAGGGGCGGACCTTGAATTTTGCGTACTGTGCGGCCGCAGAAGTCCATTACACTATACCTACTACACCATTATTATTATTGAGGTGGGGGGCAAAATATTGTTCGCTTACACTTAAAAAATGTCTAGAACCGGTCCAGACACTGATATTTGTACTATGTATTTTTCTTTTTTCTTTTGCTATATCTTTTCCTACTACATGAAACAACATAATGTAGTACCACAAAGTAGACCATCTTAAATTGTACCACATATTGAGGATCTCAGCTATAGTTGATGAAAATTTATTTTGAAATATTATAATAAAATATTTTCATTTAGGAAAATTAACAAGCTCATATCATATGAAAACAAATTAAGCGATCAAACGATTAAAACAAAATCCCTATCCAATGATTCAAAGATCACGGCTTCTCAAAAATAAATTAAAATGGAAGATTTATTTTTTGTTTCTCCGAATTTTATCTATGAAATATTTTAAATCTCATTAGGGAATGCCATATCATTAACTTAAAACGAAATATTTCAGTATTTAAATAAAAATAATATGTAAATAAATCTAATGGATTTGTAATAAAAAATCTAATCTATTTATGTATTTTGTATTTAATTCTCACTCAGGGACGCACCGAGTCCCGTTTGAGCCGTCGTGCGAAATACTGATTGGCGCCCTTATATGCACTGAGCCCAAATTACTGAGGCCATTTTTTCACGATTCAAGGTTTTTTTTTACCAAAAGAACTAATAAGGCGAATAATAACAATTAAGTTGGTGCATAATTATAAGCCGTTTTTTTTAAATTTTATTATGAAAAAAGAAAGATAAAAATTCATCAGAAAAATGTTAAATTGTTTATTCTGGAGCGTATTCAGCATCTCATTGCTTCTCATTGCTTGGCAGACAGTCGATTCCACGGGCAAAGAAGTTGCTGTTCTTAGAGGCAATCCATGCTTTTTAAAATCGGTCACCGAGTCATCCAAATCGTCGTAAATTTTATTCACATGCCAGTTTTTCAGGTAGCGATTCAAGTGGTAGTCTGTGAGAGCCTCGGTCGGTGAATATGACGAATGTGGGAGCAGACCTCATCCCTCATTGGCGATGGATTGCTCGTTTGTTTGCAGCAATTCGGAGAAAATTCGGACATGATCGGCTTTGTTTTTATCAGAGAGTTCGTGAGTGGCCTTTCCAGCCAAATTTCATACCGTTCCGAGTTTTTTGAGACGACCCACGATCTTTGAGTGGGCGACGTTGAAGTTTTCAGCCAGTATTTGAGTTGTCAGGCTTTCGTCTTCTTCCACGGCATAGGGTCTGATTGTCGAAATCCGATGATCGACCTCTTCCTGGATTGTCCTCCAAACTGGTATTACCTGATTTGAAAAGTGCAAACCACTCTCGACATTGTTTTTTGCTAATTCTTCGCCAAAAAGTTCGTTGAGATCCCAAAATGACTGTGCTGCATTCCATCCTTTCTCGTAGTGGTACAGCATAATATGACGAATATGAATATGGTTTTCAACACGCATTTTCTTAAAGAAATAGAGAAGAATATTTTTATTAAAAAAAATAAACAACAACAACAATTAACTCTAACGAAAAATGTACCAATATAAACGGCGGATAATAATGCACCCACCTAATAGTTTCAGCCGTTTTTGAGATATTTCGAAAATACAAAAAAAAAAAAACTTTTTAATTCTCAATTACAACATTTCATCATGACTCATATATTATGTAGTAATAATGTAATAAGAGTGAATTTAAAAAGAGGTTGTAAATGTGAATCTTTTTTGAACAATTTTTTAGAAACTTTTTAAAATTTAAAATATAAAAGCTATTTTATAATATATTTTAAATTTGAAAAAGTTTCTAAAAAATATTTCAAAATTTTCTTTACTTTATTTACCTAAAATGTTTCACCAAGAACCCACACCATTCTCCCTTAACAAAATTGAATCTATTTTAAAATAAGAGACGTTTTGTAGGTGAATTCAAATTTTCTTAATTTTAAAAATAAATTTGTTCCTTATTTCTTTTAGTTAAAAATTTTTATGGTTCTTAAGAAAAATTAAATTGAAATTTTTTTCACATCCTGCATTTCAATAAAAATAAATTGGTTATAAAAATCAATGATCTCCGAACATGAATTTGTGATACACTGCGGACGATTGCTACAGACAAACTGAGCGACGAGCCGGGTTATAGCGACCAGAGGGTGGGAGAAGCATCACCAGCCACAATTATGTTCAAGCCTGTCGCGGCACGCTCGCTGTTTGCCACTAGCATCAGTCCAGTCATCTAATAGCCACACCTCGGATAATCCTTCCATTATCCGAGGTGTGGCCCCTGCTATATAGACAACTAAATTGACACATAAGTTAAGGGTTTTCCTACCTTACAAAAAAAAGGCGCAATCAATTTTCTCATTTTTATTTTATCCAATGCGAAGCAAATAAAGATTGGATCGGTCTCGCGCCAAGTGCGACTTCAAAGGATTCTTAGATAAAAACTACGGAACCCATGGTCTCAATCAATCATTTAGGTTGAATTTTAGCACGTGACGGTATTGACAAAAATTACATGGGGTCTCGAACTGAGGCCAAAAATGCGTGCAGATAGGTGGATGGATGCACGTATGTTACCATTTTTTTTTGGTTGACGATTTTTTCCACACCGTTCAACCGATTGAAATGAAATTGAAAACCTAGCATTACTTTAACAAACTGAAGCGATGATTAGTTTTTGGTACATATCGGCCCACAAACATTAGTACTTTAGTCCAGTACTTTTAAAACATTTTCTAAATACTTTGAAAATGACTTAACCAATTTTGATGAAATTTAATATTCTAATTAAGTACCTTGAGGACCACAAAAAAGGTTATATAAATTTTTTAGTAAAATTATATTTTAAAGTACTTCACACTAGAGTAAGATAGTACTATTTTAAAATTCTTTAAAATTTATTCATTTGATAGATCATGGTCAATAGTCTCCTGTCGGTACCTTTAAGGTCTTGGGGCTGTCGGGCACCACACGACCTTGCACATATAGACGGCTCATCCCTGTTCTCACTTTCCCAAACGTATAATGGAAAAGTATTGTAATTGTACAAGAAAAAGTGGTATTTTTATTTCATTTTTAAGAAATATTTCAAAAAGGACTAAAACTATTTTGGTTAAAAAATTTGTGCGAAATCAATATACCAAGATTCCATGGGGAAGAAATTGGTTGGGAGTTCCTCTTGAATTAAAAGTATTAAATCTCAAAGCTCCTAAAAATGGGAGTTTGGCGAAAAGGTAGGACCTTATTTAGAATGGTGTGTGTGAATATTCTATGAGGACCCGAAAAGTGGTTCAAAAAATAGAAATTATCTCTTCTTAAACCCTTTATGTAGTCTGGACTCAATTTTGTATAGTTGTCTTTTAAGATTTTACAGAAATATTGTCTTTATTATATTGAGAGTTAAAAATGATTAATCAATTATGTAAAAGTTTAATCAAATATTATTTTTAATGAGGTCTAAAGGAACAGGTATAAGATAAAGTCATGTGAATGGCCATATCACCTTATTTTATAACAAATGTGAATTTGAAAACATTATTAATTCTTTAAGTAAATTGACTAATTTTAATATTTTAGACAAACCACTGACAGAATGGGCTTTCGAACAACAATTTAATTCCGGAATGAATGTCCTCGGCCTGGTAGTGTTTGCAGTGGCGCTTGGCAGCGCAATTTCTGCAACGGCTTCAGATATTTCAAGACCTGTTGTCCACCTATTTCGAGGGCTTAGTGCTGCCTTGATGAAAATTACTAAATGGGTTATTTGGTGAGATTTCTTAAATATTTGATTTTACATCATCAAAAATTTCTTTATAGCTATCTAAACAATCTATTAATTAAAAAAAAACATTAAAGTAAATTTTTTGTAAAAAATGGGTCACGTAGTATGGGTACGATCCTTTACGGGATTTCTAAGATTTAGTTGAACATTTCTAGGGTTCCCAGAAACGAAAAAATTGGGAAAAAATGTCTTACGATAATTAAAAAATATTATATCATCAAGCTCAGAAAAACCGAAACGGTAGCCTTTTAATTAATAATAATAATAAACCCATATTCTTCATAAGTTTCCTGTATTTGATTCGATCGCGAATCGAATGCAGGTGATTTTTGTCAGATATTAAGTGAAAATAATATCCGAATTTATATATTTCTAACTTGAAATAATGAAGTTAAATAAATTTATAATTTTCTCATCAATATATCAAAGAATAATTAACATATTAACGAGAATTGTTTTTGATCGCGCTTTTTAAACAAGATATATATATCGCGAGACTACTGCTGGTTGAGGCTATTGGAGTCTGCTGAATCTTAAGTCTGGACCAAGAGAGAATGAAAAAGAAGTGATCCATTTAGCTATGATCCAGCATCATTTCGCGATTAGCCCGCATGACGCTTTTTATATCAAACACTGATATGGATCACCAAATGAAATTGTAATCTGAGATGTTATAGGTATATTCAATCCCCCAGTCCAGCGCGATCGATCTTAAGATTCAGCAGACTCTACCAGCCTCAACCAGCAGTAGTCTCGCGATATATATATATATATATCTTGTTTAAAAGCGCGATCAAAAACAATTCTCGTTAATATGTTAATTATTCTTTGATATATTGATGAGAAAATTATAAATTTATTTAACCCATATTCTGACTGAGCTCTTTGTATCTTTCTATATAAAAACCAAAATAAATAATAAAAGTGAATTGAATTTCATTCTAATATACATATTGACTAGCTAGCAATGACCTTTCTTGTGGTACATAATTTTGTTTTTATCTTTTCATTTAACGTAATTATCATTTAAAATATATTATATATATATTCATTTTGATGAATTTTTAAAAATAATTAAATTAATTATATTCAAATGGTATTTATTTTTAATATTTTATTATTTTAATTTTCAACAGGTTTGTGAGGCATTTTATTTCTTTATATATATATATATATATATATATATATATATATATATATATATATCTTGTTTGGAAGAGTCTGAAGAAGAGAAGAGGTCAGATGATGGGGCACACACTGAGACATGGGGGACTGCTTAGGGATAGATATCTTGGAGGGGGAGGTGGGAAAGAAAAGGGGAAGAACCAGATTAGAATATTTCAACCAAATAATTGGGGATATGGGATGCCAGACATTTAGAGAGGTTAAACAGCTGGCGGGGGACAGAGTCGAGTGGAGACGGATTGTTGCATCAAACCAGTCTTAGGACTGTATACTCAATGATGATGATATCTTGTTTAAAAAGCGCGATCAAAAACAATTCTCGTTAATATGTTAATTATTCTTTGATATATTGATGAGAAAATTATAAATTTATTTAACCCATATTCTGACTGAGCTCTTTGTATCTTTCTATATAAACTAAAATAAATAATAAAAGTGAATTGAATTCTCATTCTAATATACATATTGACTAGCTAGCAATGACCTTCTCTTAATCGGTACATAATTTTGTTTTTATCTTTCTTATTTAACGTAATTATCATTTAAAATATATTATATATATATTCATTTTGATGAATTTCTTAAAAAATAATTAAATTAATTATATTCAAATGGTATTTATTTTTAATATTTATTATTTTTTGAATTTTCAACAGGCTTTCTCCAGGAGGCATTTTATTTCTTGTCGCTGGAAAAATTGTTGAAATGGAATCTTTTGAAGTGTTACTTGGTCAAGTCGGACTTTATTTTGGTTCCGTAATATTAGGTCTAGCGATTCATTCTCTAATCACTTTACCTTTATTATTTTTGATTTGTACGAAAAAGCTTCCTTTCCGTTTTATGTTGAATATGAGCCAAGCCCTCGCTACAGGCTTCGGAACGGGTTCTAGTAATGCGGCATTACCAGTTTCGATGTCATGTTTAGAAGAAAAGAACAAAGTAAGTGATTATAAATTTCTATTTTCTTGAAGATACTTTAGGTTTTAATTAGTTAATTTTTTAGAGCGATAATGTTTCGGTCCCTATTTCCTGAACCATTTTTTCTTCTTGATAAATGCAGCGAGAATTACTCAAACTTTACATCACTATATAAGTATAGTCTTCTTGTTACTAATTAATTTATCAATCCTACAAGATGATTTCAGATCTAACAACGTTGTAATCTGAAATTTTAATTAATATTCTTATTTTATATTTGGTTCACTCAAAAGATTTGTTCAATTAATAATTTTAAATGATATATAATTTATTTCCATTTAATGTTTTCCCACCCAGAGTTCAAGGCCCTTCCTAGAATAATAGAAATTAATCTCTAATAGTCTATAACAGGTCTGGACTTGTATTTGGCAACCTTGCAATGCTTAGTTTAAAAGGAAGAGTTCATTCTATCCTCGCCCTTTTTGGTCATTTTCGTCGATTAGATTTTAATGAAAGAATCGCGCACCCGCACATATATTAAATAACAAAAAAGTAACTTATTTAAGCTAGAGACGACCTTATAAGTAATTAATCATAAACATATAAATTGTCCATTTATGTCTATACATGTCTATTCTTAAAATCGCAATAAAATCATTCAAAAAATGTTTTCTCCAATTTTGAACCAGAAGTTCTAACTCTAGAAAGCCCAAATTCTAATCAGTTCTCCGCATTGGAAATACAAACATTTTAGTACAATAAACAACTTTCTACGACCTTTCGTTCTAAAGCTATCGTGGGTACCTATCTGAATCCAATCACATAGGAAGAAAATTATTTTTCTCTACATTTCGAGACATTTTTTAACACAATAAGCAAAAACAAAATTTGAAAATTTTTGCGTGAAATCAATACTAGGTTCGGCCACCAACAGGCTGGGCTTACTGAGTAATTTTGTTTATATCTAACATTTAAATTATTAAATTCCTTTTAATTTAATTCTAAATTAACAGGCAAAAATATATAATATTATGTGTTTATAGGTATATATGTTAATTTTTCTACTCAAATAATAAATTAATATAATCTTGTCGATGTCAATTATTGTGATTCGAATATGTTATTTATATTTTTAAGGTCGACCCCCGTGTTGTTCGTTTTATTATGCCCATTGGTGCCACTATTAACATGGACGGGACAGCTCTCTACGAGGCCCTGGCCGCAATTTTTATTGCCCAAGTTCGAGGAGTTTCACTGACAGTTGGAAAGATTTTTGCAATCAGGTATCTTTTAATACAATAAACCAGGGGTGCCTATAGGAGGGGGGGGGGGGGGGGGAGTTAAGAAACAGAGTGTGTCATTGAAGTTTCTGGCGGAGGGAGGGTTTGAAAATTGTTGCAAAATTAGGATTATGTATATGCTAAAAATAAAAACGGTTAAGTTTTAAAGCGTCAACAAAAGTTAATAAAAGCCTCTTCTAATTCTTTAGAAGCGAAATGAATATAAGTACTGTACAACTAGTAGGCCTAAAGTTGTAATGACAGCGAAATACAGTAATACCTTTTCCTCGGGAATAAGTTTTAGACTAGGCCTACTGTTTGTTATTTCTCTATTTGTAAGGGGGGGGGGGGGGTGGCGGTTTAAATGGGGTTGGGGGGTGACAAATTTATTGTGGGTTCTTTTTAAGAAGTTGGAGGGGGGGGGGGGGTATGGATGGGCTCTATTTAAGCTCTAATGAAAACAAAATAATTTAATAAATAGTTGAAAAAAACTTTATAACGAGTCCAAGCTTTCTTTATTTATTTATTCGATTCCTTCTCTCTTATATTTTTGGGTTTATGAATTAGAGCTTATTTATACCATATAGCAGCGTTACCCAAAGTTTCCCGACCGCGGAACAGTATTTTTTGTAAAAATTTTACGTGACCCTCTTTTATTTAAATAAGATAATATTTAAAGTGCTAATTTTAATTTTTGATAAATGGGTTAATAAAAAATCATGCTATTTATTTTAAATAAGGTTTAATAAACTCAATAAATCGCACATTTCACTGCTACAAATGGAATTTTATTAATTTTTTTTATATTTATGTCATTTTTTCTGATAGACCCTCATTACACATCTAATTCTAGCGAAGACCCTACTCTTATCGCAGTTGCTTTTTCACAAACGTATTTAATTTAACTTTGGGTATTTTGATGAATAACTAAACTTTAAATTTTTATTTTAACCTTATAAAATGTACTTTATAATAATTGGTTACAAACCAAAAAAATATTCAAAACAAATTTATCATTTATATTTTTTATTATAGCTTAACGGCTACAGCTGCATCTATAGGAGCAGCGGCAATTCCCCAGGCTGGTCTTATAACGATGGTAATGGTGTTAGATACCATTGGACTCCCTGCTGAAGATGTTACGTTAGTTATAGCTGTCGATTGGTTATTGTAAGTAATTGGAATTTTTAAAGCTTTTACCAAGGCATTCATTCTATAAATGAAGGGTCTGGCATCAAAGGCAATCTTCAAAAATGGCCCAAATAAGTTATATACACCAAAACATTCGTCCTTTTGAGCTCTGAAATCTTTGTAAATGGTTACTATCAAAGCTGGCGATATACTAAAACATGCCTAAAATATGTAGTGGGAAAAGAGACAGATCTCTGGTTCAGAATCTCCACGGCTGAGTCAGTTCCAAAAGTGGCAAACTCCCTCTTTTTTAATCAAATAGATATGTTATCATTTCTTACTTATAACAAAATAGGTTACATAAGAGAATTTACAGATTTTCGAGAGCATATTATATAACTTAGGATAAAGGTTTTTCGTCAATATCTCAAATTCAAGATATGGTATATTGTCGCCTTTGATACCAGACCTCATTGAATATTAAATACACTGTTTGATTTTTCTCAATTTCAATTCAAATATCGTTAGAGTGTAAACTTGCTAACTCACAACAAGGATATTTTACAGGACAGACAAAAAACAAACAAAATTTAATATTGTTGTTTAGGAAAGAAACTATTTTTCACATTTTTTTTCTATAACTTAAGATCGTAATTTTAAGTAGCAATTTTACTTGGACGATGCTGCATCTCTTTTTCTTTCGAGCGGTATTAAGGAGGTTCTTTCGTGACAATCCACACAAAAAAGTTTTAGCCTCGTAACCACTCTATAAATATGAACGGAACTAAAATTTTAGGTTATGTTTTTTAACGTGACTGTGCCACTCCTACTACGAAATCTCTATAAAATATAGATACACACATACTTGCCGGATCGTTTCCAAGCCATTGATCTTTATCCCCTCCACTAAAAATAATCGCCCAAATAGCCTTTTTTTTTTTTTTATCAAAACTAAGAGGAAAATAATTTCAATTTTTTTTTCCTAATAATAAAATGTTTCACCTAGAACCAACACCTAACTCCTTAAAAGTTATTTTTTTTTTCAGTTACTTCGAATATATTATTCTAACAAATATTAGTTTTTCATCAAGATGGTGAAAGTCCCTCAATGAAAAAAAAATAAAATAATGATAATTTCCCCACCCTTTCCCTATCTACCATATGTAAATAATGTCATTTTTAATTGCAATTATTTCATGTTTGGTTTGGTAAATCGTCTTCAAATTTTAACAGTTTGTGTATTATGCTTTTAATGACTTATATTCCAAGTTTCAAAGACTTCTTGAATTTTTGCATTTGTGAAAGAACTAGCTTAATATATTATATATGATAAAACATGGATTTAGCAGGTTTACACTCTAAGGCGACGATATTTTTGTTATGTGATTGTTTTAATTTATAAAATATTATAGGTATTAATTTATGATTTTTTATTTATTTTATCTAATTTAATTTCAGAGACAGATTCCGTACAAGTGTTAATGTCTTGGGAGATTCAATGGGAGCTGGAATCGTACAACACCTCAGTAGAAAAGATCTTAAAATAATAACCACCACAAATGATCAAGTAAATGGACTTGATGTTTAAAATAACTTTTCTTTCATTTTCAAAAATAAATATTTCTGAACATTTTATAAGGTATTATAAATTTTAGTAAAAAATACAAGATATATTTACTAAATAAATGTTTTATTGATATTAGAGTGATTATATAAAATCCTTAAAACAAATTT
This sequence comes from Forficula auricularia, assembly GCA_024734495.1. Classification (NCBI taxonomy): domain Eukaryota; kingdom Metazoa; phylum Arthropoda; class Insecta; order Dermaptera; family Forficulidae; genus Forficula; species Forficula auricularia. Next base: position 664,467 of record JALMQS010000140.1, on the reverse strand, counting down.
TTATAAAACTTGAATACTTTTAATTTATCAATTACATATATAAATTGATTCCCAATTATTTCATCACGCGAAAATGTAAAAAAAAATAATTAAAAATATAATTAGTTATTGTCTAAGTTTTTATTTTATATTTATTTAAAATTATAATAAATAATCTCAAATACATCCAATGTATATATATATGTATATATAATTTTCTTATATAAAAGTTGTTATCAAAGTGGTTTATACTTTATTTGTTTTTAAGTAATCCTCTTCCAAGTCATCCGCAGGAATTAAATGTGTATTCAAGAATTCTTCGACAGAATCAGTATTCCATTTGTCTATAGCTAAAACCTGAAAAAATTATTTTAAAGATAAATTAATAAAATAATATTATGTAAAAGTTTAATTAAAAAAATATATAAATTTTACCTCTACAACTTCACCATTCTTATCCATGAGTTTAATGATGGGATCCAATCCACGAACATATCTAATTTGTAAATTGGGAAATTTATTTGGTCTATCGCTTTTAACAAAGGCTAAAAAAACCATAAAACATAGAGTAAGCAAATTAATAAAATTAAAATTTTACTATGCAAGAGGAAGTTTTTTAACAAGTAATAAAATTAACTTGCATTTTTAATCAAATTAATTTAAAAATGTTAATTTAAATAAAAGCATAAAATTCAAACTTGATAAGCTTAGTTTCCATTGGCGTAGTTAGAGAGTTTTCCTAGGGGGGAGGGCTAAGGGGGGGGGCGGGGTGGCAACTGGCTCATTAGCCACCACAAGGTTTCAATTTTGGTAATCCGATTAGTGATCAATTAGCTTTTTAGTGGAATTGACAAATTTTAGAAGTAACGAAATAATTTAATGAGAAATACATAAGTGATGCTACGTAATAATGGAGTTTCGATTTTTATAGAGGGGGGGGGGGGGTAATGAGTTTCGTAGGGGAGAATTGCCTCCCTTGCCCCTTTCCCTAACTACGTCCATGGTGTTCCCTTGTCACATTGTAGTATCTTTTTCACTCTTTCTCTTTTTATGAGATACTGCAATGACATTTGTTTTATTTTACTAAAGCCATTAATAAAGAGAAATCAATGAGGTTGAAGAACCGTTTCTGCCCTTTCCCTGTACTACAGATACTATCATGGTGTCTGTTCAGTCGAGCTGAAATCAATTATCCCCCCTAAAGCCCTTTTTATGAGAAACACGCGGTTTTCGAACGCTCAGCACCCCTTCGCTGTCAAATTGGGTAAAAATAGAACAAGCGCTTTCGCCAACTCTTTTATTCCTATGACCTCCAGACTGGAACTCGCTCCCTGCCACCATCTTTCCTGCGACTTTTAACCTTCAGCTGTTTAAGACCCGTATCCACAGATATCTTCGACTTGCGCCCAGCCCATAAAATTCTTTCTTCTTTTCACGATGGAGGGGCCAACCCAGGCCTTTAGGGGATACACATTTTTGGTGTAACTCCTTCTCTCATCATTTTCATTAAAAAATTAAAAAAAGGTTGTCCTCTAATTGATGGAAATATGTAATCATATAGGTGCTGTATATAATTTATGTAAAATTTATACATATTTATATTCGTTATATATATGTATATGTTTAATTGCATCAAACAGAAGACAAGCAGATTTCTAATTATAAATCAACAACTATGCTACTCTCGGTAAAATAAAATCTTTTCAATTAAAACCATTAATTGCCCTAAATCTTGATTTAAGCGAAATGTGATTTTCAAACAAGACAAGACCCTTGGCAATCAAATTAGGTATAATTCGCACGAACTCAACGGTTTGATAAGAATAAACTAGCTGTGTCTTAGGCTTGATATAAATAAATATGTATATTTTTTGTTGTCGCATGAATCAATATTAGGGCCGGGTACCTGGTAAGAAAGTTCGACTTCTAACTGAACACTTATTCATTAATGACTTAAAATTCAGTTAAATATTCCTTAATAATATTATTATACACTAGACTTGAGATGAAGACAAATCCTTCAGAGCTATGATACCAAATAAAGAAAATTTATATAAAATATACAATATAATCCACGTCTATTTAAACCCTTACTAAATTAATATAACTTCAACTATAAAAAATTCCTAAAATAAAATATAGGTAAGTAGGTATATATTTTAATTTTCAACTATAGTATCTATTTCGAAATTTTTGTTGAAAGTAGTTTCGAGAATGTAAATAGAAAAGAAGGCTCAAACATGAACATTTGTAAAAATAATTTTAACTAGGATAGAAACTCATCTCTGGATTACTTCCTCTTCATGTGTTGTGTGTACAAGTAAATGAGTGAGTTTGTGTGTCTGTCACAATTACTTATAATTATAATTCTAGTGATCAGATAGTAAAATAATATGTACATTGTACAATTAATTAATAAATATGAATTTTTATTTATCTAAGACACAAGACACTGATTTTTTTTCTTAAAAATTCAACTGGGCTACTTTTGACAAAAAAAGTTTTTAATTTTAAACTCATTGGTTGTTTGTTATTTCCCAAGTCTGAGAGTTCCTTCTTTTTCAGAATCCTACAATCTTAAATTATTCACGATACTTAACCACAAGTATCTTTGACTCCAAGTCAATTCCTGAATATTTCCCCTCCGTCTTTTATTATAAGCCCGCAAATAGAGAAGATATTTAGTCATTTTAAATTTCCTTCGCAAAACATACAAATTGCTTAAATATTTACAGCAGGAGTGTCAAACTCATTTATGTGATAGGTAACATTTACACGGGCCATAGAAATTTTGCGTTATTAAATTAATTCACAAGTCGAACGGAATAATATAGCACCATATTATTATTATTATTATTATTTTAATGATATTGATGTAAGAAGGAGATACACCAGAAGGTGTATCCTCTAAAGGCCTGTATGGGATGGCCCCTTCATCGTGAAAAGAACAGAGTAGAAGGAAAGAAGCCGGGATCACGAGCCAAATCTCAGAAACTTAGATACAATCCAATATCCAATTTACTAAGTTTTTAGGGGCTTCGAGCAGTTTTTTTTTATCTTGGATTTGTATAAATGTTTTTTTTTTTATACAAAACATTTATTTTTTATAATCTCTAATTTTCTTGAAGGGTCGCAAAAATGAAGCCGCGGGCCGACAGTTTGACACGGCTGATTTACAGGAATCGCAGAAGTCTTCAATAATATCTATCTATCTGTCCTCTATTAGTGATTACTATTGCTGGGGATATCTTCGAAAATGCAATGGAGAATGTTTATTCTTCCATTATTAGACATATATCCATAGCTATTTTAAATTTTAAGTTGAATTTTCCTCCATGTCTTCAGCAATGGTAAATTGATGTGATTTTATAATACAGATAATTCAGAAGCGAGTTATTAGACTAATAGGAGTTTGAGGCTTAACTAGCTCACTCAATCCTGGCCCATTGCAGAACCGTCTTCACCCTTTCCTATATGGTGAATCGTGCATGAAAAAGTGTTTTTTTGTTTCGATATATCTCAAAAAAGGCAGAAACTATTTTAAAAATTTGAACTCTTTCTCCGATTTGGAGCGAATTTTGCAGATTTAGCCTTTAACCTTAACATTCCAAGAATTCTCTTGCCACACTCGATGCAATTCAGAAGCGAGCAATTAAACTAATAGGAGACCCGGCCCTAACTAACTCACTCGACCCCCTGGCTCACCGAAGAAAAGTTTCTGCCCTTACCTTGTACTACAGATACTATCATGGTGTCTGTTCACTCGAGCTGAAATCAATTATCCCCCCTAAAGCCCTCTTTACGAGAAACACGCGATTTTCCAACGCTCAGCACCCCTTCGCTGTCAAATTGGATAAAAATCGAACAAGCGCTTTCGCCAACTCTTTTATTCCTATGACCTGCAGAGACTAGAAGTCGCTCCCAGCCACCGTCTTCCCACGACTTATAACCTTCAGCTGTTTAAGACCCGTATCCACAGCTACCTTCGACCCCTACCCAGCCCATAAAAACCCTTCTTTTTTTTTTTTTTTAATGATATTGATGAGAGAAGGAGATACACCAGAAGGTGGATCCCCTAAAGGCCTGTATGGGCTGGCCCCTCAATCGTGAAAAGAACAAAGTAGAAGGAAAAGAAGCCGGGATCACGAGCCAATCTCAGAAACTTAGATACAATTCAATATCCAATTTACTAAGGTTTTAGGGGCTTCGAGCAGTGGTAAATTCTCCGCGCGATAAATTCGGTTAAATTTATCTCCCACTTAATTTTTATTACCAGACCCTATACTTACAGAAAAAATGTCTGGGTATAGCTGGGAATCGAACCCGAGACCTCCAGGTTGCCAGTCAGTTATTCTGACCATTACACCACGGGGGGCGGACTTCTTCTTTTCACGATGGAGGGTCAAGCCAGGCCTTTAGGGGGATGCACCTTTTTGGTGTAACTCCTTCTCTCATCATTATCATTATAAAAAAAAAAAGAAAAAAAAAAAAAGAAAACTATCAATAAAAATGGCCGAGAGAAAGGGAGCAAGTCTATTGTAAAGCCATATTACATAGAGTATTTTATTTTCACTTGGAACAATTAAGTTAAAGCAGTAAGATCATTAATCTAATTGTTTGATGTTTCACCTCTTCTAACTCAAAATAGATAATTTTTTATAGATACTACTGAGGTTTCTGCTCTGATGATATAAAATCAATAATATCTCAACTAAAGTAAAAAATGCGCGAAACACCCGACTTTTAAACAACATTTTTTGAGAATAACTAACAGAAAAGAATTCACCACTTGTTTATTTCTATGACTTTTCATGACTGGAATTCTATCTCTTCCCATATCCGTCTTTCCTGAGATACATAATATTCAGCCTTTTAAAATCCGCAACCACAGGGACCTTCGATTCCGAACCCGTTTCCTGAAATTTATTTCTAATCTTCTTTTCACGATACAAGGGCCCACCTCGGACTACAGAGTTTGCACTTTTTTGGTACAGTTTCTTCTTGCATCAATATCATTAAAATAAAAGATGGGCAATACTCAATTTGAGATAGAAGGGACATTAGCTACCGGAGTCATAGTAGCATCTTCTCCATTTTTATTTTATAATAAATAGTGGTACGTTATACCTTGTATTTGAGGATATGCTCCAAATTTACAGGTACAAACTTCTAATCTTGCTTGTGGATATCTTTTAACTTCCAACGATATATCATCCTTTTGACAACATTCAAAGCAGTGTTCCCTAAAAAATATTTGTATAGAATTCAAGTGAGTTAGTGAATTGTCAAATTAGATATTAATTAATTTAAAAATAAAATAATATGATTAAGATCGAGTGAGTTTTTCAATTTTTAAAAAAGATGGTGTTTTCTTAAAAATCAAACGGTCTAGTGGTTATATTTTCGCCAATTTGATAACAAGAATTTAAAGACTGAGAATCAAAGATCTTATTAAATATGTTTTATTCACGTCAGAAAGGCTCGCCATCTCAAAAGTCGAACGTAAGAGTCAAATTTGCTCTCCGGGGAGTTGGGTTAATCCTAGAGACGAAATCCTTCTGACATAAATAGAGGTATGTGCCATGAAAGAAAATATAACTCTCTAGGGTTAAACCATATGCTCGTTAAGCAACTTGGTTTAGGTTCTTGAGAGACGATCCCTTACGACATGAATAAAACATTTCTAATTAGATCTTTGATTCTAAGAATTTGGCGAAAATATAGGAACTAGGGACGTTAGATTAAAAAAAACAATATTTTTTAAAAGTTGAAAAACTCAGTCGATTTTAATACTAAAATTCAATAGGGCCTTAGGCCTTGTATATGTTGCAGTAAAAACCCGTTTTTTAGTAAGAACGCGTTTCGCTGACTACCTTTTTGGCAACTAGAGTTTACTGATGTTGGTTGAGTTTGGTTCAAAGGTCTAGATCTAGAATCTTCATTTTTGACCTTCCGCTTCATTTCGTGTGTTTATTTTCAAAATTTTTTAAACGAAAATGTCAAAAATTAGATCCTCTACAACTTTTTTTTCTAATTTTTGAGATTTTCTTTTAAAATTTTTTGAAAATAAATACACGAAATGAGGCGGAAGATCAAAAATGAAGATTCTAGACTTTTGAACCAAATTCAACCAACATCAGTAAACTCTAGCTGCCATAAAGGAATTCAGGGAAAGGCGTTTTAACTAGTAAGAACGCGTTCTTATTAAAAACGGGTTTTTACTGCAACATATACACTTCTATAAAGAGTCGAGTGGATTGTATGGAGACATGTAAAAGGACATGTAGACAGACAATGTATATAGACAGTCTAGAGACTTTGTCGCGTGTACTCAATTGAATGCCTTGGTTCTCGTGAGTTGCTAAATAATGCTTGATACGTTTAGAAGTTTTTCTTTGGAGACGGACTGATTTATTAATACCTCAGGATTGGATGAAGGCAGTCCAGAAATAAATAAGAATAATATTATTGGAAATTAAATTTAGGGAAGGAAGAAAAGATGATTTTTATTATAGACAAAAGGATCAGCCGGGGCTCGAACCCGGGATCTTTGCATGTGTACTGCAATGCTTTGTCATGAGCTTTAGCTCCTATATCCACTAAGCTACTGATCCCTAAACCCAAACTAATACCTATTGTGTATATGAATTATGGAATTTCTTTTTTAATCCTCTCCTCATTCATTTTTCACAGCGTTGGCCTTGATTCATTAATTAAACAATTAAATATCTATAATAAAAATAATATTTTCTTCGTTCCCTAAATTTAACTTTGTTATTGATTGTCTTTATACGGCCTCGTTGTGGTCGCGCCCCGGGTGAAGAGAAAATTATTTTCGACCTTTTGGGTCTGCGATCGATTGGGAGCCGCTGGGATATTTAATTGTTTAATTATTGGAAATGTTTTCCCCTTATAATATTATTATGAAACCGACGTTTCGGAGGATCTTCCCTCCTTCTTTAGGGTTCAAAAGGGCCAATGAAGGAAGCGTATAGTACTTCTTGCATCCTCTCTCAGTGCTCGTGGGTATATAAAAAAGAAAAAAAATAAGAAGCCCATTTCTGCAATTCTATCCAATACCATATATTCTCTATATCCAAAAAAAATTCTCTATATACTTACCAACAAGCACTGAGAGAGGAGGCAAGAAAGAAGAGTACTATATCGTTGACCTTTTTTTTTTATGAAAATGATGAGAGAAGGAGTTACACCAAAAAGGTGCATCCCTAAAGGCCTGGGTTGGCCCCTCCATCGTGAAAAGAAAGAAGAAGGGTTGACCATTTCATTCCTGCATGAATGTAAAAAGATGTATAAAAAAGTCAAAAACCTGAATATTCTTAGAGTGTAAACCTGCTAACTCCATTTTTTATCATATATGACATATTAATACCGTTCGAAAGAAAAAGAGATGCAGCATCGCCCAAGTAAAACTGCTACTTAAAATTACTATCGTAAGTTGTAGAAAAAAAATGTGAAAAATAGTTTTTTCCATAACAACAATATTAAATTTTGTTTGTTTTTTCTCTGCCCTGTAAAATTTCCTTGTTGTGAGTTAGCAGGTTTACAGTCTAAGGCGACGATATGTTTCCTTCAATGACCTGTTGAATCCTGACGGAGGGAAGATCCTCCGAAATGTCGGTTTTAAAATAATATTACAAAGGGAAAATATTTCCAATAAATATAATTTTATTGGAAGTAGTTTTTTATATATTTCTGGACCGCCTTCATCCAATACTGAGATATTGCTTGATTTTGACCTTGCAGTAGAAATAACAAGTGTTCGTATTGAGACCAAGAATGTAATATTTTCTTGCATAGGAAATATCTTTTTGTCAGAAGAGTATCATCTCTAGGGTTAAACTGAGGGGTGAACCGCGACCTAAAATTGTGCACACCTACTTCCACTTTCATTTCCAAGTAGAAAACAATAGATGAGAATAGATTATCTAATGAATTCCAAAGTAATTCGAAATAATTCCAAAGACGGTGTACACCTAATTCCAATCGCGGTTCACCCCTCGGGTTAGCCAACTGCCCGGAAAGCAAGTTTAACATTTAGGTTTGACTTTTAAGGGAGGGCGATCTTTTCTGACATTAATATAACATTATCTAATAAGATCTTTGGTTCTAAATCAGCATATTTATTTATGGAATACCTCATAAGTTCTAATCCATAATTATTAAGTTGATCACAAGTTGAACACAATAAATTTGCTTTGTTGAATCCTAGAGACCAACAATCATCGGTAGAAAATTCTGAATTTACATATAAAAACTGAAAAAAAAATATTAAAAGATTAAATATAAATATAAAACAAATATAACTTAGTAACATAAGTGAAATTCGTAAAACTGTAGCTAAGTTTTAGCTACTTACGCTTAATGAAAACAAAAAATTTGTGATAAAAATTTGCTTCGTAAAAAACATGATTATATTAAAATTGATAGATGTATGTAAAATGACAAGAATCAACACGTGATTTATAGAAAAAAGTTCACAAATTTTTCACCCCTTGTAACAAACGTCAATAGACGTGTATCGATTTTTAAAGCGGACGTGTTCTTTTGAAAATTCCCCACTCAAACGCCATCTCTTAACGAATTACATAAATAAATCATGGAGCACGGGGGAAATTAAAAAAAAACTGCAACAGATCGTTGCTAAACTTTATCCAATGTACTATCTTACTCTAGAGCAGAAGTGGCCAACCTGCGGCTCTTTGAAGGATTATTTGTGGCTCTCGATATAGATTTCAAGACTTAAAATATTTTAAATTGTCTCTAGATTTTTTTCTGAATCCATTTGAAATTAATATACTTCAAGGTGAGTTTTCCATTTCCAGTATAATTATGACCCAAAAAGCATCTGGAGAATTATAATTAATAGAAGAAGATCAAGCTCTACAATTAAAATATAAGTCAACGTCGATTACCGAATTTTGGAAATTTGTACCAGAATCGAAGTATCCTGAATTAAAAAAGGGTGCTTGTCGAATTATTTCAATATTCGGAACAACGTACTTATGTGAATCATTTTATTGAACTTTAAAATTCGTGAAATCCAAACACCAATCAGTATTAATTAACCAGCATCTCAAAGAATTACTGAGAAGTGCTGTCACCAATTGTTTACCAAATTTTAAAGAATTATCAAGAGAAGTGAAAAAAATGTGTTTAATTTTTAATATTTAAATTCAATACACATATTTTGTACTTTTATTTATGTTTTCAATAAATAAAATTTCTGTAAAAATTTTTTTTTATATCTTTTTTGCATACCTTTTAAATACGTATTTAATTGTGGCTCGCGAAACATTTCAAATTTTGAAAAATGGCTCGGACTATCAAGTAGCTTGGCCACCCCTGCTCTAGAGTAAAGTACTTTAAAATATACTTTTACTAAAAACTTTATTTAGCCTTTTTTGTTGTCCCCAAGATACTTAATTAGGATATTAAATTTCATCAAAATTAGTTAAGTCATTTTCAAGATATTTAGAAAAAACTAAAAAAGTACCGAAATAAAGTACTAATGTTTGTGGGCCGATGTGTACCAAAAACTAATCAGCGCTTCATTTTGTTAAAATAATGGTATGTTTTCAATTTCATTTCAATCGGTGCAACGGTGTGGAAAAAATCGTGGACGAAAAAAACAATAACATCCATCCATCCATCCATCCGCACGCACTTCCAAAAAAATGGCACTTTTTGGCCTCTCAACGAGACCCCAGCTAATTTTTGGCAAAATCGTCACGTGCTAAAATTCAATCTAATTGAATACTATGCAGTGGGTAATATGAAGTTTGGATGTTGGTTTGTGATTGAAAATGGTGGTGGGTGTATTCAGGGCTGTTCTCTCTTAGTGCTTTCTTTCTGAAATTGAGTGAATTTTACTGTGAATTTACGTTACTGATTTTAGTGTGAAAATTAATAAAAAATTGATTAAGAATAATAAAAAAAACAAAATAAAATAATATTAAAAGGAGGGATGTGAAGTTTTCAATGATAATAAAGATGTTTATTAGAGTTATTTAATATTTAATAATGTGAATTTATTTTTATCATTACTTGAATTTAACAGAACTAGAATGGGTTATTATAGAAATTTAAGTATTAATGTAAGATTTTTTTACACTTCTTTGGTGGGCTGAGCCGTTAGAATCGCTTCTTGATCTTCTCACTGTAGTAATTTCCTCTTTTGATAATAATTCCCTCTTCTTGGAATGGTCCTATCTTCCTGCCGTCTTCTTTGAGACCGAATTATAGCTTCGGCACAGATTATTTGATATGCAGGTGCGCTTTGAAAGGAGGAATTCTAGGTGTCTCGTAGAAATAGCCGGTGATTAATGGACTCCAATTCAGATATATTTATATATCGAGTGGAATATAGGAAATATTGTGAGAGAAGTATGTGCGAAGTAGAAGGATGGATAGATTGAGAAAAATGAAGTGGATTAGTTTGGAAGGTGGAAGCTCTGACTAGAATGATCTCTCTAGAATGATGTGTGGAGAGTGAAGTCTGTAGGCAGAATCTCTTGCTTCGAATCTTAACTATAGAAAGAAAGTTTGCATAGGATGTTTTGCGTTCTCTTCCTATATTATGAATGATCTCCCGTCGTCTTGTTCAGACTCTCTCTTCCTTTTTCTTCTTCTATTCCCTTTTGAGAATCTATTTCTCCAATTTCTCCTGTTCTTGTTCGTTCCGTGTTAGTTTCAAGTAATGATTTTTTTTAAGTAAAATTTTCGCTTCGCATTGGATAAAGTAAAAAAATAAACTGCAAAGGATCGTTGCTAAGCTTTATCCAAAGTCATTTGAACTATTATCTATGTCTTCATTAAAGGTAACGGAGAAGAAAACAACGCAGTTGCTATAACCATTTCCTCCCAAATTTTTAGCATTTCACAGAGAAGCCTATCCATTCTTACATAAGCAAAGTTAAATAAATGAGCTATATTAAACCGATCAAATGAATAAATTTTAAAGAATTTATGGTAAAATAAAGAATATAAAAAAAGTACTATATTACTCTAGAGTAAAGTACTTTAAAACAGGGGCGTACCCAGGTAGGGGCAGGGGAGGCAGCTGCCCCCCCTAGAAGATAAAGTAAACATCAATTTTCCTGGCAAGTGGGAATTAAAAACGTGTTACCTACTCTGCGCAAAATGAAGTGTTGGAAACAAAATATCTTTTCAGTCAGATATTTTGATTTAATATTTTTTTATCTATAATTAAATATTCTACAACATTCGATATAGTATACTGTTAGCGACGCAATATAATTTAAATCTCCCGCGAAACTATCGCATCTCGTAGTTTCCGCTCCCGACGAGACAATCCGAGCCATCTAGGATTAAAGCCGAATATAATTTGGAGAAAACAATATCTAGCGCTATCTAGTTACGGACGACAGTAATTTTTCCAGTAAAGAGAAATATCATCAATTTATACGGTCAATAGCGATATCTTGTATTGAATAGCAATACCACGAAGAACGTTCTAGCATGGACTATTCTGGAAAGGAAAGACATTGATAGCAAGTATGAGACAAGGATGGAAATAGAGTCGAGTATTTTCTACGTATTTCGGGAGCGAGAATATTTGAATATATAAGCGGGATCGTGAGGCAGAGCAAGGCAATTCAGTTCGAATACAATTCAATTCAGTTCGGAGTTTAATACGAGCGAATATTTCATGCGCCATAGTGTCTTATAGTTTAGTTGCGGCGACACGAGATTTACGTTTACTGCGCAACAACTGGAAATATTACTCCAGAATGGATATCAGGTTATCAGAAAATTCTTTGAAAGAGGTGAGTCAAAACAAAACACATACATATGTACCTAATATGATTATTTGATTTGTTTAGCCCCCCTTCTCTTGTAAGTGTATATCTTTATCATATTAATTACTTACAATATTTAAATTTATTAATTACAAGACGTGGTTTTGTTATAATTGTATATATGTTCTATGCTCTTTCATTTATAGTGTAATTTTGCAATTTCCCTGATCATATGAGAATGAACTGAGGATAAATTCCTAAATAATCTTCTTGCTGGGCTGGACAGCTCTGGCTTGAAGATCCGGGGACTGTATATCTTAAATTAAGAATAAAAGGAAGGTGTATTTCTCCTTCTTCAATAAATAAAAGGCAAAGATTTGTGATATGAATATTAACAATGGTTTTAATGAGAGAAAATGCTGATTTTTGTACATACGAATGAGATATTATACAAATGGCAATGGCGTGGTCGATATATTATAGTTTCGATTATTTGTACATAAGAATTAGAGATTTCTGTTATTTTTTCAATGATATATCATATGAACTTGACAAAATTAATATGATGGGACCACCCCTAACATATCCCCTTTCCAATAAAAGAAGAATCATTGAAATCGGTCCAAACAAAGAAGTTATGCGTGAACATACACAAAATGTCCAATACCAAAAGAATTAAAAATTAGAAAGAAATCTTATTTTATCGAGTTTTGAGCTGTATAGTAACATTTTAATATAAGAAAATAGCATTTTGAATAAGAATTTTTTAGTTTAAAAGAAATTATATGTATATCTATCTAATGATAGATTCAATTTCTTCTCTCCGGGAGCGAATCAACTAGAAATGGCAAAAAGTTTTATTTTTTTTCTCATTGTATATTTATTCAAATCGATTGAAATTTCATATCTAGTGTTATTGTCATTTATCTTTTATATAAAATAATTATTATTAAGAAATTTGCATTTTAAAGATTACTTTATTTGAAGAACAATTTGTAAAAACGCTAAAAACTCTGTTTGTTGTTTTTAAAAATTTGAACATAATAGATATTATAAAACAATTAATTATTAATAATTTAATTCAATTTTGAACGAAATCGATCCAGTACTTTTTGAGAAAATCGTCAAAACCCCGGAAAGCGTCTTTGAAAGGTCGTTTTAGAAACATTTTAAAATTCATCTCCATGTCATAAGTCAATGTTTCGTTTCATATAGCTTTTTAAACTTTTTTCAAAGCCAACTCGTGCTTTCAAAAAAACATCGTTTTTTGCCGGTTCAGATGGTTTTTGACCATTTTCTCAAAAAGTACTTAATCGATTTCGTTCAAAATTCAATTAAATTATTAATAATTAATTGTTTTATAATATCTATCAACTGATATTTAAAAAAAAAAAATTCAACTGAGTTATTAGCGTTTTTTCAAATTGAACTTCAAGTAAACTACCATTTAAAATACAAATTTCCTAATAATAAATATTTGCTAAAAAAGATAAATAAAAATAATAAACAGATATGAAATTTCAATAGATTTTAATAAATATCTAATGAGAAAAAAAAATAAAATTGAAAAGAAATTGAATCTTTTCATACAATTTCTTTTAAACTACAAAATTCTTAATCAAAATGCTATTTTCTTATATATTAGATATACTGTGAACTTTAAGATAAATGAAATCGATGAAATAAGACTGTTATCTTTCTAATTTAGAACTCTTTTGGATTGTTTTATCAAGAGGCTGGGTCGCAAGTCACGCGGCATCAGTGAGTCATTTGTTACGGTTTTCTAGATTTTTACCATTTTTTTTGAAAACTAATCAATCAATTTCTTTCAAAATTGAATATAATTATTAATAATTGATTGTTTTATAATATTTATTAATTTCATATTTTTAAAATTCAAACTACTAATTAGCGTTTTTTCAAATTAGACTTCAAATAAACTACCTGTTAAAATGCAAATACTCTAATAAAAAGTATTTGATTTAAAATATAAAAGAAAATATTTCATAGGTATGAAATATCTTTTAATATATTTAAATGTGAGAATATTTAATATAATAAATAAATAAAATAATTTAAATATTCGATTATATGTATAATATATAAACATCCGTAGGTTTGCCCACTAGCATCCCAAGTCTCAGTGGACAGAGGAAAGCTATTTTCATATTATTACTATTTAATTGAAATTATTTATTATTATATTATTATAAAAGCATCCACACGTGTTGTGAATTTTCTATTCATTGATTACACAAGATCGCTTTCTTTCTAAAGTGTCATCAGATTCTTCTCTCAAGACAGTCTGTAGGGAAATCTCATTTATTTGATTATTTTTTTGATGATTATAAATTCACTAAAAATTACTGGTGTAGTCTACAGTTTTGAAATAAATTAATCTTTACAGATATTAATATTTAATATGCCTATATACCATCCTCCCCAACTTAAAAAATCATCTTAAAATCATTACCCACTAGCCACATTCTTCACTTCAGTGTAATAAGTTTTTTTTTTTTGATACCTACCTTTTATTGTATTATATCTATATTGTTATTGTATGCTGTATATGTTTTTTTTCTGTATTGGATTTCTTGTCAGTAAAACTAGCTTAAACTAGCTAAATAATTAAATAAATATATTTAAAATTATCGGATAAAAAATACTTGATAGGTTTCACATTAAGATATAAAAAATAAAACGAATTTATTTTTGGAGAATCTTTAATCTCTATATATATATTTCGGGTGACTAACCCATCTTCAGGAGCAGAAGAAAGTAACTATTGCTCCTGAAAATGGGTTAGTCACCCGAAATATATATATCGAGATTAAAGACTCTCCAAAAATAAATTCGTTTTACTTTTTATATCTTAATGTGAAACCTACCAAGTATTTTTTATCCAATAATTTAAAAAAAATGTTTCACCAAGTACCAACACCAAATTCCTTAAAAATAAATATATATACGACTACAGCACTGGGACTGGATACAAGGGGCTCAGGACTCCGAAACTAATTATTATATTATTAGTATCCAATAAATAATTCTCTTTTAAATAACATAATGCCTTAGGTGAATGTCATTCAATAAGAAAACGATGGATTTTAAATCTTTAATTTATATGTTACTATTGATAGTTCTTTTTTTTTTAGATGAGAATTCAATGGTATAAGGCAGTTATTATAGCAAAATTTTTGACTTTAATATTATAATAATTTTGATTTGCATTTGAATCTGCACATTTATTAAATAACTAAGAAAGTTACAATTTATTTACCCTAGTCTATTCTATAAACAGCAGATGTGACATGTTTTTTAAGGGGGTAGGTATGTCACAACAAAAATGCGTAGGGTGATCAACTTTTTCCACTTCATAAAAAAACACATACTTATTCCATAATATGGTTCGACTGTGTGTATCATTTATCTATTATCAGTGTTTCTCAACTCTCAACCTGTGTGCCGCGAGAGATTGTCTAATGTATCCGAGGCTTTTTGACAAATAATTAAAATTGCATGCGTTTAGTAGCTTTGAAATAGTATTTGTAATTACTTCAATTTTATTTTATTTTTACATTTTTTTAAATTCAGATTCCAGATATTTCTAGTGTCCCGTCAACAAAAAAAGTTTGAGAAACACTGATCTATATAATTAGTAGAGATTGTGGTGTTGGTGCAAGGTGAACATCTTTAATAAAGATAAGAGTAAATAAATATTATATTTAATATGGATTTATTATGAGTTAAGGATACTAGGTCACTTATTTCACATTAAAATTAAAAAATTAAAAGATATAAAATTTTTTTTCTTTTTCAATATACATATTTCGAGCTATCAACCCATCTTCAGGAAGTACAGAAAGTAACTAATTCAACTTATTGAATAACAGGTTATATATGTGTTTATTGAACAGAGGGAAAGAATTTTTAAATTATTTTAAAAGGACACTTTCTCTTAAGCTATTGTTAAGAAAGAATATCAAGTTGGCGTTTGTTGACATAGGTATGTTTAGGTGAAAGGAAAGTTGGTAAGTTCATTGACTTGTGTCTCTAGGTTGGAAATAATTTTTCCGCTTGGATATTAAAAGGTCAATTATTATATTTTGTTTTACATCCAGTTGATTATTGATAATATTTTCATCGTTCGACAAGGCATATTTTATTTCCGTGGATTCAAGAAGATCCAATCTTAATCCTTTTCTTTCCAAATGAATAGGGGTGGGATTAGTAGGTGAAGGTCTAAAGAATATAGATGATTAGCAAATGCGGAAGTGGAATCTGGATTTATGGGCTGGTTTCTTATTAATTGTCTGTGGGAAGCTAAATGTTCTTTATGCCGTTTTTTAAAAGATCGTCCAGTTTGTCCAATATAAATTGCCTCGCAATCGTTGCAATTTAATTTGTATACACCAGATCTATTTATTTTATCAATTTTGTCAAGTTTATTATTTATTAATTGGGAGGATAGGTTCAATAAACACATATATAACCTGTTATTCAATAAGTTGAATTAGTTACTTTCTGTACTTCCTGAAGATGGGTTGATAGCCCGAAATATATATATTGAAAAAGAAATTTTTTTTTATATCTTTTAATTTTTTAATTTTAATGTGAAATAAGTGACCTAGTATCCTTAACTCATAGTAAATCCATATTAAATATAATATTTATTTACTCTTATCTTTACTGATCTATATGTATCAAACTTTAAATACTACTTTGGAATTTGGAATATGTTTGATATAACTATCTTAAAAAATTAAAACCTTTTTTTTTATTTGGAATCGTGTGGGGGGGGCGGCCCCAAAATTTTTGGGATGAATTTCTCCCTTTATCGAAAGTATTATCAAATCGTTAAAAAAGACAAAAGTTCATTTTTTAGTGAATAAAAATCAACACTTATTTATATCTATATAAATAAAATTTTGTCTGTACATTGCTCCAAATCACGCCAAATTTTGGTTGCACAAGTTTCAAGCAAAGTTATGAACGAAAACACTCTCAACAAAATTCCTGTCTGTCTGACCATCTCTCTGTTTGCGTGGTTTCCACAATTCACGTAAAAAGGGCTGAAGGGATTATAATTACGAAGTTTCATATTTGGATCAGATGTCTTCTAACTTACATTTATAACTATGTAACGTTTTGATATTTTGACCCCAAAAGGCAGTTGGGAGGGGGGGGGGGGCGCACGAATGGAAATTATCAAATAACTCCTAAACTATTAACTCTACTCCAAATTTTTTAATGACCAAAGTTGTAGGGATGTGATTTCTGACAAATTTTGTTTAAAAAAATGCCCCCAAAAACCACCCAAAATGAGGGGGGAAGATGAAAAAATGTAAATTCTTGCCCTTGGAGCAAACTCAACAAAATTTTGTATACATAATCTGTGCGTCACTAGAAGGCTAGAAATGCAAAAGCTGGGTGCGGGGGTGGAAATCGGGCGGAATAGTGGTGGGTTGAGGGAGTGAGTCGGAGTAGGATGGGCGTTCAGGGGGTGGTGCGAGGTGGAGTCCAGGGGGCGTATTGGGGGTACTGGGTGGGGGTCCAGGGGCTAGGCAGGGGTGGGATCTAGGGTTGGGTGGTAAAGTGGGTGGTTCGGGTGGGAGTCGAGAGGCGTAGTGGGATGGTACGGGAGTGGGGACCCGAGGTGGGTGGGATGCCGGGTGATGTGTTGGGGTGCTGGGTGGGTTTCGAGGGTAATGGGGGGGTGAGTCCAGGGGGCGTGGCCCCCTGGCCAGCAATAGGCCGAAGGCGGGCCTTGCAGCTAGTATTTATATATTTATAGATTTATTTGCATCAAGCAGAGGACAACCTCATTCATTTCTCTTTATGAATCAACAACTTTACTACTCTCGTTAAAACAAAATACTTTTGTGTTTGTCTCTAGTTTAAAAATTCCGCTTCCATTGGAAATGCCATCTGTATTTCAAATTAGTAAAGCATATTTTGACGCTCAACTTAGATTTTTTATTATTTACCGGTATCAATCTGCAAATTTCTATTAAATTATTATTAATTTATCTAAAAATGGTAAGTCTTTCAATATTACAATAAATATATTTTGATTCAATTCTAATTTTTATTGATTTTTAGCTATTTTACTCATTTTTCAAATCATTAGTTGGGAAAGATGTTGTGGTGGAATTAAAAAATGACTTGAGGTAATTTAATTTCTCATTTATTTTATTATAATAAGGAATTACACAAAGATTACACCCTCTGCTTTATATAAATTTGTACATATTATGTAAATATTTTATAAATTTGAAAATAAATTTTCAAAGACCCTCCCTTCATCTTCTGTCAATGTTTAACATGAATATTCGTTAAGGTTTTTATTTACAAATTGAGTAAACTTCATATGGGATAACAAAAAGTCTATCAATGAACTAGGAAACATTTCTTGCTACCCCATAAAGTCTATTCAACTTGTAACTAGAAAAGTGGGAAATGCATTTTCATTATACAATTCATCTTAGAGGATTTATTATATATTTATTATATTTCACATATTCATATTTAGTCCCATGTTAAATTAGTTTTGTCTAGAACTTTTTTTATTTTATTTTTTAAGATTTTCTAAAAACTACTCACTAAAAATCATTAACAAGACCACAAGGTAGGTTAGTGGTGGGCTGGTGGACAACCTTTTACATTCCATGAGTCAATTTTTTCGCATACGAGTTCATATGGGCCATACAACTCAAGCACCCAAAGAATCGGCAATATGGCTTTGGGTACTTGGGGATTTCTAATAAAATACATCTCCCAAAATTTTTCATTTTTGGACCCCTTCGTCACGCTGCGTCACATTTTCTGGGACTCCCTCACAAAAGCTAGACCCCCCCTATAAACGAAATGTTGCGATTAATAATACCATACAAATATTTACAATTTAAAATATTTATTTTACCGAGAGTAGCTGAGCAATTGAATCATAATGAGAAAAAAAGAGGTTGTCCACTGCTTGATGCAAATAAACATACATACATATATATTAAATACAGGGCCGCGCCAAGCTATCGACCGCCCGTGCTCAAACTTTAATTTTACGTCCTCTTTATAGTCTTCTCAAGTGTCTTGTCTAGCTGTTTTGTTGCCCTCTGACTTGGCCGCCTGTATGTTTTGCACACATTCGCCCTATAGTCGGCGCGGCCCTGAAATGTGGAAATTCAAAGAATATGTTGGTCATTTAAATGAAATTGGTGGCCTCTTTTAACAGTGTATAACGGATTTCTAGCTCCGTAGTTTGACACCCGTCAAAACAGACAGGGATTTTCTGTTAACTATCTCTTAAATATATTATAGATATGTAACACACATATATATTAAGTACAGGTTCGCGCCAAGCTATTCGGCCGCCCGTGTGCAAACTTTAATTTTACGCCCTCATCATAGTCTTCTCAAGTGTCTGTCTAGCTGTTTTACCCACTTTGACTTGGCCGCCTGTGTGTTTTGCACATATTCGCCCTATAGTCGGCGCGGCCCTGATTAAATATATTGTATATATGTAAATATATTTAACATAATATATGTGTGTATGTTTATTTGCATCAAGCAGAGGACAACCTCTTTTTTTTCTTTATAAATCGATTAGACCCCCTCCCTCCCCCTTTGTCACATGTCATTACCCGTGCCTGCCCCCTGTTTGCGAACGTATTTTATGAATGGCCCCTTGTGAAATTTTAAGATTAAATTCACCAGTTGTAATTTTCTAATGCAGCATAGGTTGGCCACCCCTGAGCTAGGATGACCAGACTCCTCTTTTTGAAAATTCTTGTCCGAAGAGTTACCATAAAACCTCTTTTTTAGATTTAGATTTTAAATTTCAATCGGACTGAGTTTTTGAAATATGCAAAAATATCTGGACTTTTACTTTCCGCACTTTTGCTCAAATTATTATTACATTAAAATAAGAAAATCAATTTTCTTAGATTCAGGAGACCTTGAAATCTAAACATATGTAAAATCTTCGAATTTTTTTACCAAGAGATTTCCATTACTTGATATATAAATTTCTGTTTCTTGAATTAGTTGTTGGTAAGTAATGGTAATAAGACTATTATTGAATATTTTTCTGAAGTATAATATTTGTATATAGTTGTCCTGACATAAAGGCGAAACCTTTTAATCCCATAATCAGATAATTATTTTTACATCAAGCAGATGATCCCCCACTTTCCCCAAAAAACATTACTAAATTTACCTTACTTTGATTGAAATTGTATGATTCTTATTATTTTTACATCAAGCAGATGATCCCCCACTTTCCCCAAAAAACATTACTAAATTTACCTTATATTGATTGAAATTGTATGATTCTTTTATTTTTTTTTCAGCATCTGTGGGACTCTCCATTCAGTAGATCAATATCTTAACATTAAACTCACGGAAATAACCGTGACAGACCCTGATAAATACCCTCACATGGTAAGCATTATCTTAGAAGCATAGTAAAATGTCAAATATATTTCATAAAGTAAAATTTTAGCTTTCAGTGAAAAATTGTTTCATTCGTGGATCTGTTGTGAGATACGTTCAACTGCCGGCAGATGAAGTGGATACACAGCTCTTACAAGATGCTGCAAGAAAAGAAGCAACTGTGCCACAACGATAGTATCTTCTTTGTTGGATATTTATTTCTTTTCAACCACTACTCTAAGTCTAATTCTATATATCCTATGGAAGCATGTAAATAAATTTTTATTTTTATTAAGACTTTCTTTTGATTTACCAAAAATCCATAGAGAAACTTGAGAATTGAATGGAAGCCAGTCTAGGAGTAAATAAAAAGAGGATTTCTAATAAAACAAAATTTATTTGACTTTTTTTTTCTTTTTAAACTTTTGAACCGACGTTTCTCTTCCCTCCTTCAAAATTCAAAGGGTCAATGAAGGAAGCATGTACCAATTTTCCTACTTATCTCTTTTATCACAGCTCGTCGGTGTTATAGAGATATTTTACTTTACCATGCAGGGTATGGTCAAGTATTGTAATCGTGCATGAAAAAAGTGTTTTTTTCCTTCTTTTTTTCGAAATATCTCAAAAACGGTAGGAAGTATTTTTATTAAAAAAATTGAGCGAAACTATGGCATTTCGGTCTACAAATAAGCTCTAAGTGAACATCGAAAACATTATATTTTTCGAGATAACAATTGTTTTGTCAAAATGTCTATTAGTTAGTCTGTCTGATTGTCCGTTAGTCTGTGCGTTACCAAATTTTTGTGGACGAGCTAGCTCAAAAACTAGTCTATTGAGATTAAGAGCTGATTAGATTTTGGCGCATATCGACCCAAAATTAAGAGGGTGGAGGGGGGGGGGGGGGGGGGGTTTATAAATTAAAAATCTAGGCCATTTGAGCAAACTCAACCAAATTTTGTATACATAATCAGTAGGACCCCAGAAGTCTAAAAATGCAAAAACTAACTGCCCGAAATGTGTGTGTGGGGTATGGTCAAAAAATGCAAATATAGGCTCTTGTTCCAAACTCAACCAAATTTTGTATACATAATCAGTGGGCCCCCAGGAGTCTAAAAATGTAAAAACTAACCCCCCTCCCCTACATGATTATAAATAATTTTATTAAATATTAAATATAAGTGAGGGCCCAGGTTGTAAATTGTATGGTAAATTCAAGTGGATGGCCACATCAGAACACGTCAGTTTATTTGGTATTGCTATCATCAATAGAATTTGACCCTTTTGAACCCTGAAGAAGGAGGAAGATCCTCAGAAACGTCGGTTCACAAGTGGAAAAGAAAAAGTTTACAAAAAATTTTCTTTAAATCATCTTTTTATTTATTCCTGGAGTGCCTTCCATTCAGTTTTCAATTTTATATCCAACAATCCATCTCAGAAAAAAACATCTCTATATGGTTCATAGAGAAACTTTTCCCGTTTTTCTTAAAAAAATAATTTTAAAGGAAAATGGTGTTGGTTCTAGTTATCTAGGTGAAACATATTTAATAATGCATACTTATTTAAATTGGTTACCTAGGTGGTATTTTATAAATAAAATAAATATTTTCTTAGAGAATCAACACAGTAGGTATATTACGGACTGTGAGACCATTATCACTACTTGCATTAAAAGTTCCTTAATGTAAATCTTGTCTTTTTTGCATAACTTAACAACTTCTTCTATACTTATTTTATTTACAGTATATAAATTACAATTTTTTTGTTCGATATCTGTATGGAAAATAGTTCTAAAAACAAAACACCAGCATCAAATTGTTCCAATGAAACCTCTCAAATAAAACATTCATTTAAATAAACTGATGTGGCCATCCCTATAACTTTATTATACACCTGCCCTTTCTCTTAAATTAAATATTTAATAAAATAATTTAACCCATCTCCCCATTTAATTTTGAGCACATTAGTAATTATTCATATCTACTTTTTTTTTGTTTAATGATATTGATGTGAGAAGGAGATACACCAGAAGGTGCATCCCCTAAAGGCCTGTATGGGATGGCCCCTCCACCGTGAAAAGAACAGAGTAGAAGGAAAGAAGCCGGGATCACAAGCCAAATCTCAGAAAGTTAGATACAATCCAATTTACTAACTTAAAAATATGGGACTTTTCTAGTGTAAATAGCTTTCTACTATTTCTGTTTGAAAATTTTATCATTTTAATTATTTTTTATTTATAATTTAAATCTTTAAAAGAGCCCCTCCCCCATTTTGGGCATTAGCAATTAATAATATTTCCTTTTAAATATTAGACTCTTCTATTGTAAATATCAGCTTTCTTCGATTTTTGTTTAAAAATTTTATTATTTTAAATTATTTTTAAACCCCCCTCCTTTGTGTCACTATCAATTGCACAAAGTGAGTGATTTTCATGAGGTTTAATAGGGTGCATAAGCAAAATTCCATACAAATCGATTAATGGGTCTAGTACTTATATTGATGATTCTATTTTTTGAACCCCACATTTTGGTCACCTAAAGAAATAATTACTTACTCTTTTTTTTATTTAAGGACCCTTCAAAGTAAATTTCTGACTAACTTGGTTTTTTAGATTGAAAATCTTATAATTTTAATTTTTTAAGAACCCTCCTCTTAATTTTGGGTTCGATTTCAACCATCAACAGCACTTAACGTACCTACCTATTAACAGACATTTTGACAAAAAATTATATCTCGTAAAATATAATTTTTCCAATGTTCACTCTACGTATAAGTCTTGTAGACCAAAACACCATTTTTTATCAATAAAGTTTGAGTCGTTTTTTAGATATTTCGAAAAAATGAAGCAAAAAAATCAAATTTTTCATGCACGATTACAATACTTGACCATGCCTATATGGTAAAGTATAAATTAAACCTAATTTATCTTAATAAGACCTTTATAGGGATATCTCACATCATATAACTTAAAAAGAAATATCAGTAAATCATGTTTTTTGAAAATAACGTTTGTAAGCTTTATAACTTTCACTTACCTTTATACTATACATAGGAAATAGTAGTGTTATGAGAGGGCCGAAAATCCAAATTCGAGTTTTCATGAGAGAGGTTTACACTCTAAATTAAACCAGATATCCTTCATACTTAGTTTTGTTTTTTGAATGTCTATTAGCCAATGATAGCAATATCTTAAAAAAAAACGTAAATGTCAAGAGTAATGAAATTTAAAGTTAAAGCTAGAAAACGGTTATAGATTCGAAAGTGATGAAGTACTTATTTGGTTTCAGATGATTTTACAATTTTTGCATTTTCCCAAATTTCACATTTTTAATTCTAACGTTTGAGTGTTTATAATTTTTATTTTATGAAAAATAGATTAATAAAATTATAAATATTTTCTTTGGTTTTAAAAAACATTTTTCTTTGAATTAATTAACCTAATGTTTACAAGACCTTTAATATATTTTACATTTTTTATCCTAATTTAAGCTTTGTGAATTAACACCAGCGCTTTTTTTATTCAAGTTCAACTGAAAAAAGATTAAGTTGAATCGTACTTTAGATAATGGGGGCAAGTGATACTTGGAGATTGGGTATAAACAAAAGTTTAAAACAATTTATTAATAATATCTCTTATAATAAATAAAAACATTTTGAAATTTCTATATTTCTGGAATTTTGCAAATTGATAAACTTAATGATGTTAATAGGAAGATAGAGGAAAGTGAAGTGGGTACTTTATAAAGAGAGATTTACAATTGAAGAGCTTAGTGAATGGACTTGTTAAATTACAAACGGAAAATCGTTGTTCATGTCAGGCCCGTGCTGACCATGGGGGATAGGGGGACTTGCCCCCCTGCGCCTTTTGCCTAAATGGCTTTTTGCGCCCCTGTCCTAAAATCGTGAAAAAATCTAATAAATAAAAAGAATTAAAATTTGTTTTAAAACCAAAATTAAATTATTTACTCTCGGAATGAATAATATTAATATCCTTATAGAAGAACATATTGGCATATTGAATCTAGCTAGATATTTTTATATATAATTTTTGAAATTAATGTTTTAAAGAGAAAAATATATGTTAATATATAATTCTATTTTTTTGAACCCCCCAATTTCAGACCCAACACCCAGAAAAAAATAACTCTCTTTTTTAATATAGGTTCATTTTCTTGTTTTTTTTGTTTTTTTATTTGAAAAATCTTATAATTTCAATTTTTAACCCCCCCCCTCCCCCCCTCCCCCCCTTACTTAATTTTGGGTCCAATTTCAACTAAATCTAATCAGCTCTTAATCTCAATGCATCAAAATTTTATGTGAAATTTAGTTTTGATATTCACATAGTTTTTGAGCTACTATTGAGCGTAAAATTTTCAAATTTA
>JALMQS010000140.1:593631-639869 GCA_024734495.1 Forficula auricularia | reverse complement strand
TTTCAACTAAAATCTAATCAGCTCTTAATCTCAATGCATCAAAATTTTATGTGAAATTTAGTTTTGATATTCACACTAGTTTTTGAGCTACTATTGAGCGTAGGTACACAAAATTTGGTAGCCTACTAACAACTAACAGACATTTTGAAAAAACAATCAATACCTATGTATTTTAAAAAAATTAATTTGTAGTAAAAATATGCCAAATTTTGAGTATTTTTGAAGCCAGGTTAGTGTAAAAAGTGATTTCCAGAGGTTAGATTTTGAAAAATTTTCCGGTTATTGCCAGACCCCCCTAGCGCTCCATCACCCTTCTTTGTCCCCCGCCCTTCAGAGGTACGCTCTAAACAGCCTTTGTTGAAGGTTTTATCAATATCACGAGTGCCTAACATGTCCTTCCAGGGAAAAATCTCAATTTTTTAAAAAATAACATGATCATACATTTAGCTCTTCAATATTCCAAATAATCATAACTTAAAGGAATTTTTAAATAATATATGTATATAATATTCATTTTTTTTTAAGAAATTATAATTTATTACAATTCTAAACATTTTCAAGAAGTTTTATTAGCATTTGTACAAAAATTTTTAATTTATAAATATTTATTTTCATTTTTATATTACATATATTTTATATATAGTATTTATATATTTGTATTTTGCTTGAATTCATAAATAAAAAAAATAAACATTAAATAAGAATGGCATCAATTTACATATGACTAGTGAGAATAAATATAATTTATTAACATATAAAGCACCATATTTTAAAAAACGAAACAAAATCTTTGGTAAAAATTAAATATTTGAAATCTTTCAGTGATTACCTATAGGAAACCATTCAATGACTCTTTTGGTAATATTTACTAGAGAGAATTAATGGGGAGAGTGTTTAAAGAGAGCGAGCAAAGCAGATTTACAATTCAACATTGACATATTAGAATAATTAATTTCCATAAATTCTACTATAATCAACAGGCGTTTAGAATACTAAACTGTATTTTAATATTAATAATTTAAAATACTAAATTAAAAGATATATCACACTTTACGACAAATAAACTTTGCCATTTTTCTATACATAATATCTGTATAAATAAATATAAATTATTCTTATCCAATAATAAGCATTTAATAAACTTCTTTTTTTAAATAATAATATATATTTTCATAAATAAAAATTACATCTATATCTTCTTTACATTTCTAATAAATAATGTTAATTCATAACAACAGCCTTAAATTATCACAAATATTCTACTCGCCTGTTGATTCTTTTCTATTTGTATAATTCTATACATATTCTTACATTTATAGATATATGTATAGAAGGGGAGAGAGAAGGGTTGATTTTTTAAAACTTTTATCAATAAATCATAATCTTTCATTAGTTTTTCTTTATTTAATATTCCTTTAAGAATACACATATTTTAATATTCGAAATTTTACATATGATTTAATCACGAGCTGCAATTTAATTTTTTTTTTTTTTTTTTAATGATATTTATGTGAGAAGGAGATACACCAGAAGGTGCATCCCTTAAAGTCCTGTATGGGATGGCCCCTCTATCGTGAAAAGAAAAGAGTAGAAGGAAAGAAGCCGGGATCACAATCCAAATCTCAGAAAGTTAGATACAATTAGTTACTATTAATTTGTTTTGTTAATAGGTCTCCACTCGTTCGCTTTTACCTATACTTTGGATTATCCAAACGGAATGATTTTGAGAACTCCAAATGTTTAGTCGTAATAGTAAGATTTTATTTTATAATATACCAGGTTCTCGTATTTAAACGGGCTCAGATTTGACCAAAATTGAAAATTGGCTAAAGTGATCATACTAAGAGAAGGGTGAAGTGTCCTATGACCTCGCTGTTTTCCAATCACGGCTAACTAGATATTAAAAATAAAAACTATTAGCAAAGACCCATAATTATGCACCTGTCTAGCTGGGGAATCAATTTAAAAGTTTCAATAGGAATTAGCTTAATAGCTAAATTTTCTATAAATTCCAAAATTTGCAACATTAAGTATGTTTTGAAATAAATTTATCTTTATTGTCAATGGCATTATCAATGATGTGAATTTTTTGTAATTTTGAGATATTTTTAGTATATATCTTGAATCTTTCTGGTTTATACTGCTGTGCAATTAATCATAAGTTTCCTGTATTTGATTCGATCGCGAATCGAATGCAGATGATTTTTGTCAAATATTAAGTGAAAATAATATCCGAATTTATATATTTCTAACTTGAAATAGTGAAGTTAATTTTCTCATTAATATATCAAAGAATAATTAACACATTAACGAGAATTGTTTTTGATGGTGATCCATATCAGTGTTTGATATAAAAAGTGTCATGCGGGCCAATCGCGAAATGATGCCGGATTATAGCCAAATGGATATCATCTTTTTCATTTTCTCTTGGTCCAGACTTAAGACTCAGCAGACTCCAATAGCTTCAACCTGCAGTATTTTCGCGATATATATCTTGTTTAAAAAGCACGATCAAAAACAATTCTTGTTAATGTGTTAATTATTCTTTGATATATTAATGAGAAAATTAACTTCACTATTTCTGCTGTGCAATATTTGCTTATTTTCTGACTTTGAACCTGCTATTTACATTTGTTCATGTATCTTTACTATTATTTTCATTTCTCCTAAAAATGTTGATATTTTCAGAATAAACACAGCTATTGCAGACCTGAGGACAATATTGCTAAAAACTTATTGTTAAATCACTAAAGAAAAATTAAAATTTCGAACATTTTCTTTAAAATGAAAAACCAGGAATTTTGTATAAGACATTCCAAAGAGTCTCGAAATCCTAACACGAACAGGGGAAGCCCTATTTATTTTATAATAGAAAGAAATAATTTGAAGAGATTTTTTATTTTAGATTTGAATTTGTGGTGACATGCTTTGAACGAAGCTCAAGACATGGCACGCACATAACCCAAGACAAATATCGCCTAAGGAAATTGTCCGACCTTTTCCATAAAGCTTCACCTCAGAGCACCCGGAGACGATTCATGGCTACAGCCGTCTCTTATCTATATTCATGGCAATGAAGACAGTCATTTCTAATCGGCATACTTCGATCCTGACCATCACCCCTCTCTGCTCTCTATCTATTATTTTCGTTTCTCCTATTTATTTAGAAGAAATGTATTTTTGATTTCTTTCTTCTTCCCGAGAATCTAAGACTTACTTAATCCCACCAAAAGCAACATTATGGAGACATAGATCCACCGCATCAATGCAAGAATAATATTAAAAAAAAAACTTGATTGCACTTTTTTCTTTTCTTCTCTACCTTTTATAATTAATTCAATAAAAAATAAAAATTTGATAAAAATCACCCCTACTCTCGATCGTTTTACTTTAAATATTTATTCAAATTCAGAAGTTATAAAGTAATTCGGCTTTTTTCGGGAATTGTTTGATCGATTATATCTATTCTATACGAAGTATTAGTCAAATTGAAAACAATTCTGCTTTTACAGAAATTTCCACTGAATAAATATGTCTATACATCTTGTTTGTATATGTACAATAAAAATAGATTTTTTTTATATTTATCTTTGATACATCTTCTTTCTATTCATATATATACATTTAAAATAATTATTTTACATTAAATACATTTTGTAAGTTGGAATGATCTACCAAATTTTTGGACAATTTTTTATTGGTCTGTGCTGAAATAGGAATTTTGCATGAGATAAAGTTTATCTATAGGATTCACCTGCACCATTCCAGGGAGTAAATTTTCCGATGCATTTGATGGAGGAGGGTGGGATTGCATGTCCATATTTTGTAATGAGAGAGTATCAGAGCCTCCTTCATCAAGTTGTTCGAAATTGGTGCTATCATCTAAAGAGATATCCGAACTGCAGAAGCTTTCGCCTGAATGTGTAGGATAAGCATCTATAGAAAATAAAAAGAGAAAAAATATATATTAATTGAGATTCAGTATTCAGTCAATCATTATTAGTTTGAAAATTTGCTATTCAATTTTAAATCATACATGAAGTAATCATAAAGTAGTATAGAATGGAAGGCTCCATAAGGAGGCAATGTATTTTAGCGTATACGAGTTACAGAGCTCTCTGGCGAGACCACGTCGAAACCATTGGGCAATAAAATGGCGGAAACCGCTCTTTTCGGGGCAAATTTTGCTGACATTATCAAGAGTAAAAAATACATATATATATATAACAAAAAGGATATGTATTTTTTATCATGAGAAATGCTTTGAATGTTCTATGATCTTTGGATAGCTCTTATGAACTAAGAGTTTTCGCCTTTCAGTCGCTAGAGAGCTCTTTTTCTATATACGGCAGCCTTCCACTCAATATTACTCTATGGTGTAGATATACAGAAGAAGAGGCGACTAAATTTAAACTGTTAATAACTTTTTTGATATTTAGTAATTATATTTATCTATCATGTCTTGTTTTTTTATAAAAATTGTATAAAAATTAAGTAATGGAGAGGGATTCAGCCAATGGGTAGCCTCTGCTGAATAAAAAACTCCCAATTATGGAAAACTTTTCGGCTTTAATTAAATAATGCCATCCTCAGTTCCTAAGAGAGTATTAGCGACACAATTAATTTTATAAATAAATTGTCCGCAGGCAGAGTTGTTATGGATTTTATCATAATATACAAAATTATATGAATTATATATTTTTTTTTTTTACTTGAGACGTTGCGCATATCGAGTGAGAGCACACCAAGATTTATGTACCATTTTATAATTCATATAATTTTGTATATTATGATAAAATCCAAAACAACTCTGCCTGCGGACAATTTATTTATAAAATTAATTGTGTCGCTAATACTCTCTTAGGAACTGATGATGGCATTATTTAATTAAAGCCGAAACGTTTTCCATAATTGGGAGTTTTTTATTCAGCAGAGGCTATCCATTGGCTGAATCCCTCTCCATTACTTAATTATATACATATACAGCCATCAAAATTGTATCAATTGTATAAAAATATTCAGCCTCTGTATTTCTTTTTATAAACAATAATTAATAAATCAAAAAATTAGATTTTATTTTGCTGAGTTAACGGATTTGTTTAATTTATAAGGAATTTTAGAAAATTGAATAAAATTTTCTAATTCACACCAATAAACGGCACCTGCTGAAGGAGCAATAGCTATTCATATTTTAATAAATAAAACTTAATTCTTTAAGTAGCAGAGAAAAATCACTAAATTACTGTTATAATTTAAGAAAATTCTATTTATTCCTTTTAAAAGTTGCTAATTTTATTTAGATATTACAATTTTGTTTTGATATTACAATTACAATAGTTTTAATGTCGCTGAAAAGAGAAGTGATGGAAAGGCAAGCCAAGGATAGTGAAAAAATTCTCTTGAATAAATTAGATTTATTGGAAAAAAAATTTTCTCACTCATAAATCAACGTTTCGGAAGATTTTCCCTCCTTCTCATTTTAAACCCTGAAGAAGGTGGAAAAACGTTGGTTTTTGAGTGAGGAAAAAATAAATTCCCAATAAAACTATTTTATTCGAAAGGATTTTTTTCACTATCCTTGGGCTGCTTTTCCATCACTTCTCAACTTTATCAAATCTTTGGGGTCAATGGCAAAAGCCGGTAATCTTGGCCCATAAAAATCGATTTAGTTCTCATGAATTAACTTTCCCTAGTGATAAACATGTTACCTCAAAAAGTCGATCTGATTTGTTATGAAAAAACCGTTATGAAATATTATTTTTTATTGACTATAGATGAAGGGAAAACTACTCAAATTAAAATAATAAAATTTACTTATTTTTATCAAGCAGAAGAGTATCTTTAATTTATTAAAATTTTTAACTGCTTAATCTTTTCGAAACCTAGCAGTGGCCACTCTATTTAATGGATTTAAAAATAACATTAAAAAGTCTAATTGATTGCAAATATAAATTTTCTTTACCATCAGGTGAATAAGGTATATTCGGATTCAGAGGCTGGCTACTTGACGGGGTGAATGTCGAATCAGAATCTCGAAGCCCTAAGCCATTCAATCCTAGATAATGACCTGAAAATTTCAAAATTATTAATGATAATTCTACAAAATTTATCGATTAGAAAAAGAGCGTGTGCAATTTATTTATGGTTTACATACCGTGATCACTGGAGACAGGTTCGGATTTGATATGCTTTTCATCCTTATCGCTATTTTTGTCTTTATCTCCTTTGGTATCCGCTTCTTGTTTTGCCTTCCTTTGCAATTTCTTCATTTTCGCCCGTTGATTTTGAAACCAAACTTGAACTACGCGAACACTGAGTCCAGTTTCTTTGGCAAGAGCTTCACGAACTTTACGACATGGCTTTGGGCTGATTTCAAACGAAGCTTTGAATTGTCTTCTTTGAGCTGAGGTTAAAATGGTGCGAGGACGTTTCGGACCGCGCCTTCCATCTCGAGGACGGGTATTTTCATCCAAAAGATCATCACCTATTTAGAAAGAGTTATATTAGGTATTAATAAAATTTACTCAATATGCTTTAATTTTCTTATAAAATTAGACAAGAAATTATTTACATTTAAGTCCAATCTATGTGAAGCACTTTAAATTTTATATT
Source organism: Forficula auricularia (assembly GCA_024734495.1). Classification (NCBI taxonomy): domain Eukaryota; kingdom Metazoa; phylum Arthropoda; class Insecta; order Dermaptera; family Forficulidae; genus Forficula; species Forficula auricularia. The sequence continues at coordinate 633,257 of JALMQS010000140.1, read as the reverse complement.
AAAAATATTTTGACTTATACCTACTTAAGTAAATAATGTAGACATAATTATGAAAGTGGTCTAAGTCATTGATTGTTAATTCCGATATATTTGAAGTTGTGTAAAATAACTGTATAATGACACAACTAGAAATATAATGCATTTAACGGTTTAATTTTATGCGATTTTGCAAAACCGACATATTTTACTCTACTTTAAATGAATGAAACACAAAATATGAAAAAAAACCTCATTTTTTTAAATTTTTTTGACTTATACCACTTTCATAATTATGTTTAATTATGTTTATGTATTTCTTGATATTATAAAATTTAAACAATTTGTTTTTCGTTAATCAACAAACTTCGTTATCTAAAAACTATTGATCTGTTAGACGTCTAAATTTATAGTCGAATTAAAAAAGTGTTAAAATTATCTAAGTTTTTAATAAATATAAGCCGTGAGAATTCTATATTTATCTCATTTATTAATAAATAATTTAACAAAATCGACATTTTTTCACAGTGATTTATTTAGAGTAATATACATAATTAAAATTAAATATTTGAGCTACCAAAAAAAAAAACCGTTCTCATTTTCTTAATCTAGTGGACATCCTACATTGATTTTGCATTTCTTATGTCTAATAATTTTAATCAAATCAAATTTGTTATAAGCAACTAGAGCGTCTCTAATGAACGTTCCGAATTATGTTATAATAACGCTTTTAATAAGACGTTTTTAATTAGATTTTTGGTCATAAATGCTCAATTGAATATTAGAAAATCTCACTTGTCTTTCAGAAAATGTAAATTATATTTCTGAAAATAAACATATTTAAACAACTACCACTAAACAATTGACATTTTCTGTAATACAATTGAGGTTTTCTGAAAATGAATTGAGATTTTTGAAATACAAGTGTGATTTCTAATATTCAATTGAGAATTCTGAAATAGAATTGGGGATCCCAGACAGAAGGGAATATTGCAGCAATATTACATTGCAATATTAAACCTTGCAGGGAGTTGCAGGAACATTGCAGCAATATTCCTATGTCCGCCTCTTTTACATTGCAGCAACATTGCAGCAATATTGCCAGTGTTGCAGGAACATTGCAGCAAAATTGCCAATATTGCGCAAGGTTCGCAATATTGCTGCAATATTCCAGTCTGTCTGGTTTTTCTAAAATTGAAGATTTCTGAAATACAATATTGGGCTTTTCTGAAATACATATGGAAAAAATTATACAAAATTTATCCTCCCTAGCTTCAAGACTCACCCCCCCCCCCCCCCGGTGTAGGGGGAGGAAGGCCCACCAATTTCGTATCACCCTAACCCAGTGATGGCGAACCTATGACAAGCGTGTGAAAAGTGACACCCTTAGGGCCGGTTGTATGTCGCAAAGTAAATGCTTTTTACCATCTACCGTTTGTTAGTGGTAAAAAGCATTTACTTTGCGACATACAACCGGCCCTAAGACATTTTGGGTGACACGCATCGTTTTACGGACGGTCTTCGCTCAAGAAGAGTCAACAGAAGTTGCGCTCAAGTCACTATTGTAAAGAATAGTAATTAAGTTTTGTTTTTGAATAAATAAATATATAAAAAATATGTTTGTTTTTTTACTAGGTCTCCTACTATCACCAAATTATGAATATTTCTAGATGACACGACACCCGAGTTAAGTCAGGTTTTTTCCGAATTTTGACAGACCAAACTCATAAGGTTCGCCATCACTGCCCTAACCTCCCGAAAATTACCCCCCCCCCCCCCCAGCATATTTTATTCACTTCTAAAGAATCAGAAGAGGTTTTTATTATATTTTGTTGAAGTTATAAAACTTCACCGTTTTTATTTTTACCATATAATGCTAATTTTGCAACAATTTCAACCCCCCCCCCACTACAGAAATTTCAACCACCCTGTGGGCACCCCTGCGAAATATAAAGTAAAAGATACAGCAATGCGAAATTAAAAATAAAATTAAAATATCCATTTACCTGAAGGGCTGGCTTGTTGTAGCATATACATTTCCTTTTCAAAATCATGACGGCAAAATAATTGTCCCGCTCGTAGTACGAATTGTTCCCCCTTCTGCAGAGGCTGACAGCAAACCACACAGGCGAAGCAGTGCAGATGAAAGACATGGGCCTGGGCGCGCATCACCATCTCGTGGGCCAAGAGACGGTCGCCGCAACGGGAACATTTGACGCCAAACTTTCTAAACAGACACCATCTTCGTTTAATATCAACACCTCCAAATAAATAGTAGATAAATTAGAACAAAAAGGTACACTTAAGAAATTGCATTGTTCTTTCATAAAGAGAAATTAAAAAGATTGTCCTCTGCTTGGAGCAAATAAATAAACCAAATATAAATATGCATAAATATAATTTATTTGGGGTTTAAGTTAAAAAAATGATGTTTTTGTACAAAAAGTTCACCTCAGTCTGAATAATTTTTTTTTTCAAGATTCTAAGATTTTAAAATTTCCAAAAATAAAAAAATAAAAATATTCAGAGTGTGGTGAACTTTTTGAATAATTTTTTATAATATTGTAAAAAACTCACATCCTTAAAACCGAGGGGGTGAACCGCGATTGAAATTAGGTGTACACGTCTTTGGAATTATTTTGGAATTCATTAGATAATGCCCCTTTATCTATTGTCTTCTACTTGGAAATGAAAGTTTAAGTGGAAGTAGGTGTACACGATATTAGGTCGCGGTTCACCCCTCGCTTAAAACCTTAATATTAAATAGGTCTTATACTGGAATTTGAATTCATTTTACTTTTTGATTTCTAGTAAATCTAATTGAAATTTATTTGCTTAATTTATAAACTAGGTATATGTCGGAGGGATCTCGTCTCTATGGAAAGGCCATTTGCTTGGCTAGAATGGCGCTTGGGTTCGATTCCTTAGGGAACGATCCATCTGACATAAAAAATCATATCGTTAACTATTTCGGAAATCGGCCTTTTGAATTTTTGAAAGTTTCAAAATCTTAGAATCATAAAAAATCATTAATTTTTTTGAGTCTATAGCTTCGAAGGTTTGACCTTCTTCTTTTTTACTATAACTCAAACCATGGCTATAGCGGGGGAGAGGCGTCAACCCCCCCCCCCCCCCACAGAAGTGTTGAGTAAAACATGGAAATTTTACAATAAATAAATAAACGTTCAATAAAAATTTAATATAAAAAAAAAAAAAAAACAATCTGGGCATCAGATAGGTCATGTCTCCTACTCCCAGGAGTATATCCATACTCCCCTAACTCTTCGGTGGATAACTACACCCTCCAAAAAAAAATCTCTGGCTTCGGCCTTGACTTAAGCTTAAGAGAAGTATAGCGCCACGAGTCAGCAGCAATTTTATTTGCAATTCAAACTTCATATACAATTCATTTTTTATTAAACTTCTTCATATTTATATGCTCTATTTTATTTTATTCAAATAAAAAAAAGCCTTATACAAAGGCCGACATCACAGCAGCCGGTTTTATCTAAAGATATTCCAAAATTTTAGAAATTAATATAAAACGATAGTATACTGAATAAATATGGAAATATCTCGGGTTGGAATATATACATATATGGAAACGAGGGCGGAGGTGAATATAAAATGAAATAAAAAAAAAAAAAAAACTGGAGGCAGAGAAGGCTTGCGCTTGAAGCCTCACTCCGTGTGCGTGTGATTGACATTCTGCGACGCGACGCATTCGCGGATATGAAATATATAAAACGTGCAAGATGTTTAATATAGCTGATACCTCGAAAAACGCGTGATGACGGGAAAGTGGGTGGATGGTGAATGCGGGGGTGTCAAGGAAGGGGTTGGCTAAAGACTCCAGAAGTGTCTGAATGAACCTGAAGCTCAGGCGTCGAAATAACAAAGAACAATTTTATTGTCATCTCCCCTTTCGAATTTTATTTAAGCCGACGTCGTCCTGATTTTTTTCCTCTTCATCCAAAACTCCTTTTATCCAAGCAACCCACCCAGCCTCGAGCTGAAAATGAGTTCTTTGAACGAACCAAGATAACGAAAGAATGAAAGCTTTATATATACATATAGCATATAAACAGATATATATATATATATATGAAACTGTGGGGGAATACAAAACATAAAAATAAGGATGTCTACGACTCGCAAGATTCTTTGATACAAATGAATATTTCTCAGCAAAAGCTAAAAAAATCTCTATCTGAAGCAGTGGTTCTCAAAGAGTGTAACGATGCCATAGGCCGTACCAGAAAAAAAATCGAGGGGCTAGTTAATTTTAGGGGGGGAGGGTCTAGCTATCCACCGAGGGGTGGATATACTCTTAAAAGTAGGAGAAATGACCTCCCTGATGTCCAGATTGATTTTTTTATTAGGTATTATTTTTATAAATATTTTGTTGAACGTTTTATTTTATATCCTGTAAAATTTCGATGTTTACCTCAACATTTCGGTGGTGGGGGTTACCCCCCCCCCCCCCCACTGGCTACATGCTCTTCACTTGCTCTTCTAGAACACTAAATGAATATTTCAGTTGAAGAGTTATTTTAAAGTAATAACATTTTTCAATGAGTATGGTGTCGGTTCTAGTTCAAATAAAATATAACCATCCTCATAAAGTATGGGGCCGTCCATAAATTACGTCACACAGTAAGGGGAGAGGGGGCATCTTAGATTTGTGACAAAATGTAACAGGGGCCCCGGGGATCTTAAAAATTGTGATGTCATAAAAGTTAAATTATAATTTTTTAAAAATTTCAAATGTATTTTTTTAGATTTCAGGTTATATAGTAGGTAATAGTGAATAATGTTAAATTGAAAGTTTTTTTGCCGAGAGTAGCAGAATTTGTATATATTGAAGGAGACAATAAAAGAGTGTGTCTTCTGCTGGAATTATAAATTTTATTTATTTATAACGAGACTATAGTTAAATTTTAACCTTTCATTCATAAATTAATTCCTGTGAATCCATTGTAATAGACTGATGAAGAGGGCAAAGCCCTCGAAACTATAGACTCGTTATAAATAAATAAAATTTATAATTCCAGCAGAAGACACACTCTTTTATTGTCTCCTTCAGTGAAAATGTGTTAAATGATATGAATAAAAATAAAGTCAAACTTAAAATATATTAAACCCTTTTAGTTAAATTTAATTTATTAAAAAAAATTATATAATTCCCCTATCCAGTCCTAAGACTAGCCTGACGCAACAGCTTAACTTCACTCGACTCTATCCCATGCCAATTTTTTCTTTATTCTCTAAAAGTTTCTACATCCCACATTCTTAATATTCCAGTCTAGGTATTCCATCCCCTTCCAATTATCTTTCCCACTTAGTCTTATAAAATATCCCTAAGTAATTCCCTGTATCTTAACGTAAGGCCTATCATTTGAGATCTTCTCGTACGCAGATTCTTTCACAATGTTCTTTGGTATTTTCTCTAATTTTATCCAGAATTTCCTCATTTATAATTCTATCCATCCGTTTAATATTTAACATTCTTTTAAAACATCAAATTTTCAAGCCTCCAGTCAACTTGCTTACTTTCCAATCGCCCGGGTTCCAGATTTCCAAATTTTTGTTTTGGGAAGAAACCATCACAACACAAATTAATAGAATACGTAACATTATGGTGACCCTTCAGGTAAAATTTATATATAAAGGGATATCAGATTTAATCCTTCCAATAATATAAGAAATATATCTATCTATTAGTTTGAGAAAAAACTCTATATATGGCTGATTCTCCAAAAAAAAAAAATCGAAAAATGAATTTGATAATTTGATGGATTTTTTTTAAAATTATTATGTTATTTCTTATGTTAATTTGATAGTACATGGGCTAATTGTCTAAAACGTTATAGTGGTCCCCAACTTTTTTGAGTTTAAAGGGGGGTGAGGGGATCCATATATTTATGAGTTCAGAATAGTTCCAAAAAAAATATGTGATGCCCGGAAAAAAATATGATAATTGGTGAGAGACAACATGGAACATAAACTTGTTCTTGTAATGGTTTACTGGACCAACACCAATATTAATAATAGTTTTTACACTAAATCTCATAACTCATAGTCCAGTCTGGCATATTTTTAGAATGCAAATATTGCCAACTTCTAAAAAAAATAACGAGGCGTTCACTATATAATTTGAAATTATGTTTTAATCCTACTTTTACATAAGAGTGAGGGAATGATTCGTTTTTTAAGAACGATTTAAAAATATATTTTTTCGGACTTTTCCGTTTGTCGTGTTTAAACTAAATACACATTTATGTACAGCCAGTACTATTATATATATGGATAAATAATAAGATAGTAGACAGTTATAAGAAACTTTTCGAATTAGGTCTTTGAATCTATGTGAATTTGGCGGTTGGGACACAGTGGGGGAATGATTTTTAGGGTATTTACTTGAACATATATTTTTTATTTAATATAAAAAAGGTAAATATGTTTTATAATTTGGTACGCCTAAGGATGTATAATAGTTTCATAAAAAATTATTTGTTAAGAAAACTTAGGATTCTATTTCACAGGAATCAACAAGGCCATCAATTTCGATTTTTTTGAGAATCAGCCATATATTTTGGAGTTTTTTGACTATTTTCAGGAGTTAAAATATTGCTATTACTTTCTACTCCCTGGAGCTGAACGAATAAGTCCTAATCCGTCTGTCCAGATTACTAATAAAAAAGTTTTTTTCCTGGGAATTAGTTAAGATCGAACAAAATGTTTGGTAAGAGTGATTATAATATTAACTTAATTAAGTTTTTAGTTAATTAAAAACTAACGAATTTTATAATCATAATAAATTTGAAAAAAGATAACAATCCAGTTTATTTTTATTTTATTTCCGATTACCGTCACTCACAATCTCTCCAATTATTTATTTATTTTTAATTTTTGTTTTAAACAAAATTATATATGTATATTTACATCAAATTTACTTTTCTTTATATATGTATATTCTTTTAGTAAAATTAAACATTAAATTTTTTTTAATTTCCTGTACTGAAAATAAAAATAAAAAAAAAATATTATCTTGTGTTGTTTGATTTGAATGTTTTAAAGAGAATTTTATATTAAAAATTAAATCTTTTCATTAACTCAAAATCGCAAAGAAAAAGGTAACCACGATGACCCTTGTGGGTCAAATCTACACTCAAAAGGTGAATTTTTTTCTCGAACCACCAGAGGCTTTTTCCCTAACCCTATAGCTAACCCCATTACTAAGACAGATAAGGTTAACAGCCCGTTTCCTAACCATCATTTCAAAAAAATTGATTACCCCCAACCGGGCCCCTTTGATTGGAAGTCAAAGATACTCTACAGATTTCTTTAAAAGAAATATAAACAATCACATTCAATTCATATATGGAGATGAAAATTGATCTAAATAATAGCAACAAGTAGGAATAATTAAAAATAAAACGTCCTATCATATCATTAACAAAATCTCAAATGTAACTCGATTCATTTATTAACATTTGATCTCCCCTACTTCGAAATCATCAATTGAAACGAACCCTGAATGAATGCCACCCACGCAATAACGCTCAATTAGGACTGCATCAATTTAATCTAAATAATAAGGTAAAATTCAAATGTATAAGCAAAGGAATGAATTTGGATACTCGAAGATGAACACGGCTGTACAAAAATCTAACTATAATATCTATGAGTGTATGTGTTAAGTAATCACAAATACCATAACCCCCTATACATATAGGCTATAATCGCATTTGGTATAATTTTCCAGCAGGAAGTACCCTTATAATTTAGAGGTTTTTAGACACTTATTTAGATAGTTAAGACTAAAAAGTTAAAAAATAAATTAGGATAGTTTAAAAAAACTAAAAAAATACGCTTTTGTCAGTAATTCACTAAAAATTATAAAATAATGTACCTAAAAACTTTTTTATTTCCAATAACTAAGTCAAAAAGCGTGGGTCGCTTCTTTGAGAAGCCTGTAGGTGGTTTCAATTAATTTCGACAGAGTTACCCACGATTTTTGACATAGTTATTGAATATAAAAAAAAATTTAGGTACATTATTTTATACTTTTTAGTGCATTACTGACAAAAGCGTATTTTTTTAGTTTTTTTAAACTATCCTAATTTATTTTTTAACTTTTTAGTTTTTTAAACTATAATTTATTTATAATGAATGTTGCTTTGTAATAAAAGACACAAAAAGGTGTTGGGAATACATCAATTTATTGAAAAAAAAATCAATCAAAAGCTTAAGGAGGTTCTTTCCTGTCAATCCACACAAAAAGTTTTAGCCTCGTAACCACTCTATAAATATGAACGGAACTAAAATTTTAGGTTATGTTTTTTTTAACGTGACTGTACCACTCACACTATGAAATCTCTATATGGATACACACATACTTGCCGGATCGTTTCCAAGTCATTGATCTTATATCTCCTCCACAAAAAATAGTCGCCCAAATATGTTTTTTTTTTGTTTTTTATCAAAACTAAGAGGTAAATAATTTCAATTTTTTTTAAGTTACTCCGAATATATTATTCTAACAAATATGAATTTTTCATCAAGATGGTGAAAGTCCTTCAATGAAAAATAAATAAAATAATGATCATTTCCCCACCCTTTACCTATCTACCATATGTAAAAAAAAGTCATTTTTAATTGCAATTATTTCATGTTTGGTGTGGTAAATCGTCTTCAAATTTTAACAGTGGGTGTATTCTGCTTTTAATGACTTATATTCAAAGTTTCAAAGACTTCTTGAATTTTTGTATTTGTGAACTACCTTAAATGCCAATAATGAGTCGACAAACCAAACATTACAAATTCTAAAATTATCGAGCTGTTGTTATCCGCTTAGCATAGTAGATCTAATACTAAATGATTAGTAGGATAAGTGGGGTAAGTGACTGACCGGTCGTAATCCACTTTGCAGTAGAGTTTGCTGTTTCGGCAGTAACACGAGTGGCTGAGCAGTACGCCACACTCGCAACATGCCAGGCAGTGTTCGTGCCAGCTGGCGTCGGCCACCCTCATCAGGTAACGGTCGTGGATTTTGTGTCCGCAACCCTCACAGACCTCACATCCACCACCCCCAACACTGCCGCTTCCTGAGTTGCATTTGACGGGCGTAGGGGTCGGCGCTGACCCCGCGGGGGCCGGCGTTATCGCAGGCACACCAGCAGCAACTGCTGTAGTATTGCCGTTTGTCAACACCACAGGATCTGAAGAAACACGACAAGACAATAAGTTGAAGGGGTTCAGGAAAATTAGCATAAGTAATAATCTAGGAACGTAAAAGCCAACAAGTGGCGTCCATGACTGCGGTTTGTTGAGAATTCGTCTAATAAAACTAATATGCAAGACAAAAAATAACTATATTGTGAACGAGCCTAGCTTTAATTTCCATTAAAAAAATAGAAAAGTATAGTAAAAACAATATAAATAATATATATTTTACTGGACTGTACATGGAGTATAGAGTCTATATAAAGCTTGAAAACACATGGGCATTTCAGTTAAAATCGGAGTGGGTGCTCATACTTGAGAATGATCGCAGAATAAGTTGATCGAAACGTCGTAGTTTTATTGCATTATTTATTCGTGTTCAAAAAATAATCATAATTAATTATGTGTGATTTCACTTAAAATTAAAATCTTAATAAAATGAATCACAAAAATATAACTTCAACAGCTTCTTTACTAATACAAATAATAGGACCTTTTTGATTGACATTGCACTTCCAGTTACCAGCCCGAATTAAGCCGGTCTGCGGCTAATCCACGGACTCAAAAGATGATGGGATGATACTAATCGTAGGAGAGAGTCTAATATATATAAGTTGCAGTAAAAACCCGTTTTTTATTAAGAACACGTTCTTACCAGTTAAAACGTGTTTCGCTGAATACCTTAATGGCAACTAGAGTTTACTGATGTTGGTTGAGTTTGGTTAAAAGTTCTAGAATCTTCATTTTTGACCTCCCGCATCATTTCGTGTGTTTATTTTCAAAAATTTTTAAACGGAAACGCCAAAAATTATATCTTCTACAACATTTTTTTCTAATTTTTGACATTTTCAAATGAGGCGGAAGGTCAAAAATGAAGATTCTATACTATACCTTTGAACCAAACTCAACCAACATCAGTAAACTCTAATTGCCATAAAGGTATTCAGCGAAACGCGTTTTAACTAGTAAGAACGCATTCTTACTAAAAAGGCATTTTTACTGCACATTATCCACACCTATTATTTCAATTTGTATCAGAGGGTAACATGCAACATTAGGAGTTAGCGTTACGATTTATAACCATAGACGGCTGGAATATTTTTGGAGATAAATTGAATTAAAATTAAAATATAAATGTGAAAGTAAAAATAGAAATGCTAACTAAAATAACTCAGAAATGGTTCGCTTTTGAGTTGTCAATTTTAAACTTTATTAAGTAAAATGAATCGCTAAGACAAGCCAAGATTTGAAGACTTATTTAAATATTTTGGAAGTTATGCCGTTTAAAAAGAGTGGATTATTATTTATTAATACAGATTCATTTAAACCGCTTTTTGAGCGAGTGATACGTGTATTATTTTGGTAGCTACAATATTACATATACCGTACCAACCAAATACGCTATTATTTACACAGGAAATCTGACACGAACGAAGAAATTATTTTCTATTCTAAATCTACAGTATAAAGTAAGCCAATAAAATCAAAAACAAATCGTATACATGACTTCATTCCTTCAATGACCATAGATTAATTTTTTTCTCAAATATTGAATTTCGCTATTATTTATTAAGCTATTGATTATTTTATTAAAAAGATTGGCATTGATTTATTCTCATTCAAATTCAAAGAAAGTCGAAGATATATAAAATTACATTTTAGAAGATATTTAATAAGAGTCAAATTAAAAAACAGGTGTGTTTCTGCTTAGGGTGTCTGTCAGTCCCTCTTAGTCGACTGAAGAGAAGATGCAGAGCTCTTTTCTTTTCTAGCGCGTTTTTTTCCAAATGAATTCCTCCTACGAAAAGAGAGAGAGGAGGGTGGTAGCTTTACAAAGAATGCCTTTTGGCTTGCTGAATTGGCAAAGTGGGAGATTTTTTAAGGGATGGCCCAACGCCTTCCAAAGGGCCGGAGCTGTCGGTTCCTCTGCGAAAGTCACTGGGCTGAAGCCAACATGTCGACGATCCATTCCGCCTTATCGAAATTCCATTGAGACTTTTCCGGTAGGTTTGCAAATTAAAATGCATTCAAGTGCTTCATTCGGGCGAATTTGGATCAATTCACTATTGGAATAAAAAATCTTTTTTAGGAAATAAAAGATTAGATCTTAGCTTCTCAGCCTACCGAGAGGCTTGATGTCAATTAACAATAAATAAACTTGAAAAGTTTGATTTTATAAAAAATTCAATGAGTTCAATGAGATCTGAGATGTTAGAGATAATTTTGCCTATATTTTAGAAGCTCTATCATCGGATCCTTGGAAATCGAATTCAAACACTAAAAAGCTATCCAGGCCGTTTGTGATAGGCACAATTTTTTTTAATTTAATTATCGGAATCGACAATTAAGGTAAATGCTCCAGTAGTGGGCTTGTACCTGTAGTGAGCCAGATGCAAGAAAAGTGCAAAAATTAGCTTATCGAACTTTGAAAAATTGCGATATATATAGCTCATGCCATGGGGTATATATAGCGCTATGTCTCAAAGTTGGATAAGCTAATTTTTGTACTTTTCTTGTATCTAGCCCACTACAGGTACAGGCCCACTACTGGAGGGTTACCTTAATTATCCTCATGTTTTAAGAAAGTGAAAATTTATTTTTGAATTATATGGAGTGTATGATTATTTGTTTCAATTTCGAATCAGTCATTAGCGAAATTTTACGATGAAGATATTAAGATTTTGGACTGAAAATTAGCTTATTTAGAGATAGCCTCAGAGGGGTTTCGTCTCGAAGGATACAACTCTTAGGACATGTCAGAATTACTATTATTATTATCATTTCCGTCCATACTTTGTATTTAGTTGAAAGTTTATAATAAGGACAAGTTTTTATGTGTAACTTTTTTCATTATCAGCCAACGTTTCGTCGACCCTGCCGACCTCTTCAGGGCTTCAAATAGTTATACCACACATTCGTCTCGTGGCATGACTATTTGAAGCCCTGAAGAAGTCGGCAAAGTCGATGAAACGTTGGCTGATAAATAAAAAAGCCACACATAAAAACTTATTATAAACTTTCAAATAAATACACATTCGTCTCGTGGCATCACTATTTAAAGCCCTGAAGAAGCCGGCAATGTCGACGAAACGTTGGCTGATAAATAAAAAAGTCACACATAAAAACTTGTCCTTATTTTCCTATTATAAACTTTCAGATTAGAAGAATTATTTATAACATATCTGATCAAGTAGAGAACACCCCAGTGATTTTTCTTATAAAGAATTAAACTGAATTAAAATATGGATTTGCTTGTTTAGAATTTAGTGGGTAAGCTGATGAGCTGGAGAATTTAATGCAAATGAACAACTTAAGGTAAAAGTAGAGAAATTGTTCAAATTTTCTAGTTTATTAATGACATTTCGGCTTATAATTTTGAAGCCGTTTCCAAGTTATAATTATTAGAATCAACTCAGCCAATAATTAAAATCGATGTTTTTGATAAGAGTAGTAAGTAGTCCAGCCCAAAATAATTCTTCACTTACGAATTTTGTACATTCCTTTTTATAGACTTAATTTAATTTCAATTTAAACACTTGAATTATATTTTATGTAATATAAAAGAAAGGGGGCGATTTGAATTATGTAAATCATAATAAATTTCACTAAAAAATGTGATAAATCGACCGAAATGCATTTGAAAATGGAATTTGTTTCTTGTTGGGGACCACCATTTTTCTATGCTAATTTTTATTTTATTTTTTTCCTTCGCAAATAATTTTTGAAGATTAGTTTGGTAGTAAAAATACATTACCATATGGATAAGATAAAAAAGTGTTCGCCAAGGACGATTTTAACTAGGTAAATCATAATAAATTTCACTAAAAAAAAAAAAAATGTAATAAATCGTTCAATATGCATCTTAAAAAGGCAATGTGTCTCTTTTTGAGGACCACATTTTTTCTATACTATTGTCTTTATTTTTTTCTTCTATAATTTTTGCAGATTAGTTTGTACCCAATTAATATTAAAAATACATTATATGGTTTCAATAAATTAAATTTATTAAAATTCTTTTAATAAAATCTCCTCTCTTCTACGGTTTAAATTCCCCTTTAACTGAATGAATTAATTTTCTACTGACATCACTCGATTTTGAACATAGTTGATCATAAAAGCTAGTGAAACAATTGGTTTAATATAGGGCTTGAGGGGTCGAGATGAGTTGGGATGGAATGAGTTTTAGGGGTGTTTTTTTGGGGAAAGGGTGTTTTGGAAGACCGCCATCGGCAGCCGGCGGTCGATATGTCCGAGTGATTAAGCGATCGACGGACTGGCTATCCATCATTCAAGAGGCGTCTAATGACATGATTCACTCAATGGGCATCCCGGTGGTTAGCCAGTCTTTTGGTCCCACTTGGCACCACCCTCAAATGACCAGGAATCGAACTCACCAGTCCTCGTCTCTTTCGGCCAGGTTTACCCTATGCTAAGCCTTTCACTCCCTCATCTCAATTAGTCTCTATGACTGACAAAGACTTTGAAAAGGATTTGAGCGAGGATTCGATAAAAGAAATGAATGTCCGATGAAAAACACCACAACCCAAGATCCTTCTACTCGACAAACGATTCGTCGTGTTTAGAAATGGCTGATAATAAAAACAAAAAGTCGAAATAATTTTGTTCTGGAGCCAAGATATAGATATACACCGATTTCTTGATTTACACAGTTTCCTTTTTACATGGTTTATAGATAAACAAAAATATGACCCGATCTCGTAATCCACACAGTTTCACTTAGGTAATATCAAGAAATTTACAAAGATCTCTCCCAAAGTTGATCATAGATTTCTTAATGTCATTTAAAAGTTTATCTTTTATCATTACCGTAATCGACAACGCAGCCACCAGTTAAACTCGTTAAGGAGTATAGGGTATCTACAGTACTTAGGCCGGTGCACACGAGGCTTGTTTTAATAATTTTTTGTCTCCTTGCTCCCACTCAAAACCATCCCAGGATCAAGCAGGAAAATAGAACATGTTCTATCTTTTAAATCAAGCAAGCTAGCCAGAAAGACAGCAGTGACGTCATTTCGATTCCGACAGGCCTCCAAATTGTAAAGCAGAGCTCTCATCCCAAAACCAGGAAGAGGAAAAACCTCGTGTGCAGCGGGCTTTATTCTATATTAATGAAATTTATCTTTCTCGAATAGTGATATTATGGTACAATCCACAGTCTTTGACTAATTTTATTCGGTTATTATGAACATATCTACAACTTTTCTATATATTCTGTGATGATTCGATTTACAGAGATTAAAGATTAGCAGAATTTAAACCTCTGTTTTTATATATGTATGGTTTCTCTCGTTTTACACGATTTTACATGTAAATGAAGAGACTGGTATATATCTAAAAAAATAAACTGATTAAATTTTAGGGTTTTTAGCTTCAGAACTTCGGGTTTAAAAATTGAGAAAATCAGTAGAATACGAAATGTTATATGGGAAGCTATCGAAAAGATAGAGTTAACAAGCTGAAATTTGATGGTAAGTTTTTGTATTAAAAAAATCACTTTTTTTTGGCTTTTCGGCCTTTCTAGTCATAAGCCAATTTACGATAGTATTTATTTTTATTAATTTGTCCCTACCCCGGGGGTCAGATTTTAGCCGGATACCTCGAGTCGGATTTGAACCCGGGTTAGCTGGCTGACACGCTACCGCCTAGCCTATCCGACCCCTAAAAAACTCACTTGCAGAGAAAAAAAATTGCCAAAACCACTAAAATTTCCAGTCAGCGTAGCAAGTCGAAAAATTTTTCATTTTTTTCCTTCAATTTTAATTAGAAATAAAAATTTATCTCTAAAAGTTTAAGGAATCACAAACAACTGAATTAAAATTATAGTTAATAATTCTATCATTTAATATAATTTACATTAAAATGTTGTTTAAGAATCTTGTTTTTTTTAATTATTTGAAAAAAATTACTTTCTAAAGGGAAATAAAAAAAAAAAACTTGAAATAATTGATAATAAAAGAGAAAGCGATCATTTTATATTATAATAAATCTAAAATACTCGTACAATACTTCTAATTATAAGTTTAAATAAATCAATTCTCCCGGTAATTATCTTGTCTATTTTTTTATTAAACCAGTTATTAAACAAAACTTTGAACACAAAACAGTTAGATAATGTAAAAATTTATATACCTACTTCTAATCAATTTATAATCTTATTACATTTATTTAATTTTAATAATAAATATACAAAAATGGGAAACACACATAATTCGAATCTCTCAAAGCAAGAAGTGGAAATATCGGGGGTTGGGCTGAAATCAAAAGATGTGTGATAACCAGTCTTGAATGCGTAGAAATTTTAAATCTTGATCAAGTAGTATTTCATTCTTGTTATTAGCCAACTTTTTTAGAATACTCACTTTTGTAAAGGATTATAGCCTTTGAAATTCTATTGGATAGAAAGTTCTTTAATATTCACCTTTTAAGATTCACCAGCGCGTTATTGAAGAATATAAAGAACATAAATGATGATTAAGCTAATAGTTACAACCGCACTTCATGTTACTTAAATTCGTGGATCATATGAAAACTCGATTTTTCAACATCACAAGAGCCTATTGGACTTAATAAAAAAAGACGCCTATGCTCAAACATGACTTTTTTAATGTAAACGAAGCAAGAAGGAGCTCATTCAGAATATGTGACACCTATAAATCTTGAGACATTTCCAAAAAGAAAAATATGGTCAGGTGAATGAATTGAGATGAAGGTGTTGGTGATTCCGGGGTTTCGAAGAACTGAAGTTATCAAGATTCGTGAAAATGTGAGGCATGGAGAGAATTCCAGTCCTTAGAAGTCATGGGGATAAACAATGACACCATACCGATTTCGCCGCAAGAGTAGTTGGGAATCTATGAATATGTACACCAAAAAGCTTCAAGTAAAAGAATACTTCTTGAATGGGGCATTTCCAAGAAAAAGAACTGATTATATTTTGGACTTGCTAGCTTTAGAACAGTTCAAAAAATGCGAAAATCAGAAAAAATTTGATTGAGATAAGAGAAGCTATCGAACAATTGTAACTAATGAAATAAATTTCGGAAGATATGTTTGTAGTAATAATATCCATCTCCATACAAAGTTTCAGCTTTCTATCTCAAACATAAATAACCAAATCACTAAAATTTGCGGACAGGGATTAACAAAACAAGTACATATTTCCGATGAAAACTCATATTCGAATTTTCTGGTCAATTGCAATTTACTAGCATTTGCTTTAATTAGAATAAAAACTATCATCTGAAATTAGTTAACCTTCCTTTGGAAATATGACCCAAAAGCCTTACTGGTTTAGTTAGAAACCAATAATCTTTAAGATATTTATTTCTCTGAATTATTTTGATCGTTGAAGATCTCAAACTTATCAAGTGAAGGCTTCAGAACAAAGTTTGTTTCTACAATATCAATTCAAATAAACAAAATATGAAAAAGTTAACTAAAATAAACAAATAAAGAGCAGAGGTGGTATTTCAATGAAAAGCCTTCCTCGATGCACTTGACAACTAAACCGTTGAACGAATTCTAACCAGCAACTTTTGTTGAATATTTATTTATCGTAGGGAAAAAGTTTCCAAAGATATCGTATCAAGAAAAGTTTTTATTAGTATTATTAGTATTATTAAGTAATTCTTGGTGACTTTGTGTATTTTGTTATCTTTTTTAATATGTTAATCTTGCAAACAGAAGAACTTAATAAATTTTGAGCCCGCCAAGCATGATAAAGGATTATCGTATTTATTTTATTTTTAATACAATTCGCTCTAATAACAAATAATTGTGACTCTAATATAAAACATACATGAAAAGGTTAATGTAGCCAAGAGATTAACTACAGGTGGAGCCAATGAACAGATAACAACTGATACTACAGGCTGATAGGCAGCTTCTCATTTAATTAAAATCGATCGTAATACAATTTTTGTACATACAATATTTAAATTGAAGGATTTGATACGATATCTTCACAAGGGGATTTGTACAGTTTTAAGACCATTTTAATAATGAAAAATAATTTATGTCGTCGTTTTTTAATAATATTTTTTCTCTGCCTAACTGATAGCGTTGATTAAAATAATTATTTCACTAAAAGATAGCGTTTGTCCTAAGGTGGGTAACAACTTATTTTGGAATCGAAAAAATAAATAAATAAAACTCGAAGTTGAGAGGATGCCATTTAAGATCGTGGACAAATCGTCTAGCATATATAGGGTGAAAATCAATCGCTGTGTAGCAAATCTAGCAGAAAGACGAAATCTGTCAATAACTACAAACTTTAGTGTCTTTCAGTTCGTAAACTACAAACTTTCAAAGGCGCCAATATAAATATTCGATTTTTTTTCTGAATTTTAGTTTTGTTCATTTGAAAAACTTTAGTTCAAAATTTAATCACTTTAAAAAAACAAACATAGTGCAACTCATAAACTTTCGACGAGCTTCAGTTTTCGAGTTATAGTGGCCATTAAAATCTGGACAGACATCAGATAGATACACAAACGCAGGAAGACAAAGATACTTTTTCTTTACATTATTATAATAATTTTAGGCGTTTAAAAGTACGCTGACTACAGGGTTAATTTTTCTTATTTTCTATCCCCCCCCCCTTTTTTTTTATTTTTCCGTTTCACTTCAGCCTACATACATAGAAAAGTATCACAGGAAAAAGGAGAGAAAAGTTTTTTTATTTCTTTTAAAAGTTGGAATAAATTATCTGGGTCAGTCAATATATTTTTTAAGCTGTCCTGAATTCGAATTTCTCAAATAAATAATTATATGTATAAATATAGAGGCGACTGTAGGTCAGTGGTTTGAGTGTCGGGCCGCTGGCCGGAAATACGCTGGTTCGAGATCGAGTCTCGGCAGATGTTTGCAGTAGCCTCCACTTAGAAAGCAATGGCAACCTACCAAGAGTATTATTGTCTAGTAAACTCTCCAAACTAGCCGTTCGGAACCGGCGTTAAAAAGTAGGTCCCGCATATCTGTGTAAAAACAGCTAAACACACTCAGCACAGGTATATGTGGAGAGGAGCCAAAACGTCAGGGAGACCTGATATGGTACTTAAAAGAAGATGTATAAATGGATATTCTATAAGTAAATATATGGTATACTTTAATTTCTCATTTAATTACGTATTTGTTGGCTGAAGAAATGTTGATGTGAGAAGAAACAAAGCCCTATTCTTAATCTATTATGAATATATCATTAAAAAAAATTCTAGATTAATTGATCCTATAAGATTTATGTGAATTAACCAACCACATCATTTATTTTATGTTATTTATTATTTTTTATTTTTGTTCCAATTTCCCTTTCTATTTTTCAATAATACAATATAGGTATTTCTTTTCAGATTAGTGAAAAAAATGAAAATTTTTGATGGAATTCAATACTTACCCAAATAATTCTCCGACTAACATATCTTTATTTATAAGTTTAACTTGTGAGAAATCAATTTATATTTTTCTTTAAATTTAAATCACCTGCCTGTGAAAATAAATATACGGGATAAAATAGATATAATATAAAAGTTTTCAATTTATATGTTTGTTGATCAACACAAAAAGCGATATTTTTATTAAGGGTTTTTTTAGGGCCTATTTATTCAAGAGCAATCTATATAAATTTATGTGCTCATATTTAAAATAACATAAAATGTCATTCAATTTAAAAAAAAAAAAGTATAAAATACGCAAATATAGCAGCGAGACTATAAAAATAAAAAAAATCATTGGTATTCCAATCCTTTTATATGTAATTAAAATCGAAGTTATCTATGTTATCATCATAAAAAATGAACTCGAAACATTAAAAAAAATAAATAAATAAACAGAATATTAACAAAAATTAATGTACAGTTTTTTATTATAAAAAAGTATCTAATGAATTGTTCCAGGTACAAAAAAATTATTATTTATATTTCACTATCCATTGATCATTTTTCCGTATATAGTATAATTTGTCATTTTTAAATCGGATTTTTTTAAATATCACTTTAAATTATGTTTCCAAATGGCGCATTTCCTTAAAATAAGACTTAAGTTTAGTGATGAGCAGAATTGGTCTTGGTCTTGCAATCTTAGCCTTGGTCTTGCTTTGCTCATCACTAATATTAATACTCAAAATCGAAATAATAATAATATTTTTCTTAAAAGTGATCAGGACTTTCTAAACACCCCATTGAAGACTTTACAAACACACCCTCTGCCTATATTAATTAGTGATGAGCAGAATTGGTCTTGGTCTTGCAGTCTTGATCTTGGTCTTGCTTTGCTCATCACTACTTAAGTTTAACTCAAAATAAATGATGATGTAGTATCTAGAAAAATTATAAAAAGCAAAAAAGTTCCACAAGTTAAACTGCAATTAGAATTAAGTGAATGTAAAAATAGGCTAATCTGAAATTCGTACATAGGCGAATCTCGCAATAAATTACTGAAAATTAATTTTCTATCTAAAGATAAATATTTAGGATTAAAACATCTAATTTGGATAAAATGAGTTAATCTCACTCATATTTCATCATGAAATCTTCAACATTTCAATACTACTTATTTTTCTCTAATAAAAATCAAATCCGACTTATTTTTAGGCTGAATAGAAGCCAATCCAACAAGTGCTAGATCGATCAAGAGTGAATCGGCAAATGGGGTTCACTTCCCCTAGCTTAAAGTGATATATGTTTGTACTCAAGGAAGTTTTAGATTTTCCCTTGTATACTAAAAATATATACGGAAAAATAAATCCTTAAATGATACCATATTAGATACCATGTGAGAACAGGAAGTTGATGCATGGGTATAATAAAAGAAACCACAAAAACTGAAACGTATAGTTAATGCATTTTTACTGAAGAAGATTCCAACTCTTATAACAATCCTTCAGGATGCTTTAATCAATTGCAGTGAGAAGGAAGCAACAAGACTGGTTTGGGACCACTGTAATATGCCAAATGACTACAAACTAACCAATTTATACGTTGCTCAACTTCCAAGATTAAAAAAAAAAAAAAATATTTATATAGGGTGTTTACAACTCGACAAGGCTACGGCAGGAATTTATATCTATTTGAAGCGAGGGGTGAATCGTCTTTGGAATTATTTGGAATTAATTTGGAATTTAGATAATCTATTGTCATCTATTGTCTTCTACTTGGAAATGAAAGTGAAAGTGGAAGTAGGTGTACACGATTTTAGGTCGCGGTTCACCCCTCGATTTGAAGTATATATAAAGAAAATTTTTGAAAATTTTTTTAGAAACTTTTTAAAATTTAAAATACTAAGGTAGGTTTCACATAAATAAAAGATCAGATTTTATACTGAGTGTCCTTTGTGAACTCCTGAAGATGAGCTTATACCCCGAAATATATATAGAGTCGTGCTAAACAAGCATCCGATCTTTTATTTATGTGAAACCTACCTAGTATTTTATATTTAAAATTTTAAAGTTTCTAAAAATTTTTTAAAAATTTACTTTATTTAAAATGTTTCACCAAGAACCCAGTGCACACCATTCTCCCTTAACAAAATGCTTGCATGATGAAGATAACATCAGATATTCTTTCATTTTTATTCGTTCTCTATTTTTTCAGAAAAATAAATCATTATTTTCACCCTAAAAACATGAAAGGGATATATAATCAAAATAAAATATTTTGGATGTCAATATAGATATTATAAAAAAAAAGAAAAAAATTGAAACAAAGCAAAAATCCCGCTCGCCTGAGGTAAACAAACACAACATAGATTTGTTTGTATTTTTACGATCATTTCCCATGTATAGATTTGTATATTAAAAAAAAAATATTCAAATAGAGTGAATGAAAGTATCACGCATGAAGGAATAATATAGGTACACGCCACATATTATTTAGCCTTTTTTTATTACAAGTCATTTCAATGCATATAAATAACAAATGAGTTTCTTGAATCTCAAGGAAATTATAATTTTTTAAAACATTAGGTACTTAGTGGCTAGATAAAGCCACAACTTTAAAGTCCATAGGGGTATAAGCATACTGAATCGGCCCCCGAGAGATAATTTAATGATACTTGGGGATGAGCAGGTACTAATAAAATAATAAGATCCTGAAAGTTTCAGATCCCTAACTCAATTGATTTTTGAGAAAAGGCAAAATATGTAAAAAACAGAAAACAATTTTTTTCATGTTTTGGGATCTGATGATAGCTTCTAGGAAAAAAATTATGAGCTATATAGGTTTATAAGGTCCTTGAAAAAAAAAATTGTTTTTCTTTTAATTTCAATTTTTAACCATGATGCAATTTTGGCACATTTATGAAACTATTTTTTATCAAACCTTATCTATTTCCCTATAATACTATGAGCTTTTCAAATTTTGAAAAAAAGTACGCAATAGTAGAAAAAAATAAAAACCACTTTTTAGCCCAAATATTTTTTTTTATTTATATGTATTAAGCTTTCATTTTATTATTTTAACGCATATTCATAGAATTTGTATTTATTAAAAACAATATTTCACTTTCAAAACATCAATAATTATTTTTTTGCCCAAGTCAAAAATTACATTGTTTTTTACATATTTTGCTTTTTCTCAAAAACCAATTGAGTTAGGGATCTGAAACTTTCAGGATCTTATTATTTTATTAGTACCTGCTTATCCCCTAAGTATCATTAAATTATCTCTCGGGAGCCGATTCAGTATGTTTATGCCCCTATGGCCTTTAAATTAAAAAAACATTATACTTGGGCCGCTGTATCAAAGATCTTATAATAGCTATTTTTGATATTATATATCCTCAGGAAATCTAGCCCAAGTGCCATATCTTAATCCTGGCTCTTGACATACTATATTTTCAGAAATTTGAGAAAATCACTTATTTTTTCCGAGGGGTGAATCGCGATTGGAATTAGGTCTACACGAGTACACGTCTTTGGAATTATGTGGAATTATAATGCCCCTTCATCTATTGTATTCTAATTTGGAAATAAAAAAAGAAAGAGGAAGTAGGTGTACACGATATTAGGTGGCAGTTCACCACTCATTTTTTCCTATATGTAAAATTAGGCATTACACTGTATATTTATTGATACATTGATTCTTCTTCAAGATAACATTTCTTTCATCGTTCAAAAGTCCTGCACTGCAGTCTTCTTGTTGACACTACTGACAAGTTATAGAGCTATCTCGAGTTTTCATAGAGTTTTCTGCTCCTCTTATCTGTTTTTCATGTCCAATTTGGATTTCAGACTTCTTGGGTAAAATAAAATCTAGTTTTGAAGAAAATTATAAAATGTTATTATTAGAGATTTATAGTGAATGGATCTTATTAAGAAATGTTAAATGGACTATTCGGCAATCCAGTCCACTTGATTTTATTCTTTCAATGACTCTGATTATGATTAGAAAGTTTATATTTACTTGATAGTATTGTTTGTTCCAAGAAGTCCGGTTCAGTTTATTTACGCTTTACTCTTCCAATCCTACTCTGCTCTGATACCGATATATAGATAAAAAAGTGTTTATAAAGACGCGCCGGACTATTTATTGTTTAGATACAAATAGATACATTGAATTGAAATGAATGGGTTATTTATTTGCAAACAAATCAATCCTTCCATTCTATATATTGTAATCAAAGAAAATTTCGTTGATAAGGATTATTAAACAAAAAACAAAAAAATCAATGAATAAACAATTCCATTAATTGATTCCTATATACAATGTCTCGAAAATATTACAATCAGAATATTAGTTTTTGATTACAATATAGAGGATTGGTTTCTTTGCAAATAAATAACCCATTCATTTCGATTCAATGTATCTATTAGTTATTATTAATTGATTTTCTTTTATAGTTTTTAAGGAATTTGGTGTTACTTGGTGAAACATTTTTTAAAATTATTGGATAAAAAATACTTGGTAGGTTTCACATTAATATATAAAAAATAAAACGAATTTATTTTTGGAGAATCTTTAATCTCGATATAT
This sequence comes from Forficula auricularia, assembly GCA_024734495.1. Classification (NCBI taxonomy): domain Eukaryota; kingdom Metazoa; phylum Arthropoda; class Insecta; order Dermaptera; family Forficulidae; genus Forficula; species Forficula auricularia. Next base: position 610,068 of record JALMQS010000140.1, on the reverse strand, counting down.
ATATTTCGGGTGACTAACCCATCTTCAGTTACTTTCTGTTGCTCCTGAAGTTGGGTTAGTCACCCGAAATATATATATCGAGATTAAAGATTCTCCAAAAATAAATTCGTTTTATTTTTTATATCTTAATGTGAAACCTACCAAGTATTTTTATCCAATGATTTTCTTTTATTTAAATGATTCAATAAACAAGTTTCACAACTAAAAGATTTATAAACATCCCTACTTAGAAATAGAAATTGGAGGAAAAAGTGAAAACTTTTTCAAGACTCAGTACCTACTCCTTAACAAAATGTTCTTGATTTATCAACCAACAATTTGAGCTAGAAAGTTGAAATTTGACAGAGACATGCAGTTTATTATCTAAATAGTGTGTGCCACATTTCAGCTTATTGGCTACTATCCTTTTGAAGCTTCCCATATAACAATTCGATTTTTTATTATTTTTCACTTTTTTCAACTGATGATTTGGTATGATGATAAGGGAGAAACCGAGGGGCGAACCGCGATTGGAATTAGGTGTAGGTACACCGTCTTTGGAATTATTTGGAATTACTTTGGAATTCATTAGATAATCTATTGTCATCTATTGTCTTCCACTTGGAAATGAAAGTGGAAGTGGAAGTAGGTGTACACGATTTTAGGTCGCGGTTCACCCCTCGGGAGAAACTAATGTGAAAGTCGTGTGGTGGCCTTACGATTTGATATTTTTTTTAAAGGACCTCCACATCTTTCCTTATAGCCCTCCGATCCTTCTACTCAGGATCGGGTTGAGTGGCTCAGGGTGTGGCCACAGCAGAACGGTGTGAAACCTTAGTATGCTGCGTCCAAGAATAAAATAATAATAATAATAATAATAAAAAAACGGAATACCGTATGTCATCCAAATAATAAAAATAAATAAATAAATACACTGGAAAGAATAAATAAACAATCAAATAAATAAAACAAAAAATAAATAGAATATGTCACTGGGTTTGAAGAAATTGTTGTTAAATTATTTAATAATAAATAATTTAAAAATCATTAAAATTAATTTTTATAAATATTTTAAATTATATATAGTTTGCTATAAAAGGAAAAGGAAGTGTAAGATCTATAACCTACCTAGAGGGTGAAAATTGGTAGATGATAAGGGAGAAACTAATGGGAAAGTCGTGCGGTGGCCACACGATTTGATTTAAATAATTTTGATAAATATTTTAAATTATATATAGTTTGCTATAAAAGAAAGGGAAGTGTATGATCTGTAACCTACACACCATCTTATTTATATAATATCGTAAGTTTTTTATAATATGGATCATTAATTTGGCTAATTTTGTTACTAAGAAGCTCCATTTAATTATCTTCTTATCTAATGATATCATTTTCTTCTCTCAGTTTTTTAGCTATCTATCTATAATGGTATCTTCTCAAAATGATAATCTCGCCTACCCTATTTATTAGAATAGACAGTTCAATTAACGAGCAGTGGGAGCCTGGAAGGGCGCTAATGGCGCCTCTTGAGTCGGATACAAATATTCGTGTCGTAAAGAAGCAAGGCGAAGGGGACAGGGCGCTGCGCTAATGGGCGCCGGCGGAATGTCAACACTTCAATGCAAATGGCCGCCCCCCCCCCCCCGGGGGGAGAAACGTTTTACTTGTCGTATGGCTGAATAAACGCTCAGACCCCCCTCAAAAAAAAAAAAAAAAAAAATTAGATGCAATACGTCGACTTCTTTATCAAAAGTGCTAATGATTAACAAGGGCACCAGATGGGCAAGTAGAAAGCAAAGAAAAGACACAAAAAGTTAACCTATAGATCAATCCACCTTTCGTTTTAGATCATTAACAACTTATAATTCACAAGGAAACTAATTCTTCTGATTGTGTTTTGAAAATATACATGATTTAACAGGGATGGCCATAGGGGGGGGGGTTAAGTCGCAGAGTGCGTCATTGGAATTTCTGGGAGGGGGAGGGGTTGAAAATTGTTACATTTTAGTATTATATCATCATCATCATTGCGTATACAGTCCTAAGACTGGTTTGAATCAACAATCCGTCTCCACTCGACTCTATCCCCCGCCAGCAGTTTGACCTCTCTAAATGTCTGGCATCCCATATCCCCAATTATTTGGTTGAAATATTCTAATTTGGGTCTTCCCCTTCCCCTTTTCTTTCCCACCTCCCCCTCCAATATATCCCTAAGCAGTCCCCCATGTCTCAGTGTGTGCCCCATCATCTGACCTCTTCTCTTCTTCAGACTCTTCCACAAGGTTCTTCTTTCTCGGTTTCTTCCAAGAACTTCTTCATTTGTAATTTTATCCATCCATTTGATATTCATCATTCTTCTGTAGCACCACATTTCGAAAGCCTCTAATCTCTTTCTCTCCGCTTTTCTAATTGTCCAGGTTTCACACCCGTACATGGCTATGCTCCATACATATGTCTTCAATAGCAACTTCCTGTTTTCTAAGCTGATTGAGGAGGAGCATAGTAGTTTTTGTTTTGAATTAAACCCCATTTTTGCTTGGGCGATTCTTGATTTAATTTCGTTTTCGCTCCTTCCATCCCATGTTATTTTACTTCCTAGGTAGCGGAATTCCTTAACTCCTTCTAGGTTTTCTTGGTTAATTTTGATGCATTCCTGTCTCGTTTGTTCTTTTTTTGTACATACTAGGACCTTGGTTTTATTTTTGTTTATTTTCATTTTGATATGCTAAAAATAAAAGTAGTCAAGTCTTATAACTTCAACAAAAGGTAATTGGAGGACAGTTCTTGATCTCATTCCTGATCATTTTGACGATTTCGATCAAATGTCTTCTCCTACAATTTGACTTTAGTGATTTCATTTTATCTTTGTTTCATTTATATACAAAAGGGACATAAATTTATCTGTATTATAGGATTCATTATATTCTATGATAATCTCCTTTCTCACAGCATTAATAGCAAATCACTCGATCTAATAAATAATCTCTCTTGTTGTTCTTCTATGTATGGAAAATCGATATCTCAAAATTAAAAAAAATTAAGCTATATAGGAGTTTATCAAGGTTTTGCAAAGATAGGTGAAGTAAACCTGTATTTCACGTATTTATAATTATTTGTTTCCTTAAAAATGGTTGTAACAAGTCCGCTGTGCTTAACAAAAATTATTGGGATCCATGTTAATATAGTCGCCCATTATCAGGGTAGAGTTTCGAGTTTAAGTCCCGTGCACATTATTAACAAATTTAACAAGTTATAATGTAATTTACACAACAATTATAAAAAAAATAAAATAAATAAAACCAACTTAAAAAATATTAAATGCAACAAATAAAATAATAAAACTCAAAAATAAAATAAAATACACTAAAAGGTATAAAATAATAATCTAATTTAGTTACAACTAAACGACGAAATATTTACATGAAATTACTTTTTGAAGTCGGTGCCAAACATATACATTTTATGAATCAAACTCGACGGATTTTACTTAATACGATTGGCGGGTACGCTCGCTTATATAGTTTGTTTAGCACCGACTTCAAAAAGTGATTTCATGTAAATATTTCGTCGTTTAGTTGTAACTAAATTAGATTATTATTTTATACCTTTTAGTGTAATTTATTTTATTTTTGAGTTTTATTATTTTATTTGTTGCATTTAATTTTTTTGAAGTCGGTTTTAATTTTTTTTATAAAAATTATTTATTTTTCTCTTTTTAGTGATAATATTAATAGTGAATTAATATAATACCTTGCATGCATCTCGTAAAAGAAAGCGTCGGGCGAATGAATCAGAAAATGATAATAAAATTAAATTCATAAATATAGAAATTCTCTAGAAATGTTTGCGGGTTTTAAAAGAATGTTTTCAGATTGCTTTTTTATAAAATATTTTATTTATTATAATTTCGATTATTTGATCATAAGAATTGGATATTTACGTTAATTCGTCATTGATCATATCATCAGAACTTGACCAAATTAATATGGGACCACCCCTAAAGTACCCTCTTTCCAATATAAAAATAATCATCGAAATCGGTTTATAAACAAAGAAGTTATGCCTAAACAAACATAGCAAAAAAGATCCAATACCAATGAAAAAAACGGGACCAATCGGAAACTAGACTGAACCCAATGCAAAAAAATCATCAAAATCGCTTCACAATTGGCGAAGATATGAGGTAAAATAGACACAAAAAAAAAATTCAGTCGAATTGAGAACCACCTCCTTTTTTGAAGTCGGTTAAAAAAGATGTGACCTAAACACATGCATCTGGCTCATTTGAAGGTTGTAGGTACATGGATTTTTCAAAGTTTAATTTTAAAGTAGGTTTGTTATAAAAAATAAATAAGTGATAGTCGATTGACGCACGCACGCCAGTTTACATATATATATATATATTCTTCGAATCCACCCTTCGAATGAAAGAGGGAGGAAGGGAGAGAGAAAAGAGAATTTTGATTCCATTAGAAATTAGTTTAGAAAGAAAAGAGACAGAGGGGAGAATTTCATTCCAATAAAATTCTTCTTACAAAAGGGCCGGGTGAGGGGTTGTTTCCCTCCCATGGTATAATAAAATAGAAGAATAAACCCATTCTTCCTTTTATCTCGGTTATGATATCCAATTGTGCTTAAGACAAAGAAGAAATTTCAGCAAATGAATTTCATCTGTGCAAATTCTTATAGATTTAAGAAAATGTTGTAATTTATTTATATTACTTAGAAATATTAATATCACATTGAAATTGTTCTTATTCTATTTCGGTTTCATAATGAGTATATTGATTATCATATTGTTTTTAGTTTTATAATTAGCTTCATTATTAGAAATTCATAAGATGGTGTCATCTATTAAATCCGATGGAATATTTTTAATTAAATGTCAGAGGGGTTGTTTTTCACCCCCTCAGGAATCGAACCCGAGTGCCAGTAACAGCAATCCGGGCCATCTGGCTCACTTCCGGGATGGGAACCTCTCTGACATATGTAAACGCGTAAAATATTTTACTCAAAGATTGTTATCTTAATTTGTAAAATTTCGCGATAAAGTGATTCTAAATTTAAACATATAGCCATTCCATATAATTTAAATAAAGTTTGAAGAGATTCAAAATTCGAATGGCAATGGAATGACTTTTCCTAATTTAATATGAAAGATATTAATTTGCCGATTGTAGGAGATTCAAATTTACTAGAAAATCATAAGATGGTGTCATCTATTAAATCCGATGGAATGGAATATTTTTAATTATATATCAGAGGGGTTGTTTTTTACCCCTCGGGAATCGAACCCGAGTGCCAGTAACATCAATCCGGGCCATCTGGCTCACCTGGGGGATGCGAACCTCTCTGACATATGTAAACGTTGAAAAACAACCCCTCTGACATATAATTAAAAATATTCCATTCCATCGGATTTAATAGATTGCACCATCTTATGATTTTCTAAAAAATTACCATCGGCAAATTAATATCTATCATAGCTTCATTATTGTTTGTAGAGATTTTGTTTGATTAATAGCTTTTAATTTTTTCCAACCTATGCATCTTATTGATTAATTAATTTACTTATCAAATATCTCTTTCTTTTAAATACACTGTACCGTTACGCTTTATTTTTGCAGCCGTACTCTGTGACTTAACACTTAACTAGGTACTAGTGAAGCGCGCACCTAATGCCAGGGTGTGGAGACGTAACGTTAATTATCCAAACCGTATCGAGTAACAGATTACATTGCATTTTTCGCTGTAATATATTTTAAAAACCTATAAAAAATACTATAAAAAATGTATTATATTTTCAAATATAATAATAATAATAAAATATAAGTAATTGTTTAAAACACCTACATGTTTCACATGGCTTTAATGGGTCGACCTTAAAGATAGTTGTTTCTATGTAGTGTATATTTTAGAATTGTTTTATAAAAATTATATTTAAAAAATGTATATAAAATTGCAAAAAAAACCTTATTTCATAAGTCCTTGATTATTTTATTGTACCTAAATATATTATAGTAAATGATTCAATCTGAAAACCGTTTAATTGAAAAGATTTTGTTTTGCCGAGAGTAGCAGAGCTGTTGATTCATAAAAAGAAATCGATTAGGTTGTCCCCTGCTTGATGCAAATAAGCATTTACATATACTAGGTAGGATTCACAAACAAATTTTATTTGTGAATCTTACCTAAGTAATTTATATTTTTAAATTTTTCTTTTGTTAATAATTAAAGGTTTGCTTATTGTATTTAAATCCAGGAGTGCTCACCCCTAGCTTCATGTAATAATTTTCTATTGTAGGTACTGCGAGGGGTGAACCGCGATTGGAATTAGGTGTACACCGTCTTTGGAATTATTTTGGAATTTCTTAGATAGTCTATTGTATTCTATTGTCTTCTACTTGGAAATGAAAGTGGAAGTGGAAGTAGGTGTACACGATTTTAGGTCGCGGTTCACACCTCGAGGTACTGTTTATTTTTTCATGAAATATTAGCTGAAGAGGCAGATCTAATAGGCTGACCTGATTAGTACTTTTAACTATCATTAAATTAATTATTGACTTGCAAAACTACTTAGGGTTGGAAACTAAAAAGTGTGTCACAGTCGAAATCTGCGAGTCAAGTTAGATTAGGATAGTATAGGTTTAATGAATATTTTACAACCCCGCCTTGTGCATTGAAGAGAAATAGAACCGAGCTTTGCTTCTGTGTGCAGTTGGTTTTACAGCCCCTGAGAGAAGGGGAGGCCATTTTGGCATGCGTGGGGGTGGTTAAGCTGTCGGCGACCAACCGCCGCCTTCGGCTCGGCTCAAGCCAAGGGGTGGTTTTCGGTCCTTCGGGGGCGGAGGTTTTTCACGTTGCGATTCGATGCCCTTTTGTCACTGGCGCCGCATGGCGTCCGATGGCACGGCCATTCCAAAAATAACACAAAAACAGACAGTACACTTAATAGATTTTCATTTACTCTTTCGGATTCTCTGTTCTCCTATTAAATAAACTTATCATAAACGAAAGAATATTAAAGACTCGTATCATTATGAACTCGGCTTTTTCTATAATAAATATATATTAAAAAAAAGATTCTTTTACTTTACTATATAAAGTATAGGGAAGTATTGTACGAAAAATATTATTTTTAAAGTAATATTAAATACAATTCTGTTTTTTTAGGTGAAAAAATCACACCCGAAAAAAAATCATATACGGTCATCCAAAAGAAACGTAAAAAACTTGTCGAGACTTGTGTAAGCCAGATGACTTTTATAATACAACTGACCCCCCCCCCCCATAATGTATTATATTAATATATATATTTTATTTATCGAATTACACAACACAAAGATTTGTCTGGGAAAATCATGAGAAAGGTTATCATCTACTAGATCCAAGCTAGAATGGATAATTTTATTTATATGTCAGAAGAGTTGAGTTCATCCTCTCGGAAATCAACCCGAGTGTCAAAAATATCAATCCGGGTCTATTGGCTAGTCTGTGAAGTGAACTTTCTGACATAAATACAATTATCCATTACAGCACGTATCTGATAGATGTCAACTTCTCGTTGTTTCCAGATGTTTACTTCACCAAGAACAAAAGACACTGTTAGACTTTACTGACCTAAACGATTGTTATTTTTTTGCTCGTTTCAAGAAATAATTTAAATTAACCCATGCTCCCGCACTGTTTTTTCTAATTTTCTAAAGAAATTCAGATTTTCCCCCTCCCCCTCGTAATAATTTGTCATAGCTTTGCAATTTTTGTTCAAGGGGTAAATGATGTTTTTAAAAGCTTATACAAACATTTTTTCTCATAAAATCAGGAAAAAACCCATTGAGATAAAAACCGAGTTAAAAGTTTAAAACAGATCGCAAAACCCTTTGTTTTTCCACCTGTTTTGAAACTTATAAGAACTATTGAATCAGGTAGTTCTACAAGCTTATGAATTAGGTAGATAGATAGATAGATTGATCAAAATAATAGAATGAGATAGAAATTCAAATAGTTTTAGCGCCTAGAAAGAATCGGGTAGATTGTTTAGATACAAAGATGGTAAATCGGTTGCATAACATCTAGGGATTCTTATTTTATCCGGCAAGCGATACTGAAATACGCTCAGATAATAATCAACTTTTTTTCAAGTCCATTGAGACTCCTTCTTCTTACACCCTCATGCATTTATATCATTAACAAAAATGAATTAATTAAAGGTTTAATAAACATTCAATTTGAAAAACAACGATGTTTTTAGAATAGGTATATGTATCATTTAAAATTTAATAATCATAATAATAATTAAAATTTATATTAACAAAGAGAAAAATATTCACTAATAGGGAAAATTTCTTTGACAATATTTTCTTTCTGCATCCATCTTTTTTGAATCTAATAAAACCTTTAAAACTCGGCCTTTGAATATTTATACATATTGTTACAGTATAATTTCTTATTCAAAAATCTGTTAAATGTCCCTTAACTTAGTTAAAGAATTTACATATGAAACGCGCAGTATTACTTTCTTTTTTGTATATTAAGTTTTCCATCTTTCTCAGGGTTTAAAAGAGTCAATGAAGAAGGCTTATAAGTTCCTCTTTCTTTCTTCTTTTCACGTTAATGGAAAACTATATCATCAAACAAGGTGTTTTAAAGGACACATGAAGGAACTTCCTTCATTGATCATTTTAAATCATGAAGAGGGGGAGGGGGAATAAATTAAAAAAAATTGAAAATTACATCCCCCATAAATTATTTTTATTATCGTTGGGCTACTTCCCCATAAAATCTTCATTGATTTCTACCAGCCCATTTCCAAAGAGAACATATTTATAATGTATATAAGTGATTTATTTAAAATTAATATGAATATAACGTGTAGTTCTTGTTGAAATTTATAAAGCCATAATAATTTTGACCTTTATGGTTCAATTTTTAAGAAATCCAGATAATTTTTTGGAAAGAGAAAAATTAGTTTGGCCAGATAACAACCAAAATCGCTAATTTATTTCTAAAAATCTGATTAATTTTAAATTTAACTGATTTTCGAAGAGAAACTAAAAAAATTTCCGTGCCTGATTAATTACATAGTAGATGTGAAAAATCCTGAACTAACTAGTTAAAAGAACAAAAAAGATTAATTAGGTACTAAATATTATTATATAATTATCAAATTACAACCAACATCAACAAGGTTAGAAAAAACAAATATCAAGGACATTTTAGATAGTTTATAAATTATTTGCAGTTACTAGCTATATCAGCTAGCCAGGTTGCCGGGTGTGTAGCATCACTGCTTCGGCATCGTTGCTCTGATAACGATGTTGAAACTGGAGGCCCAAGTTAGGGCTTAGTTAGTGGGACAATAAAATTTAATTCTTCCACTAACACTACTAATACATGATAAATGGCTAAATAGGCTACAGTATCAGGGGTCATAAAAAACTAGGTACTTCATTCGAGGGACTTGAGTTTTGCTGCCGTGTCGCTGAGCTTCTCTTGAAGAAATAGCCTTTTTTTCTACATTTTTGACATACAGTAGTGTTTTTTACACCGGAAAAATTTAAAGTGTTACTCTCCACTTGGAGGTTGATTTCACCAGGGACCACGAATGCTGAGCCATCCAGGATCAGTTTTTTCATCTCCATTTTTGTTAACAACATAAATAATTTCTGGGAAATATATTTTTAATATATTGTGTCTATTATTGTTATATTTTTATAGATTTATTTATGGTACAAAGAACTTAGAAAGAAGAATTAAAGAGTGAACGAGACCGATTATCGCCACTTTTATTGGATGTTAGCCATGCGGAATATTCAGTCTCCGACGAAATTACGCCTTTCACACTCGAATGTAATTAAACAGCTTGAACTACGTTATAGATGATGGCCCGCCCCTTCTAAAAGGGTGGGACATTCTCTTTTATCTGGAGCTCCCGGCGAAGTGCTGGGTGAGAGATCCTCCTTTTGACACGTGGACCAAGTCAATTACTCAGCAGAAGGTCAAACAAGTTGAAAAGCTATTTGTTAGAATGTTTGATAAATCGGATGAGTGAGGGAGAAATCTGCTTTTAATATGATGGAGGTCTTCTCGTCACAAGAGATTCCATTTGAAAGCTAACTATTACAGTCCAGTATTTTCTCAAATTATGATAAAGAAATATTCGTCTCGAAATGGTATTAATGTTGGCAAAATCTCCCAGGTAGATATTGGCTTAAGTATAATTCTCTAGCTTCTTTAGATAGAAAGGCAAATGGTTTATCCTCTTAGATTTATATAGGTTATATATACATTTTCAGAGACTAGAATTAACTAAAAGTTTTTTTTGGCTTTTCAGCCTTTCTAGCCACAAGCGAATTTAAGATACTATTATATTTTTAAATTGTGTCTTCTATCTAAGGATCAGATTTTTAGCTGCTGCCACGAGTCGGATTCGAACCCGGGTCCACTTGATTAGCAGGCTGCTACGCTATCCCCTCGGCCAACCCGACCCCCAACTAAATGAATTATTTCATATTTTACTTTACCATACAGTGTGTGGTCAAGTGTTGTGATCGTACATTAAAGTAATTTTTTGCTTTGATTTTTCGAAATAACTCAAAATCGGCTCAAACTATCTTGATAAAAAAAAATGAGCAAAACCATGGAATTTTGGTTTACAGGGAATTTTATAGAATGAATATCAAAAAAATTACATTTTTACGAGATATTAATTATTTGGTCAACATATCTGTTAGTACACGTAACCAAATTTTGAGTACTCTCTAGCTCAAAAACTATTGTGAATATCAAAAGGAAATTTCTCATGTAGTTTTTTTATATTGGGATTAAAAGATAATTAGATTTTGGTTGAAATCGAACCCATAATAAGGAGGGGGGAGGGTAAAATTAAATATATAAAATTTTTAAACTAAAAATCCAAGAAAAATTAAATTTACTCTAAAAGGTTCCTATATTAAAATTAAAGTTATTATTTCTTTAGAAAACCAACATGGGGTGAGGGAGGATTCAAAACATATATGTATTATATATACCTATAATATCTTCCCCATTTTTTTTATTTATTTATCAATTTATTTATTAAAAACATTGTATCTGTAGAGCCACCTTAATGTACAATTTTAGGCCAATTTAATTACAAAAAAAAAAATATGTTTTATATTAGAAGTTATAAAATATAAAAATTGATGGAGTAAAAAAATTTGGTTACATAACAAGTGTCCCAGATGGATTCAAGAACTACACTACGGTGCAAAAAAATCGACCCACTAATAAAAACTTTATTAAATAGCAAATTATTTTTAAAATTTTTACAAAATTCAAATAATTTGTTCCATTAACTCTTAAACTAACATATTCAATAAATATTGTTGATAATTTTTGAATTTTATAAAAAAAAAAAAAAAATAAGTGAAATTAAATTAAAAGATACAATTACAAAATATCATTCTTTTTCAATATCACTTTAATTTAAATAAAGTTTTAATAAAAGATAAAATTCCATTTAAAATATCAATAAAATGATTAATTTCGAATTAAGCATCATTGATAGAAAGATAAAATATACAAAATGGATATTTCTGAAGTTCAAGTAGTTCAAATTGTGGGCCTAATTAATCAAGGGCTGCTAAGTCAACAACAAATGGCAATTACACTTGCAATAAGCAATAATTTCAATAATGGATGGTTCCTTGTGAAAAAATTAAAAATGATTTGCTATTTAATAAAGTTTTTATTGGTGGATCGATTTTTTTGCACTTCAGTGTAGTTGGGTCAGAGGAAAAGGCTTCCGGAAAAGTTTATTAAACATCTACTAAATGAAATATCTTATTTATGGTAGTTGAAAGAAATGACAGAAAATATAGAAGAAACAGAATGCATTTGAGACCTAGGAAAATTATAAATAATAGAATGGAAAATGAAGAGTTTGAATCGAATTGGGATCGTCAAAATATAACAGAAGATGAAAATCGAATGGAAAATGAAAGAAATGTTGAATAAGAAAATGACAATAGTACTAATCATATACATATAACAATGACATTAGTGGTTCAGTGGTTGGTCTATACATAATCATCTTTGGTTTTGTGGCTTTCCAGAAAGAAAAGATAAAATTGAATCGAATCTCGTTAGCAGAATTATTAATCGATGGATTTGTATAATTGGTCGATTGAAAATGTTTAGATATACAAACCAAACATCATCGGAATTCATCAAATTCATTATTCTTTTTCATCAGCGTCGAGAGGAATTTTTGCCAAAACAAATAATATCCGATGAATCTGGCGGGGCCATTTGCACCTCATTGAGTCCACAACGAGCCTGCATCTATCTGTTTAATTGCCCGATGGCTGGCCGTGTGCGAGGGTGGCGGCCCAAGGGGATGAAAAGGGGGATCCCCTGGAGATGAAGGGGGCTTCCCCCGCGTCTGCGCTGCCTTGACTCAGTTCACCACTGGGCCAAGACATCCGTCATCGGCGTTCGGCCTTCGCGTCTAAATAAACATCCAACTAGCTCATAATTCATATACCTCGCTAATGTTTTATGAGGTGCAAAGCCTGCCTACCAGCAGGCCCTAGTATTGAAAAAAAAATATTTGCTCAGTGTACTTAAAAATGCCTAAAACTTTGAGAAAAATCATAAAGAGAAATCAATGAGGTTGTCCTCTAATTGATGTAAATATATATATATTCTCCCGAAACTTTTGGGTTTTCTTAAACGTTTGAAGATTGTTTTTTAAAAGATTTGTATTTATTTTAATTATAAAATAAAACTATCAATAATTTTTTATACTTTATTATACAGGGTATAGTCAAGTATTGTAATCGTGCATGAAAAATGTGTTTTTTGCTTCGTTTTTTTGAAATAATATTTCAAAAACGGCTGAAACTATTTTGATAAAAAAAGTGAGCAAAACCATGGTGTTTTAGTCTACAATAAACCATCAAGAGTGAGCATCGAAAAAATTAATATATATTTTACGGGATATTAATCATTTTGTCAAAATTAATTAGTACGTTACCAAATTTTGTGTGCACTCTAGCTTCAAAATTAGTGTGAATATCAAAACCAAATTTCACAGGTATAGTTTTGATGCATTGAGATTAAGATCTGATTAGATTTTTGTTGAAATCGAATCTAAAATTAAGGGGGGAGGGTTTAAAAATTAAAATTATACATACAATTTTTAAAGTAAAAAAACAAAAACAAATATGAAATTTATTAAAAAAGGTAGGTACCTATATTAAAAAGTTATTATTTTTTTGGGTCGAAATTAAAGGCGGAGGGCGGGTTCAAAAATAGATTTATCAATATAAACCCTAAACCCTTCCACCATCCAGCGAGAAAAAAGTAAAACATTAAATTGAGCACTGATTTTGTTAGTATACATATTGTGTATTTTTACACTGCAGTTCTCAAGCCCAGCTCATTTCAAAAATTTAACCAATTATAATGCGGTTCCTACACTAATCTAGACTGAATCACGCACAAATATAAAACACATTCCTCTAATTAGAAACCCCACCAAATAGAATCTGGCTAAGTCCTACGATAAAAAACTTTTAGATTAGCCAACATTTTGCAAATAGATTATATTATTTGTAAAAATTAAAGTGTCAACCAATTTTTGGGTTAATTTTTTCATTTATATAAATTCAACGTGAGTAAAAATCGGGTCTCAGCTAAGTTGGAATAAACGATTTTCCAGTAACTTTGACCTCAATATTTTCTCAGTGTCTGCAGTCAGAAATAACTAGTATAGATATATACTTGATCTGCTGATCATTCTGCGAAATATTGTAGGCAAACAAAGATCTGGGAGGCGAAGACCTTCTAAGTTTATAGGAACTTGAAATAAGTAGTGGTTTGGTAATTCATATATTAGTATATCTCATTTTCATGCAGCAATATTTCGATTCATCATCGCCAAGATATATGAAGCCTTAAGATGAAAAACAAATATAATAAATAAATAATCACCTATCTGTTTTTCAATTTGTTTCCGCAACTATTTTATAGGTATTAATCCATTTTATTCGTTTATTTTTTAATTTGAGGATTAAACCCTCATTTTAAATAATGGTTTAGCGTCTGGGGAATAACGGAAAACGATACCAACCCCATCTCACGTTTCTATGGATTTCTCAGAACAATTGCTAACGATTGAGAACGATATAGAACATTAAGAAAACTATCTTCGGGGTCGTTGTTGTTGTTGAAATTCTTGCAATAGCTGCCAAAACAAACATTAAAAATGTAAAATTAAAATTCGAGAGCCTGTGCATGTGTTTCATTCAAAAAATTACATACATAATTATAACAAATTATTATTAAATCGGTTTATAAAGAGAAATCAAAGAGGTTGTCGTCTGCTTGACGCAGATAAACATATACATATCGTTTGTTATTTGGCTGGCTTACTACAACAACAAAACGAATTTTTCGATATCGAGTAAATGCGAACCGAAAAGAAATGACAGATAAAATATTTCTAGTTAAAAGACTGATAATGAAGGTCAAACCTTTGAGGCTATAGCCTTGAACAAATCATTTATATATACCTATACATATTTATATTTGGTATGTATAGGTATATGTTTATTTGCATCAAGCAGAGGACAACCTCATTGATTTCTCTTTCTCTATGAATCAACAATTCTGCTACTCTCGGCAAAACAAAATCTTTTCAATTAAATCAGTTTAGTTGAATGGATAATAGTATTAATGTAATCGATCATGTTCACACTAATATAATATACCAATGTCATATTTAAGACTGTCCTTTTTGTGCAATAGCCCGCTGCAAGTAAATTTTATTACATTTAGAAAAAAAAATATTACAAGGGTTTAACCAACTCGACAGCTCACAAGGTCTGTTTTATTCATCGTTCGAAAAAGTAGTTAAGTTTATATATAGAAATCGTAAATGGTAATTTTCAAAACAAACGCTATGATAAGACTTTGCTATATCAGAAATGTTTGTCCGCCAAGGTAAAAAATACAACTAGAAATAATAATTGAAAAATAAAACATCAATTTTGTTAAGGGAGAAATGGTGTAGGTTCTTGGTGAAATATATTAAATAAAGTAAAGAACATTTTTTTGAAAAATGTTTTTTTTTTTTGAACTTTTTCAAAATTTTTTTAAAATATAAAATACTAGGTAGGTTTCACATAAATAAAAGATCAGATGCTTGTTTAGCACGACTCACTATATATTTCGGGGTGTAAGGACAGTGTGACCTTTGTGAGCTCCTGAAGATGGGCTTACACCCCGAAATACAATATATAGTGAGTCGTGATAAACAAGCATCTGACCTTTTATTTATGTGAAACCTACCTAGTATTTTATATTTAAAAATATTTTTGAAAAAGTTCCAAAAAAAAATTTCAAAATTTTTTTTTAATTATATGTCAGAGGGGTTGTCCCCCCCCCCCCTTGGGAATCGAACCCGAGTGCCAGTCACAGCAATCCGGGCCACCTGGATATAGATGACACCAACTTATGATTTCTTGTAAATTTGAATCTATTACCATCGGCAAATTAATATCTTTCATATTTTTTTTTGCTTTAATAAAACATCAACAATACACTAAACAATCTCAATTGTTTTAGTAATAAAATAAAATTTGTATAATATTAGGATAAAAAAAAATATTAATAATAGTAGGAATAGGTAGGTACATTTTTATATAAGTATTAAAAAAAATTTAAATAAATAGCAGTTTATGGAGAAATTTTATTGCACTTAGATATCAAAAAATATGTATTAACTAATGTTATTTATTTAAAATAAATAAAAATAAAAATTAATTTTTTTTATTTAGAAATTTATTTTCAGAAAAACCAAAATTAAATGTACATTATTTGAGAAATTGATAGAAGACATGTTGTATCTTCTTATGACATTCGACACTATTACATACCTATACTTTTCATTCTATTTTAGGGGTTAAAGTAAGTAACCCTTACGGACAATCTATTATCAGTTTGGAAAGTTTATTAAAATCCATGTTCGCGCAAAAAAGTATTTAATTTACACACATGAATGAAAATATTTATCACTGAATTTTTTCAATGTCGACTAGATATTGAGTAGAGCATATATATCCAGATAAGAAAATTAATTAAATTTTCTTAAAAATACAATTTTAGTTTTGTGTGAATCAGGCGAAAATCAAACTTGAAACGTACCTAAGCTAAGAGAAATTTATATCAATATGATTTATGAAAGAAATTTAGTCATTTAATCATTTCTAAGAAAAAAGACTGTAAAATTTTACTATATTTGGCTTTTAAGAAGTGAAATAGAAGATTTAGGCATCTGGAAACTTTCAATCTTAAATTATTAAATGAGTTGTATATCTTTTTTTCTATCTATTTCTCTATTTATGTATATTTATTTTTGGTTTTTCTGAAAATTTTTTTTTTTTTTTTTTTTTTTTTTTTTTTTTTTTTTTT
>JALMQS010000140.1:450227-593531 GCA_024734495.1 Forficula auricularia | reverse complement strand
ATATAGAATCGGTTTCTCGAAAACAGCTCTAACGATTTAGCTAAAAATTGATGTACTTGTCAAGTCTCATGAGTTATTAGTCGTGTATAAATTTAAATCAGATTGAAATAAAGGAAGGAGGTGTAAATTAGTCATGTAGTAAAATAAATATTTTAATCCTTCATATCTCGTCTTCGGTAAGTCGCAGAGTCTTGAAATTTGAAACTTTAACCTATATAGATGCTACAAAAAGTACCACAAGATTTTGGCTAAAACAGAAGTACCGAAAGTTGATGTTCACGTATGTAAGAATGTTTCGCAACCATAAATCTCAGAGGTACGAAATTCGAAACTTAAGCTCGATATAGGCTAGAAGGAGTATAGCAAGCTTTTCTTTTTTCTTTTAATGTGTTAATCGCATTGCACAGTTGTGGGGCACTGTTGGTGCTCCCAACACTCTGGCCGCTGTTCTGGAGATATTTGATCTACTGGCGCCCATATATGTATGCATTATTCAAATTATTAGCCACATCTGGTACTTTATTTGGATGATTATTTGTAAAAAATCTGTTTTCATTTTTGTAAAGGGCTGCCCCCCTCTGCGTGGCGCATTAAATCAGTCAGTGAAATCGGAACACCGTAAGTGGACATTTACATGAAAGATTTTTAGTTTTTTTTTATTTTCTCAAAAATGGCACTAACGATTTTTTTTTTTAAATTGGTGTACCTACTTATCAAGTGTCATGAGTTATTAGTCGTGTATAGATTTTAATCCGATTGAAATAAAGAAAGGGGGTGTTAATTAGAAGTGTCGTAAAATAAATATTTTAATCATTCATATATGGTCTTCGGTAAGTCACAGAGCCTTGAAATTTGAAACTTAAGCTATTTAGAGGCAAAAAGTTACCGAGCATCGCTCGGTGCTCTAGGCATTATCATATAATTCAGCAAACATTGTCAAGTTGAAGTTTTTATTTTCTTGCCTAATTTAGACAATTTTTGAATTTTTCATTTCTTTAGAAGCTGAAAAGTGAATAAGTTTAATGTTTTTTTGCCAAAAATAATCACAGAACTCTGACGGCTACCAAGTCATTAATCAAAATATAACAAATAACTCGCTATACAGCCCTATATATTGATGGATTCATTAGATTTGTTCATACCCACTAATGTTTGAAAAGTGGATAAAATCATGAACAATATGATTTTTCTCTCGCTGTCTGAATTCCTATACACACAAGATAGTATAAGAATGAAAAGTCTTAGAAAGTTTGTTCTTGTGCCAAAATGTTTTTATTTCTAATATTTAAATTTTGGGATCTCTAATTTTAGAACTTGTCGTTCAAATATGCAGAAAATATATTTTAGTGAATTATGTTATTGGTATTGCAATTAAATAATAAAATAAAATTGTTAGTAGGTACTTTTTATTATACATACTTATGTAATATCTGGGTTCTTGAAGGGTTATAAATGATTGCTGTAAAAATATAGTTTTTATTAAAATAACATATTTACAATATAATACAAATTAAATACTTTACCTATAAAAATATAGAATAGAATTTATAAGCCCTAATTCTAATGGTTTTATCGTAACACAGATATAATTATAAAATAGGATATTCTATTAAGAGAGACATGAACATATCATCATTGAGTATACAGTCCTAAGACTGGTTTGATGCAACAATCCGTCTCCACTCGACTCTGTCCTCCGCCAGCTGTTTAACCTCTCTAAATGTCTGGCATCCCATATCCCCAATTATTTGGTTGAAATATTCTAATCTGGGTCTTCCCCTTTTCTTTCCCACCTCCCCCTCCAAGATATCCCTAAGCAGTCCCCCATGTCTCAGTGTGTGCCCCATCATCTGACCTCTTCTCTTCTTCAGACTCTTCCACAAGGTTCTTCTTTCTCCGATTTTTCCAAGAACTTCTTCATTTGTGATTTTATCCATCCATTTGATATTCATCATTCTTCTGTAGCACCACATTTCGAAAGCCTCCAATCTCTTTCTCTCCGCTTTTCCAATTGTCCAGGTTTCACACCCGTACATGGCTATGCTCCATACATATGTCTTCAATAGCAACTTCCTGTTTGCTAAGCTGATTGAGGAGGAGCATAGTAGTTTTTGTTTTGAATTAAACCCCATTTTTGCTTGGGCAATTCTTGATTTAATTTCGTTTTTGCTCCTCCCATCCCATGTTATTTTACTTCCTAGGTAGCGGAATTCCTTAACTCCTTCTAGGTTTTCTTGGTTAATTTTGATGCATTCCTGTCTCGTTTGTTCTTTTTTTGTACATACTAGGACCTTGGTTTTATTCTTGTTTATTTTCATTTTGATTTCTTCTATTAGGATTTGGTTAATTCCATTCAAGGCGTCCTCTAATTCTTTTTTATTGCTTCCTAGAAGGGCAATGTCATCGGCAAATCTTAACATAGCGATCTTTTGACCTTGGATTTCTATACCTGTATCAATTTTGTCTTTGAATTCTTTAATCGCTTCTTCTATGTATAAGTTGAAAATCATGGGTGACAGCACACATCCTTGTCTTACACCTTTTTTTATTTTGGCTTCTCTTTGTTCATCACCAATATTTATAATTGCCGTCTGGTTTTGATATAGATTGTAGATTAGTCTTCTCTCTCTGAATTTTATTCCCGCCTGTTTTAATATTTTAAACATAATTTCCCAATTGACGTTATCGAATGCTTTTTCTAGGTCTATGAATCCGATGTAGACAGATTCTTCCCTGATAAAAGCCCTTTCTATTATTAGTCTAAGAGAGAGAATTGCTTCTCGGGTGCCTCTGTTTCTTCTAAAGCCGAACTGGTCTTCCCCCAGATTTTCTTCAACTCTTTGTTCTATTCTTCTTTGGATTATTTTGGTTAGGATTTTGGAGGCATGTGAGGTTAGGCTAATGGTCCTGAAATTTTCACATTTATCCGCGCCTGTCTTTTTGGGAAGTGTGACTATTTTGTTTTTTTCGAAATCTTTTGGGATGATTCCCAATTTATAGATTTTGCTAATTAGTTCAAAAAGTTTGTCACGTGCCTTTTCTCCAGAGTTCTTTAGGATTTCAGCTTGTATATTGTCTATTCCGGGTGCTCTATTATTTTTTAGTTCCTTCAAAGTTGTCTCGAATTCTGACCTGAGTATGGGGTCTCCTAATTCGTTTTCGTCCACAGATTCTTCTTCTTCTATTGGGTTCATTGTTTTTTCTTCTCCATAGAGTTCTTCTAGGTGTTCCTTCCATCTATTTGCCTGTTCGTTTTCGTTTAGAATAATGTGGCCTCCTTTATCTCTTATGTTCTTGCTTTTTGGCTTGTCTTCTTGAAAATTTCTTTTTATTGTCCTATAGGCTACATCAACTTTTCCCAATACTAGATTTTCGTTGACTTCTTTACATTTTTCTTGAATCATTTTTTCTTTTGCTTTTCTACATTCTCTTATAACTTTCCATCTTAATTTTTTATGTTTCTTTCCCTTCTTCGTCTTTTCTGTTCTTAAATTGTCTTCGTTCGTCAATCAGTTGCCGTATTTCGTCTGTTACCCATGGCTTTTTAATTTCGTTTTTCTTTGATTGAAGGACTTCGTTAGCTGTTTCGGTCAGGCTTGATTTCATGTCATTCCATTCTTGTTCGATTTCATCTTCTTTATTATTTGTGTGTGTTTTTTCTTCCAGTTTCTTATTCATTACGTTTTCGAAGAGTTTTTGGGTTTCCTTATTTTTTAATTTAGATATATCCCAGTTTTTTCGCGACCGCCCGTTTTTTATTAGTTTTTTAAATTTTAGTTGGCATTTCATCGCAATTAGATTGTGATCACTAGCTATATCAGCCCCAGGATAACTTTTGCAGTCCTTTAATTGATTTCTGAATCTTTGTCTGACTAATATGTAATCTATTTGAAATCTCCCCTTGTCTAACGGCATTTTCCACGTGTAGATCCTTCTTGGATGGTGTTGGAAGAGTGTGTTTGCTACTACTAGACTGTGCTTACTGCAAAATTCAATTAATCTTTCGCCCCTTTCATTCCTATTTCCTAGACCGTGTTCGCCCACCACTTTTCCTTCTTTGCCTTTTCCTACTCTTGCATTCCAATCCCCCATAATTATTAAATTTTCATCCCCTTTAACGCGCTTCATCAGGTTTTCAATTTGTTCGTACATTTCTTCTATATCTTGGTCCTCATATGATGTAGTAGGCATGTATACCTGGATTATCACAGTATCTTTCGGTTTCGAATCCACTGTAATCATAACAATCCTTTCGCTTACCTGTAGATAATTCTTTACCCTTTGCCCTATTTTTTTATTCATAATAATGCCCACTCCTGCCCTCCCATTCTGCCCCCCCGTGTGAATGATTCTATGGCTGTTTTCGAACCAAAAATCTCCCTCTTCTGGATATCTCATTTCACTAATCCCAATAATGTCCAATTTGTGTCTATCCATTTCCCGCTTTAAATTCACTAGTTTATCGTCTCCCCTTAGCGTCTTAACATTCCACGCTCCGACTCGTAGAAAGTCATTATTTATTTTTCCCTTTATGATGGTCTCTCCTCGGGTAGCCCCTTCCCGGAGATCCGAACGAGGGGCTAGTTTACCTCCGGAATTCTTTACTCGAAGAGAAATCGTCATGTTGCATATTCTCGGGATTTGTAATGTGGTGGTTTCCCGTTGCCTTCCACATGTTGAAGAGAAGAAAAATGAAAAAGGAAATCAACTCCTAGCCCTCGAAAACCTAATAGCGTCGGAGTCGGAAAAAAAAAAAAAAACAAGAGTTGGCCAAGGGAGGCCGTATAGGAGAGAGAAAAAGAGAAGCCTGACACAAGTAAGTGGAAGCAATGTCAGACTTAGCTCGGATAACCCCGTGGTCGCAATCCACGTACTCATCAGAAATGAGTTCCTGAGGAACGTTTCTGAGGATCTTCCCTCCTTCTTCCTAGTTTGTTGCCACTTTTAAACTCTGAAGAAGGAGGGAAGATGCTCCGAAACATCGATTTTTAAGAGAATAAAGGATGTTTCTATAAATTTAATTTATTCGGAATATTATTTTTCATTATCTTTGGGCTGCCTTCCATCAATTCTCCATATAAGTTATAGTAAATTAAAAAGTAAACGATGTGATATTGTGTACATTTCTAATGATAATAATAGATACTTTTATTATAACTTATAACAAAAATTATTTTTAGAAACTTTAAAATTCAAAATACAAAACACTAGGTAGGATTCACATAAATAAAAGATCGAACCGTTGTCCAGCACGACTCCATATATACTTCGGGGCACATGAACATATGTCGAATAGTTAAAATGCAAAAAGTAAACATTAATGAAAAGTGAATATCCTAACAACATAAAAGTCCCTAAACCAAAGAGCCAAATTTACACCTCCGCTGGCCGAAGACTCTTTTTTCCAGGGAAAAAGGAGTAGGGCCTCAGCTTACCTATATATGAAAATTGGGAAAATAGAATAGAAACTAAATCTTATAGTCGTGAGAAATAACGATTTTAAGTGGATATCGATGAGGCAGTCCAAAAAAAGAAGAAGATAATTTACACTATCTTTTTATTCATAAAACCGACGTTTCAGAGGCTATTCCCACCTTCTTCAGGGGTTTCGAAAGCTTGAAGAAGGAGGGAATAGCCTCCGAAACGTCGGTTTTATGAATAAAAAGATAGTGTAAATTAACTTCTTCTTTTTTTGGACTGCCTCATCGATATCCACTTAATTCACTTATCAGTCCGTCTCCAAAGACTACTCCAATCTTAATAACGATTTTAATTATGACTTGATGATTGGATTAGACGCAATAAAAAAATTTAGATTAATACAAGATGAAAATTTAAGAATTAAACAAAGACTAAATGATGAAATAATAGATGTAGATGATATAACTGAAAATGAAGTTTTAAAATTTAATAATTTAAAAAAAGAACCAATAAAAAATGTTCAAAATAATGTATGTACCAAAATTAAAACAGTTGAACAACCTCTAGAGAAAAACCAAACTTAATTCAATGATCATCTGGATATTAGTAAATTCGAAGAAAGTCTTAATCACTTAAGTGAAGAAAGAAAGAAAATAATAATTGAATTAATTAAGAAATACCAAGAATATTTTGCTAAACATAAATTTGATGCTGGTGAAGCAGAAATAAAATTAAAAGAAGACAGATATATCTCTAAGAAACCATATAGGTGTTCAATCACAGATCAAAAAGAAATAGAATCACAAATTTCAAAATTGTTGGAGAACGAGCTTATAAAAGAATATAGGTAAGTAAATTTATTACAAATGGGGCTCTAGCCCTAGCTGCCTCCTATCATCTGCGAAATTTGTGGTATTTGTTAAATTTTTTATATTTTTTGATTTCAGCGTTAATTTCTGTATCAGTTCTAAATATAAATAAAATAATAAATACGAAGACATCTAATTAGGTTAGTAAAAAATTATAAATATTAATATATCATTTAAAGAAAGATTTTAAGAGTTGTTTTCTAGAAAAAAAATTAAAAACTACCTGGTAATGGTAAATGAATTATTCTGTTACACCAAAGGTTGTCGTAGCATCTTTAAACGATAGGTATTTAGATGTAGTTTCAAGTTTCCTTTTCCTATAGATATTTAGCGGATTTGAGAGACATTATCAAAAAGATAAGTATTTTATGGTAGATAACTTGTAACTAAATATTAAATTTCTGACAAGGTTCTTATTAAATTCACACTGGAACATATAAAAGAGTTTATGAGGTCGAAAACTTGAAATAGAATTTCAAGGTGATAGGTATATACTTTCACTTACTAAAGGAGATAAATAAAAAAAAAATACTTCTGTTTCTATAGTTTTTAAGGAATTTGGTGTTGGTACATGGTGAAACATTTTTTAAAATTATTGGATAAAAATTTTAAAAATCTTAATGTGAAACCTACCAAGTATTTTTTATCCAATAACTTCTATTTCTGTTTATTTTTTTATTTGACATAAACAAAATACCATTATACTTAACTGTTTAAAATTGATGCGACATAAATGTTTACATCATTTTCAAGGGAGGAACTATACTATTTCACAAGCAATATTCTGCAAAAAATAAATGCACACTCAATGGAATAACATCAATAATTTAAAATCGCTTAAATCTCCGTTATAGTATATATTGAATGTTCCAAATATTTGCGTTTGACTTATAGTAGAATTAAAACATAAATAATATTATTATACAAATAACTCAACTAGTTTATAAAAAATAACTATATAAAGAATTTCGAGCAGGTATTATTGAACGCACACGTAGGTACTACCGAGGAGTGGACCGCGATTGGAATTAGGTGTACACGTCTTTAGAATTATGTGGGATTATTTTGGAATTCATTAGATAATGGCCCTTCATCTATTGTCTTCTACTTGGAAATGAAAGTGGAAGTAGGTGTAGGTACACAATATTAGATCGCGGTTCACCCCTCGGGTACTACTGATGAGAGAATATTATAAATTCTTATTCTTGCCGGCTTAATAAGCATCTAGATAAATTTCGTAAAAATTATCAGCCTAACCCAAATAGAAATAAGAATGAAAAAAAGAATTGTATCAAAAATTTATAGAAAAAGACAAAATTCTTCTCTTGCAAGAGGTTTAAGGAACTTGTAGAGAAATAATTTTTTTCACCTATTTTATATCATTATTATATCTATATACCTATATCTCTATTAGATAGAGTGAATAGAATCTTTCTCCAAATAACGAGACCAATCGGAATTTAATAACATTTTTTACAATATTAGTAAAACCTCGACATAAAATTGAAGAACATCCGAGTATCTAGTTAAGTTTTTAAATGACATGTAGAAATAATGACAATTCGATTAATATATTTCAGGAAATTATAAAATAGAAAAATTAACTAAAAAATGTCAAATATTCGTAAATCGATAGTTAGAAAAAAGTATTATATACGTCTGCGAAAAAAATATCTAAAAATGATCAGTTTCTTCAGGCGACGTTTAATATATTGATTTGAGTCAAATTTTTAAAATAGTCCTTCTATATATCTACTGGTATATGTAAAAGAAAAGTTATTTTACTTTTAAAAAACACCTATAGGTAGGTACTATTTTTTTCTTCACTGTCAAATAGAAGAAAAAAAATAAGATAAAAATTTAATATCAAGCGTCCAATCTACAAGCTATATAGGTTATTATGTATTTTATGTAGTTAATTGGGAATTTTAAGTTAGACATTACAGTGTTATTTTTGTTATTATAAATACAAACAATCATTTATTTCCAGCTTGACAAATACGTCAATGAGATTTTCCGCTCGCTCGGCCGTAAAATGACAATTTTTTACAACCGCTAGAGAAGGCTACTTTTAGTGATTGGGGTAGAAAAAATATTTTACCTACTCTTCGCAATTTTGTATTAGATCTGTATAGGTAATATAATATTTTTTAAAGTAAAGTAATTATCCTGTCAGTTTTATTAGTATCTAAGATAAACACGAAAATCTTGGTAAGAGTATCCCGTAGTTTTTTTTAATGGATAAGGCGTTACGGGCTAAAAGAGATTGGGTTCGATTCCCTCTTCAGGCGTCAGCCTGATCACGATGTAACATTTTTCATTCAAGTCTGAATCAAAAAGGTCGCAAAATATGTACCTATTGAAGATCCTCGAAAGCATGTCATATGTCAACTAATATTTTAACATAGAGGCAAAATATCAATTCAGTTTTTAGTGATAATTATTTCAAATTTCAATTGAAACATCCGTCGCAGTAATTTTATCAAAAATCCTAACTTTACGTTTTATTACACTCTGATATAAAACTAGAAAAACTTGTTTCCGATAGTGACATGCACGGAGTTGATAGATAATAATTGGTTTGCAGAAAACGGATTCACTGTGAACCCTGATGAGTTATTCGATCTGTTTACGAAAATGTTGTTTCTTACCTGGTCGTGTGGTCAACGTGTCTGTCTCGTGGATCATCTTGTCATAGTTGTTGTTGTTGTTATTGTTTGCGGGCGTGTTGTTGTGGTAGAATTCGATCATTGTTCCGAGGGCAGCCAGCACTGAGGTGGGAATCAGCTTGACGCGAGGCGCGCCTGGTAGCGGGACAAGCCGAGACGTCGTGTGACACTTGAGGGGCACACACAACAGATGCTGTCTGCACGACAGACGAGAGAGAGACCAGCAGCCACAGGTCACACGTCTAGTGGCCGGTCCTCTGAACCCCACGTTGCATTGCCCCTCTACAGACAGAGCTCGCCCTGCTCTGCGCATGCGCCCCCACTCCGCTCAGCCAAGTAGTGCCATTATAGACCGCCTACCCCGTACCTCCATTGGTGCAGCAGCTGGAAAGAGTAGGGATGATGGAGGAGAGGAAGCCACGCCCCCGAAGCGCGTGTACGCTCCACTTCCTTGAACACCAAGAAAGACATAGCCGAAAACGATAAAAAATTTCTAAAATATTGGTTCTTGAATTATTTTTTTTTTCAAAACTTCTTTCTTTTCAAAACATATTTTAATAGATTAATTTTTTAAAGAAGTAGAATAACCCTTTTCTTATCCTAAAGATCCTATCAAAGGAGAAGGTCTTCTTTAAGTCTAGTTATTTAAACTAATTAACTTATCTCCTTTAATAAATACATGGTTAGCAAATATTCACCGGGAAAAACATAAACCTGAAAATATCCAGTAACTCAAAAATTAAAGAGCTCGACGAATAAATAAATTACATTTAAGTTTCGGATTACATTACACAATAGTAATTGTATGGTTAAAAAAAAACTTTAGTTTAACACCATCACAGAATCGAAGAAAATGACATGTAATTATGTAACTATAGCTATATTTATTAAAAATAAATCATTTTTTTTTATTATAGGTAAACCTATCCCTTACACAATAAAATGTGAATTCCAATCCCACAATTTTTTTCACGGTACTTTTGAGGAACCAAACTTCTGAGTTAATCAAAGTTTAGGTAAATTTAATTAAAAAATTAAATAGAAAATTCTTCAAAAAGCTCTAGAGCAGTGTTTCCCAATGTGAGGCCCACGCCCCACTGGGGGCAATTTGATTTTTAAAGGGGGCAATTCGAAAATAGACCGGAGCTAGTGGTTGTATTTGTCTTTTATTTTTATTTTTTCAGTTTTAGAAGCATATAACATATTTTCTAGAAAATTTTTTGAAATGGAAAAAATATGTTATTTTGCGGTGGTGAAAATGTGTCATTTCAATATGCATTTTTTAGTCTACATTTACTCCAATTCATGTTAAATTAATTATAACAAATACATTATTTTTGGTTACCAATTTTTTAAATTTATTTTTACACCCTTTTCCGTTTAAATTAAAAAAAATATTTGAAATTAGTTTTAAATTATCTTGGAATTCACAAAAAAATAATAAAATAATAACAGTACGGAAGAAAGGAAAAGAGATAAAATAGAAAAGAAACTAATTAAATTTAGTTTTAGTTTAAATATAGAAATCTGCAAAAGTATTTTTATTTGAAAAAATTAAAGTTTCCAAAATTTGATAGTAAGTAGCTACATTTGTCTTTTATAAAAAATTTTACATAGGGGGCATAAGAATTTTAGAAAGGCTTAGGTGGGGCATGGCACAAAAAAATTTTGGGAAACACTGCTCTACAGCTTCTTTATTTCTCGATATTCTAATCGAGTCGTTTCCCGTTGCCATTTCCTGTAGATAATTAGTGCGGCACCAACAATTTAATGTCAAGATAGAAAATTCTTAAATATAGAGCAATAATCCAAGACGACACTACTTATTTAAAAGTTTAGCTTTTGCTATCCACTATATGCTACTGATGCTGCTTTATGAAAGGAACCAGATTGTATTAAAAATGTTTTAACATTAAAATTTAGAAAATCTCTATAAAAGTGAAAAAAATATAAGCTCAGGCTGATGTTACTCCGCTCTGTTTTCCTATCAATTTAAAAACTAGGTTTTCAGCCTTAATAGGTAGAGTTAAAAGAATAAATTAGTGCCTTTTGTGTGAACAAAGAAAGGATATTATTATTTTAGAGTATTTCGATTCTCTTCTCTTATAAAATATACTTTTTTTAGTAATAATTTTTAGTCAACAATTTCAAGTTGGAATTTTGCTTAAATCAAACTTCAGAAAGGATTTATTTCAATTATGTATTTAAGAAATTATATCAGGGAATTTTGTGATCAAATACAAAATATACTTATCGATGAAGATTCATTAAAGCAAGATAAATTCAAAGATTCACTAAATAGTAATCAAAGTCAATAATTTTATTTTATTTATCCATTTCTGTTAAGCACTTAAATGGTGAATGACCATATAGGAGATACACTGAATTAATATGACATTGTTTTTATTATTATTAAGTATCTGATCAAATTTTCCATCTTTATTTATTAAAAATCTTAAAAATATATATTAGTGTAAGGGTGTAAGGCAAATCAATTTTAAAACTTGTTGATCTTAGATACTTATTTTATCACTCCAACTATGACTAATGAGTTTTCACCAATTCCAAAAATCATTTGTCACTTTTAACCCCAGTTAATAAATACCTAGATATTTACCATATAGGGCAAGTTTCTACAAGTAGGGCACAAACTCACACAAAAGCTTTGGATGATAAACCACTTGATAAATGAGTAAACAATCGTTTCTAGAATGTTTATTGAAATAATTATTTAAAATTTTAGATTAATATTTTATAAACAAAATTTCTATATTAAAATATTTATATAGATAGATATAGAATAAAATTTTTTTTTATAACTAACTATTAGATTAAAAATTCACAGTTCTTTGGACAATGTTTTTTTATTGAAGCTCTTCTTTAATTTTTGTACAACGTTTCGTCTCACTCGAGACTTTTTCAAGTAAAACATTGTCCAAAGAACTGTGAATTTTTAATCTACTAATTATAATGGACATTAATTAACATAATATATAGCTAACTATATTTAAGTAAAGTAAAGAAAATTTAAAAAATTTTAATATATAAAATTCTAGGTAGGTTTCACAAAAATAAAAGACTGAGCCAGAACAGTTTTCTCTGTGAACTCATGAAGATGGACTCATACCCCGAAATATATCTTAATCTTATATTATTAAATGAGCAATTCTTGTATATATATATACAATCAGTTTCTCGAAAACGGCTCTAATGATTTAGCTAAACATTGGTGTACCTACTTATCAAGTCTCATGAGTTATTAGTTGTGTCAAATTTTTAATACGATTGAAATAAAGGAAAGGGGTGTAAATTAGTCATGTCGCAAAATAAATATGTTAATCGTTCATATCTCATCTTCGGAAAGTCGCAGAGCCTTGAAATTTGAAACTTAAGCTATCTAGAGGCTTCAAGATGTACCACAAGATTTTGGCTAAAATAGAAGTACCGGAAGTTGATGTTTACGTACGTAAGAATGTACCCCTCCCCCCTGCATTTGGCAACCATAAATCTCAGAGCTACGAAATTGGAAGGGTGCGTAGTGGGGTGCAGGGTGGGTGCAGAGGTGAAATGGGGTTGGGGTCCAGGGGGCGTAGCTCCCTGGCTAGTGGAGACGCCCGCCTTGTCTTTTATTTTTTTGAAACCTACCTAGAATTTCATACCTATTTTTAAATTTAAATTTTTTTTTAAAATTTCTTTACTTTATTTAAATATGTTTCACCAAGAACATACACCATTCATCTCCCATAACAAAATATTTAAGTAGTTCAAAGAAATTTTTTTCCAGGGACAATTTTTCGGGCTCGAATTTAAAATTTTATCAAATATGGACAAGCTATGATAGATTAAATTTACACTTTTTAATAAAATTGTATAGTGTTTAAAGTATGCATTGGATAAATAAGAACTGACGGACCGATTAGACTAGATTAAAGGATTGATAATTTAATTTGATTGGACATAAGGTTAAGCTTAATTAAAAAGTTCAGCATTTAGTTATTCCTGTAAAACAATAATAAAAAACTAATATATTTTTTTTTAATTTGACCTTCTTTGATTTTATTTTTCTACAATAATATTTTCCATTCTCTATGCAATATATATTTATTTTCACTTTTTTAGCAAAGTGTTTAATTTTTTTATTACTTATTTATTTTTTTAGGACCATGTTTTGTCCGTTGATCTGTGCTATTTATTGATTTATTAAAATATTATTATAGGTTTCTGATATTTGGTATCCAATAGCGCAGACACAATTTTGGTGGAGCGGGTTGCAACGCTTTTAGGCGTCATCATCATTTTCAATAAAATTCAATCATCTCAGCTGGAATTAGAAAAAGTCATTATAAAAGGGAATATCACAAAGTTTTTCTTTATAATCACCAACCTGAGATTTGTTCATGCACACCTAACAGGATATTTAAGTGATTATGTCCTTTTCTTAGGTCTTTTGAAAATTTTAATACTAAGTGGATATCGATGAGGCAATCCAAAAAAATAAGAAGATAATTTACACTATCTTTTTATTCATAAAACCGACGTTTCGGAGACTATCCCCTACCTCTTCAGGGTTTTGAATACTGACTTTTCTTTTTTTGGACTGCCTCATCGATATCCACTTAATTCACTTATCAGTCCGTCTCCAAAAATTATTCCAATCTTATTTAATACTAACTATTAATATATATTTCATATTTGTGAAAACTAGGGGTATATCCGAATCGTAAAATAATCTTAAAAAATTTTCATAAAATTTTCTATAAATTATTTATAATTCGTCAAGCTTCCCTGCCATTACTTTTGAATAGAAGTTAGGTACATAAGGAAGTTGGGAATTGTAACTACATGATATCTCTTTAGAATCCGTACCAGCAGATTTATATGGAATTTATCTAAGAAAAAAAAAAAATGTCTTTTTTAATTTTTTTGTGGTCATCTATTTAAACCACATTAATGAGATTTGCAAAATACCATCAAAGAGAACCAGTAAATTGATTTCCAAGTGTGTCTTTATGCTGAATTCAGATTTTGATTATTTTACTTTAAATATCTCGAAATTAACAATAATGACTTAGATCACTTTCATTTTCACCGGTCCTTTTCCTAAAGAACCAAAAATAAAATTTTAAGATATAAGATGATTATGTT
Source organism: Forficula auricularia (assembly GCA_024734495.1). Lineage (NCBI taxonomy): Eukaryota > Metazoa > Arthropoda > Insecta > Dermaptera > Forficulidae > Forficula > Forficula auricularia. The sequence goes on along the minus strand of JALMQS010000140.1, from coordinate 579,427 downwards.
TATTGTGGTTTTATAAAAATATAGATATTAATCATTAATATTGTTCGCATTGGGTAATCAAAGGCAAACTTTAGTTTTTGGTAAATTTGGGGCAAATATTGAAAACATTTAATCCTTGCTTACTTTTTTACCCTTTAACGTAACCAGGCATTTACTCTTTAACGTATCTAGGCATTTAGGGGCCCCGGAAATTGGGCGAAAATATTACGGCTTCATTTTTTAGCCCCTTACGTTGGGGGCCCCAGAGGATTGCCCAGGCTACCCCAGCTTAGTTACGCCCCTGCAACTGAGATTACATATCGCAAAATATTTTTGTCCTTTAATACTTATAGTTTCTATTACATTACTATATTTTTTATGTTTTTTTGCGAGTTTGTGTCTAAATTTGAGTAGGAGTCAAATTATAGCTGGTTAAATTGTTGAAGTGAGTGGGGTTCGAACTCAGGCGACCTGCTTCGTGAGCTCCCCCTCCACCATCATTAATATTCATACACTAGATGTATTTCTATCATCTATAGAATTAGATGGTCAAGTGAGAAAAATAATAAAAGCCAATTATTCGTAAAAACAAAAATTAGAACTAACACTGAAACAAATAAACTGTCGATAACAATAATATTTTCTTTTTTGTATAGGGAGAATGGGGTAGGATCTTGGTGAAACATATTTTAATATAGTAAAGAAAATTTAAAAAATTTAAATTTCCCTTGGAACTAATGAAGATGGGATCGTTCCCCGAAATATACCATAGGTATATAGCAGTGGAGGGTGGTGAATTTTCAACGAAGGCTGACCATAAAAGTGCCCTTCATTTTTTAAAATTTTTATTTTAATCTTAAGTTTTTTTTTGCAAATTTCATTGAATACCGCATCAGTTTCGTTATTTTTTCAAATTCAAAATTAGATTATTTTAAATTATTTTTTGCATTCTTCGCTCTGAGGGTAAGAGTCAAAAATTAATTCTTGTGACTTCAACTCCACATTCCCTGAGATGGAAATCGACCATCTTCCACAATGAATCAGCCTATCCTAATAGAAAATCTTCAATTTCTCCTAATTCTATTGCTATAAGTAAGCTTTGACTTGTCTATAACACTCTTAGTTATTTCCGATCTTATATATTGAGAGTTTTTAGAAACAGATTAGTCCAAAGATTCTCGAATCATCTTTATTTATTCCTTTTTTGCATTATTACTATTTTAATAGTTCCTCAGGTAGGGCATTTTATTTTATTCGACTAAAACTCGTCTGGACTTGTCTTTGACATACTTTAAATGGAAGATAACCATGAACTTCAAACCTTCTATTAGCACCCTTTTCGGAAAAATAATTCTTTTTAATTGCCCATTGGAACTATGCATCAATTTTATTTCATTTCGAGAACTAATATATTTTTCAAAACAAAAAATGTTTTTTTATAGAAATATTTGAAATAAAACGAATAATAATTTGAAAATTTAAAGATCCTCTTTACATTTTTAATTCGACATTATATATTTATGAAAATACTTTAAATATTTAAAATTTTAGGGATGCTCCGCATCCACATCATCCATGGACCGCACGCCACTGGTATGCTAATGAGCATCTTGTATTTTATTTTTGTGAAACCTACCTAGAATTTTATATTATTAAAATTTTAAAAATTTTCTTTACTTTATTAATAATATTTTTGGTATTAACGTAATAAAAGGGAGAATTCCACTTGAATTTTGTGTATTTAACGGTTTAATTTAACAAATTATAAAAGTATACCAAGTATTATAAAAACAGTTCTTAATAATTGTAAATGATTTTTCCATTTAACTGTAACCATTTGTATTAGAATTCTACAATATATTTACTGTTTTTCAAAATTATCCTATAGGTATATTGAAACTAAACTAATCTCCTCAATAACATACATGATCGTATATGTATACGGTAAACTTACGAAGGTTAAATAAACCTTCTGAAGATAAAAATTTAATCAATATTGTTGCCAGGCTCTAAATGTTATCCACCCGATATATTAAATCAAAAGTTAGTCTATTTGATAAATAAAGCAAACCTAGTCTTGAAAATGTTTTTATTTTTTCTTCCAATTTACATCTTGATAAAAAACGCATTTTTTTTATTTTAATATTTTACCAAAATAAAAGCTGTAGATTTTCCCTAAATTAGTTTAGGTAAATGTATATATGTACATATATGTCATAAATACTTATTTTAAATAGTTATCATATTTATTTACTTTTTTTAAATTGGTTCTTATCGCTCTGCAATTCTCTATCTACCATAAACATTAATAAAGTCATTTCTACCTATCTAAAACCTGTTTTTACAGCCTATACTTTCCCTATAGTATAATTTATTTTCAATTAAATATGTTTTCTCTTGAATACATTCTTTTAAAAATTTAATTAAGCTAAATTAAAAAAAATCAACTAATTTAGAAGAATTTTCTAATTTTACTTGTCTCCAATTCAGGCATTCTTTCGAATCTCTATATAGCAAAAGAAAATAACTACTTTTTTTTAATATAGATTTGACTATGAGGTCATACCATTAATTACATAGATACAGTAAATACAAATAATAAATAAAATGACAAACCACATTTTAAAAAATATTATAAAAAATTAAAATAAAATAAATATAAATACAAAAATAAAAAATAAATATATCAATCAAACTAAACATATTACAGATAGTTGAAAATAAAAATTACAATTAATTGTAAATTCTAACATAATAAATCTTAATATGTTTTCAGAGTTAAGTATTAATTAATTTTCCGAAAGTAGGGAGGAAATGAGGAAGAATTTACTTCAATAGTTCATATCTCTGAATTGTTAGGTACTTATATAACGGACAGTGTAAAATAAAATGTTCAGGTGCAGAAAGCGTAAGAGAGCATTCCAAAACGGTGTTATAATGTAATAGTAATGGTAATCGTAGAGAGAAGGTTGTACTCGAGGGGTGAACTGCGACCTAAATATCGTGTACACCTACTTCCACTTCCACTTTAATTTCCAAGTAGAAGACAATAGATTAATGGGCATTATCTAATGAATTCCAAAATAATTCCACATAATTCCAAAGACGGTGTACACCTAGTTCCAATCGGGGTTCACTCCTCGGCTGTACTAAATTGTTTTGTTATTTAATAAAATGTTATTTAAACTGTATATATATTCGTGCATTTACCTGAATATTTATTAGGTATATACTAGATATATTTTTACAATCCATGAAATATGTTCAAAGAACAAAAACAATGATAAATGAAAAAAAAAATACTTATGTCTAAAAACACTTTTGTGATTGCTACCGAAATTTTTTTTTTTTAATAATCTATTTGCTAAATTTTATTATTATAATTTGAGTTATGACACTTAGGGCCAGTTGTATGTCGGTTGGTAAACTCTTTTTAAACGTTGGCAAAGGGTAAAGCCTTAGAATTCACCTTGTGCCCGATGGGATGGCCAATCAGATGAAAGTGCCTGTCATCTGATTGGCCATCCCACCGGGAACAAGGTGACAAGTGCTGGTAAACTTTCACCTACCCCTTGTTGTTCTTATGGGGTTAGGCTCGAACGCTGTGGGAAGGGAATTCACCCTGGCCCACAGTTATTATTATTATTTAAATTTAAAACCAATATGAACAACTTCTAAGATAATGCATTTTTTAAATTATAATTCTAGGTGTATTGCATTATATACCTACATAACATCTGCGACGATGCCCTTAGAGATTTTTACTTTATCCAATGCGAAGCAATTTTAAGGGTTGGGCGGGGGTCGAAGGTATCTGTGGATACGGGTCTTAAATAGCTGAAGGTTATAAGTCGCGGTAAATATGGTGGCAGGGAGCGAGTTCCAGTCTCTGGAGGTCATAGGGATAAAAGAGTTGGCGAAAGCGCTTGTTCGACTTTTATCCAATTTAACAGCGAAGGGGTGCTGAGCGTTAGAAAACCGCGTGTTTCTCGTAAAGAGGGCTTTAGGGGGGATAATTGTTTTCAGCTCGACTGAACAGACACCGTGATAGTATCTGTTGTACAGGGAAAGGGCAGAAACGGTTCTTCGGTGAGCCAGGGAGTCGAGTGAGTTGGTTAGAGCCGGGTCTCCTATTAGTTTAATTGCTCGCTTCTGAATTGCATCCAGTGTAGCAAGAGAATGCTTGGAGGCACCCCTCCACAGATGAGAGCCATATTCGAGACAGGGACGAATTTGAGCCTTATACAGTATAAGAAGTTGACTGGGAGTATAACAGCGTCTAGACTTAAATAGGAGACCAAGCTTGCGCGCTGCAGCTTTAGCAGTGGTTGAGATATGGTCATTCCATGAAAGGTCAGACCCTAGAGTTACGTCTAGCATTGAAATTTTATCCCTGAATTCTAGTGAGTTTGAGTCGAATGATGTACATGATTTTAGGTCGCGGTTCACCCCTCGCTTGTATCTATTTAATTACCAACACTACGAATTTACATTGCTATACATTTTCACACATTAACCTAGTAATAAATTGGCTTGGTTGGGAATTTTTTTCCTCCATGTAATGGAAAATGATTGATGAGTTTTGATCAAATATTCTCACCGCGCGTTTTACAAAATTGACGTGAATTTTGATTAATTTATAATTAAAAAAACTATTCATAGGTGTAGATTGCTTATAAATGTTGACCAAACCCTTTAGAAAAGCTATCGAAATATAGCCTGGGACACTGGGGTGGTTTCCCTACAGAGAATAACAATCTCGTAGCTCATCTTCCCTCGCCTCGGTCGGGTGTATAAAGCGGGAGTGCAAAACACCTCGTTACGAATTATACATATAGTATAGGAAATTTATTTTTTTAATATACACTTTGAATGAATTTTTTATTTAAACCACATAAACTTTTTTTCGTATATTTTTTTTTTTAATTGAGTTAATTTGCGAAATAAAAAGTTTTTACGGGGGAGAACATTTATTTAAATGTTTTAATTATTAATTGAAATTAATTAAAAGATGAGGAAACGTGTGAATTTAGAAAATACTATCTCTCTCATGTTAGTATACATATATATTTATCGTACAGTAGGATAACTGACTGCCGCGCGTGCTGCTTTTACAAGGAAATCATTATATGAAATCAAAGTTTTTCAAGAATATGAATTTGAATTATTCGACATCTTAATATTTTTCGAGGTATTTTACTAATTTTACTGCTTAAATTTTTTCAAAGATATTTTTGTACTCAAACGGAAAATTAGAAAAAAAAAAGGGGAAGATTTTTACTAACTATAACTCATTATTAGAGACTGGATTTTTATGCATTAAAAAATGCCAAAATATGCAGTTAAAAATGCTAAAATATGCAATTAATATGCAGAATAAGTTGAAATATGCAAACATATGCAGTAAAAGCTGGCAAAATAAATTTTTTATCCACTAAAAAATTAAAATTGAAGACAAAATGACTATATATTTGAAGGAGTGTTATGGGAGGAATAAAATGATAAAGTAAGCTATAGACAGCAAGTGTCAAATATCTACTTTTATTACGTAAAATATTGTCAAAATTCTCGTTACATTTAATATAATATTATTAAAAAATCTTTAAACTCAAAGAAATAATAGGTACACAAATAAAATACAGGGTGATTCACGGTCGATGGCACGTTAGACGTTTATGTAAAACAGAATGCAGGATTTTTCTTAAAATTTAGCACCTTACATTTTCTTACCTGTTCTATCGATCTAAAATATTTTCAGCATTGCGACGTTTCGACTTCCATCGAAAAGTCGTAGCAACTTTATTTTTTTAAATGGAACACCTCGTATATTAACACGTTTTTAGAACCGCCCTTTTATTAAAATACTTTTTTGTTAATATTATCCTATACCTATCTCTATCGGTTTTCGAGATAAAAAATAATTTGTGTTAATATGGTCCAAAACACTAATTAAACTTAAATAAATTAGTGCTCTCAATTCATGAAAAGTTAATATTTTGGTGGTAGTTTAGACACACCCGAAGTAATTAATTTACCCCGAGAAATCGACTCCATATTATACAGGGCGTGCTAAAATTACTATTATTTCCGTTATTAATAAAAGAAGTCAAACGTTCATTTTTTCAAATAAGACCCCTCTATATTACTCAATAAATTGAAAGACGAAGAAAAATGCTTTAATTTACCCCGAGAAATCGACTCCATATTATACAGGGCGTGCTAAGATTACTATTATTTCCGTTATTCAAAAAAGGGGTCAAAAGTTCGTTTTTTCAAATGAGACCCCCTGTATGTAACTCAATAAATTGAAAGACGAATAAAAATGCTTTAAGACGATATATCATATCCCTATACCTAAAACATCAAGTTTTCTTAATAAAGCCACTTTTTCGCGAAAAATTACTTTTTAATGAATTTAATTTTGACTAACCATGGAAATATCAAGCTTATGACATATATATTTATAAGTATATATTTATAAGTAACTTGTAAACAGTTTATTGACTAAGTTCAAAAAAAAATTCCAAAATGACTGCAAATATTGATTATTCAAACGAAGTTCTTAGGAAATTATTTATTTTGTACTATAAGAACTTCGTTTGAATAATCAATATTTGCGGTCATTTTCGAAGATTTCTTTGAACACCGTCAATAAACTCTTTATAAGTTTCTTATAAATAGTCAACAAACTGTCATAAGCTTGATATTCCCATGATTAGTTAAAATTGAATTCATTAAAATGTAATTTTTCACGAAAAAGCGGCTTTATTAAGAAAAATTGATGTTTTAGGTATAGGGATATGATATATCGTCTTAAACCATTTTTCTTCGTCTTTCAATTTATTGAGTAATATACAGGGGGTCTTATTTGAAAAAACGAACTTTTGACCTCTTTTATGAATAACTGAAATAATAGTAATATTAGCAGGCCCTGTATAATGTGGACCTGAATTTTTGGCGAAAATCAAATAATTTTGGTCTGTCTAAACTACTACCAAAATATCAACTTTCCATGAATTGAGAGCACTAATTTAATAATAATAATAATAATAATAAGCCTTTTATTTAACATAATTACAAACAAAACTTCAATTACAATTAATTATATGAAACTAGGCCCTTCCGGGCATAGGCCTCTCCAAGGAATTGCCACGCTCTTCTTTGTCTCGCAGTTCTACACCAATCCCTACCCACCATCTCCGCGATGTCGTCGCTCCATCTCGCATTTTGTCTTCCTCTTTTCTTTTTCATAGTTATTGGGCACCATTCTGTTAGTATCTTGGACCATCTATCGTCTTGACTCCTAACCAGATGACCCACCCATCTCCATTTATACCTTTTAATTATTATTCTCAGGTCCTCGATCCCTGTTTTTTTTTTTTTTTTTAATGCAATCGAATGCAAGAAGGGGTGCACCAGTAAAGGTGTAGCCCCTATGGATCTCGAAAGACCCTTGCATTACCGAAGAGAAGGGAAAGTTGATTAAGTGAGAGGGTGTAGACGTAGGTGTCTATGCACCCTGGTTTTGAAGGTTTGAAGATCATAGGTGCTGGGAAAGATAGAGGTTGTTCTTTTATACATGGTTCTTTTATACATGGATTCTGTTGTTATGCGATCCATTCTCTTTATCTTCAAAATCGATCTTATCATGGCCCTCTGTGTTCTCTTCAATATAAGTAGAGTTTTTGCTGTAGTTGTCCAAGTCTGGGCTCCATATATAAGTATAATAGCACTAATTTATTTAAGTTTAATTAGGGCCATGTTTTGGACCATATTAACACAAATTATTTTTTATCTCGAAAACCGATAGAGATAGGTATTGTACAATATTAACAAAAAAGTATTTTATTAAAAGGGCGGTTCTAAAAACGTGTTAATATACGGGGTATTACATTTAAAAAAATAAAGTTGCTTCGACTTTTCGATGGAAGCCGAAACGTCGCAATACTGAAAATATTTTAGATCGATAGAACAGGTAAGATAATGTAAGGGGCTAATTTTCAGAAAAATCCTGAGTTCTGTTTTCCATAAACGTCTAACGTGCCATCGACCGTGAATCACCCTGTATATATATTAAATATAAATATGTTTAAAAAATCTGAACATAAAAATACAGAGGTGAGGGGTTGTTTTTAATAAAATAATGCAAATATTTGACCGACTATAATAATCTGATCCCTTCACTAATTTACACATTTCAACACACACACACACACACGAAGACTCAATGTTCAAAATGGGCTATAGTTCCCGAAGGAAATAAATAAATAATTAACAAATGATCTCAAAAATAATTAAAATTTGATTGTAAATAATTTATGTTTACAAGTGTCCTCCTGTTTTATTTCTTCTTTTTTTTAATTCTTTCTCCGAAAAGTTACTTTTAAAACATCTGTATTTGGCACGAAATGTGCAATATTTGAAAAAAATCCTTCAAATATGAAATTTTTTCCAATATTACTCAAATATTCAAAAATATGCAGTATAAAATTTAACCAGCAGTATCTTAGATGCAGGATTCGGATAGATAATTGATCTCCTGGGTCGTATGTGTCGGCGAACAAAATATGCAATTGAATAGGAATCCTGTCTCTACTCATTATGAATCAACAACTGACTGAATGATAAAACAACATCTTTTAAAATAATTGAATTTTACATGATTGTGAAAACTGAATATATTTTTAACTATAGATGTAATCGCTCTATGATCATTATGGAAAAATTTATATTTTTTAGAAAAGGAAATTTTTTGATAATTAAAGAAATCATTCATGAGTATCTTAATAAATATTTAAAGGACAAATAATAATCTACTATCAATAAATAGTTCTCATAAGTTGAGATCAAATACCCAACTGAGGATTTGACGTTCACTAAAGGGTGAAGGGCAAATGGGATGAGTCACTGGTCAATTGATTAAATTCAAAACAATAATCAAAGATGATAGGATTTCCAAATTGTAGAAGGGCGGAAAAGAAAAGGCTACCGGACGGAATTCAAACAAGTACCATCAGGTCGGATAGCGTGGCCCCAATAGGCACTGCCTATGTCTGCTGCTATTGCTAACTATTTGTACGCGCCTCTCTGAAATGTATTAAATTCCATATTTGGTGCGATGCAAGCATCCGGGAGTGGGGGGTCGACACCAAAGGAAATCCCCGAACGCTTCCCAATATTGACTCGTATCGGAACAATGTCATTTTGTACATTCCATCAACGATCCATGAATGCGAGTGGTGGTAGTTCGCACCCCGGTGAAGTAGCACGGGTCGGGCTTCTTATCAAGCCAAGGGCAACTGCAAAACACCCCCATAAACCCAAAACTACCAATCCATTTGCAGTGAAAAATGTAACCAGATCATCAGTGAAAAATTTCGAACTCCACACTGTTAAAACAAATTGTAAATTTACTATATGTTTAGGTGCAATACAAATAAATAGAAAATTTACAAGATTGCTTATAGTAAAAGAATACTATATTATATTGGTAAAATTTGTCCGCCTCCGTGGTGTAATGGTCAGAATAACTGACTGGCAATCCGGAGGTCTCGGGTTCGATTCCCGGCTATACCCAGACATTTTTTCTGTAAGTATAGGGTCTGGTAATAAAAATTAAGTGGGAGATAAATTTAACTGAATTTATCGCGCGGAGAATTCACCACTGCTCGAAGCCCCTAAAACCTTAGTAAATTGGATATTGAATTGTATCTAAGTTTCTGAAATTGGCTCGTGATCCAGGCTTCTTTTCCTTCTACTTTGGCCAGCCCATATACAGGCCTTTAGGGGATCCACCTTCTGGTGTATCTGCTTCTCATATCAATATCATTAAAAAAAAATCATATTAACTCATTGGAAAAATATATACATTTTACTTTTTTCATATATTAATTAGAAAATTGTTACTAAAAATAAGTTGTAAGAGTACAATACTGGTATTTATTATTACTAAAAAGTTTTAAGGCTGGACTTACCATTTTTTATAATAAAATAAGAAATTTTTAACAGTGCGAAAAAATCCAAATTAAAAAAATGGTCCCCAAGTGGGATGTATGTATTTTCTTTAAACAATACATTTTGAAATATTGTAATTTTTGAGTGGATATCGATGAGGCAGTCCAAAAAAAGAAGATAATTTACACTATCTTTTTATTCATAAAACCGACGTTTCGGAGACTATTCCCTCCTTCTTCAGGGTTTTGAAAAGTCAGTGAAGGAAATCCAATGCGACATTCCCCTCTGTCTCCTCTTTCAATGGCAGTAACAATAATATCTTGTATTTCATTCTCAACAGAATTATAATGTAACATTAGATTTTTTTAAATATATTTTGGGGCCTTCGCCCCAAACGGATACTGCTTTGTGTGAGTGAGGGTAGGAGTCAGAAATTAAATCTTATGACTTCAACTACACAGAATGAACCAAGTGGTAGAAGAAAACTCTTACAAGATGCATACAAAATATTATCTTAAGTCACTATAAATTAATAACATCACTAAAAAGAGAAAAATAAAAATAATTTTTATAAAAAAAAAAACTGACTTCAAAAAAATTAAATGCAACAATAAAATAATAAGAACTAAAAAAAATAATAAAATACTATAAAAGGTATAAAATAATTATGTAATTTTGTTACAAATAAGGGATGAAATTGTTACCCAAATTGTTATACAAATCACTTTTTGATGTCAGTGGCAAACAAACTATATAAGCGAGCTACCCGCCAAACGTACTAAATAAGATCCATCGAATTCGATTCAAAAAATGTATATGTTTGGCACCGACTTCAAAAAATGATTTCATGTAACAATTTCATCGTTTGTTGTAACTAAATTACATAATTATTTTATACCTTTTATAGAATTTTATTATTTTTTTAGCTCTTATTATTTTATTTGTTGCATTTAATTTTTTTGAAGTCGGTTTTATTTTTTTTTATAAAAATTATTTTTCTAGGAGAGAATTTTTTCGACTACAATAACACTTTAAAGTAAATCATTTTCACAATATATAAACTATTAAATTCAATAAAACGATTTTAATACATTTAACAAATTGATATTCTGATGCAATTGATTCTAATACTGAAGCGATTTTAAGAGTTCAAATTGCAAGCATATTATATTTCTGATTTCAAGGAATTTATTGATACTGGTATTTATTAACATTTGATCTCCAGTTCGAAAATCGAACAGATTAGTTAATTGCTTTTCAGGGGTTTTATCAAAAGCAATCATATTATCTGTCTGTAGCATATTTGTCTCTAGAAAAACTAGATTTATTTTCACCATCTACAAAATCTCCCTTTCTTAAAAATACATCTCATTTGTGAAGAGATTCCTAAGCATTTATTATTATTATTATTATTATTTTATAATTATTTTTAATATCAACAATTGCAAAAAGGAAGGCATTGGAAAGATGCAGCATTATTAAGTTATGACAGATGAAAGTATATCGGTATCATTGAAAAAGGACTGAAGATAGTAAGAAGTAGAGTTTGTATAAACCTCTTTGAGTTTTATTTTATTCACTGTGAAATTACACTCCCTTTACTTGATTAATTAGTAAGAAGTAGAAATGAGGCAGCAAGGAAAAATTCACTCTCTAAATGTCTGTAAACATATGGGGCCATCCATAAATTACGTAACACGAATTTAAAGATTTTTAGATCCCCCCGCCCCTCCGCCTGTGTGAAATTCTATCACATTTCCCCCCTCTGAATTGTGACGTCACACTATCACTTTAATACCCTATAATTTATTAATTGTATAATTTTTTTTTATAAATCAAACTCAACTAAAGTTAAAGTTAATATATTTTAAGTTTAACTTTATTTTTATTCATATGATTTAACACATTTCTTATATTATTATTATTCTTCAGGGAATGAATCTTTAATTATAAGAAAAAGGATTTATTTATTTGAAAAAAAAAAAGTGCTTTCACTAAAAATAAATCAATTTTTTTTAGCATGTATAAGAAAAATATTGAATTATAAAATAAAAATAAATATCTGTTCGAATTAAAATCCTCAAAGTGTAGTTTGAATTTAAACTTGATTTATGACGTTGGTGCGCCTGTATTTAGGCAACGAATTTTGCGCAGAAGAATGAAAGCTGCGTAAGAGCTAGGCGAGTCCAATCGTTGCTTACAATTTTTTGTCTAGATTTATTTTACCAACATTTTCAGGTTGGAATAATAATAACCTTAAATCTAAAAATATATATATTTGAATGTTTTTAAAAAATTTTAATTTGACTTTTATGACATCACAATTTTTAAGATCCCCGGGCCCTACTGTCACATTTTGTCACAGATCTGAGATGTCCGTTCCCCCCTTAATGTGTGACGTAATTTATGGACGGCCCCTATTGATCAATGATGTGTAATTCTAAATGTTTCTAAACCTAGTCTAGAACCTACATATAATGATAAAAACAAGGGAGCAGGAGAGAACCAAGGGGCCAAGTGCTAGTCGGACCGGATACTGAGGGTGCGAATGTTCCGTACCTTATAACTCACAAAGTATTTGAGGTCTCTATGAACCTTTGAATATTTGAAGGTTATAATTGTAGGGAGAGAGTTCCAGTTGAAGTCATAGGGACAAAAATATTGGCAAATGAAATGGTCTAGCAGGAAGGGTGAACCGCGATTGGAATTAGGTGTACACTGTCTTTGGAATTATTTTGGAATTCATTGGATAATCTATTGTCATCTATTGTCTTATACTTGGGAATGAAAGTGGAAGTGAAAGTAGGTGTACACGATTTTAGGTCGCGGATCACCCCTCGGTCCAGCACAATGCAACCGCGAAGGGTTGTTGGGACTCGGCGAATCGCGTAGTACGCTCAAAGCAGGGTTTGGGGGGAAATTATTAGCTTCAATTCATCAGAGCACATGCCGTGATAGAATTTATAAAATAAGGAAACTTCTTCAATTTAGCTTACAAGTAAAACTGATCCAACAGAAGGCCCGGCAGAAAGACATTGGAGCGCTACTATAGGGTTTCGTTTTCATTTTTAAACGGAGATCAAATATATTAAAAAAAAAAAAAAACTAAAAAACACGCTTCTAAAAAGTACAAAATAATGTAATAATCAAAAAGTGTGGGCGCAGAAACATTTAATTAATTTCGACAAAGTGACCCACGCTTTTTGAGTAATACATTATTTTGTACTTTTTAGAAGCGTGTTTTTTAGTTTTTTTAAAATATAATTTATTTTTTTACTTTTTAGTCTTAATTATTTTTATAGGGAAAATTAGCGGAATTTAACAGAACAAAAGTCACATTGATACATTCATAGATAAATACATACATACATACAGGTGAAGCTAATATAAAGCGTATAAAAAGGCCAACTCACTAAAATTTGCAAACATCGTAGTTACTAAGTTTTTAAGAACACTCCTCTCTTTTTAACCGACTTCAAAAAAGGAGTTCTCAATTCGACTGATTTTTTTTTTTTTTTTTTTTTTTTGTGTCTATGTTACCTCATCTCAAAATCTCCGCCAATTTTGATGATTTTTTTTGCATTAGGTTCAGTCTATCTTCCGATTGGTCCCGTTTTTTTCATTGGTATTGGACCTTTTTTGATATGGTTGTTCAAGAATAATTTCTTTGTTTATCAACCGATTCTAATGATTCTTTTTTTATTAGAAAGAGGGTATCTTAGAGGTGGTAACATATTAATTTGGTCAAGTTCTGAAAATATGATCAATGACGAAATAACGTAAATCTCCAATTCTTAAGACCAAATAATCGAAATTATAATAAATAAAATCTTTAATAAAAAAAAATCTTAAAACATTCATTTAAAACCCACAAACGTTTCGAGAGAATTTATATATTTATGAATTGAATTTTATTATCATTTTCTGATGGGGGAATGGATGATGAGGGAGGATAAACCAATCGACTTGATTGGGGAATAATGGAATTGAAATAATTATCGGAAAAGAGGTTTTTTTATCTAATTAGATTTTTCCTCTTATTAAAAACAAGGACTAAAGATGAATAAGGACACTCGATGCTGGAGAAGTAATCTCCGGAATCGAAGCAAAAATACAATGTATACATAATGTAAAATAATTGGTTTAATAATAAATTATATTTTAATTTAATTTAATTTATCATTTTCTGATTCATTCGCCCGACGCTTTCTCTTAGGAGATGCATGCATTATATTAAGTCACTATTAATAACATCACTAAAAAGAGAAAAAAAAATTTTATAAAAAAAAAATAAAACCGACTTCAAAAAAATTAAGTATAAAATAATTATCTTATTTAGTTACAACTAAACGACGAAATATTAACATGAAATTACTTTTTGAAGTCGGTGCAAAACATATACATTCGACGAATCTTACTTAGTACGTTTGGCGGGCACGCTCGCTTATAGGTATAGTTTGTTTGGCACCGACTTCAAAAAGTGATTTCATATTAATATTTCGTCTTTTAGTTGGAACTAAATAATATAATTATTTTATACCTTTTAGTGTATTTTATTTTATTTTTGAGTTATTTTATTTTATTTGTTGCATTTAATTTTTTTGAAGTCGGTTTTATTTTTTTTCAGCAATTTTTTATATTGGGAAAAAGCAAAATCATAATAAAGACAAAATATCGTCAATTCATTATTATCAACTACCAAGAGATAGAAATCAGGATGATTTACGTGTGCAATCCATTAATAGAAATTTAAGTCCGTTCAGCAACGAGACTACCTTGGTATGTGACTTATTTCTGTGTAATGTAGTCCAATGGTCTGGCAAAGAATGTCCGCGTTCCATATAATTATGGCCTTGGCAAAAAACGCGATCGTGTCCGTGAGTAAATGTGTGTGTGCCGACTGCTCACGTATTAGTGGGTCCTCATCTGTGAATGGGCGGCTTGCGAAGTGTCTATGTGTGTGTGCGAAATGTTTTGCGTGGCGCACGCGGCGCACAAGTGAATTCCGTCCGCATGACATTTCTTGTCGGTGCTCTCTCGGGGGTGGCTGTCTGCGGTGGTGGCCATTTGCAGCAGGAACGTCTCGCGTCCCCCCTGGACCCCCTCCTCCCCGGTAACAGCCGCCGCGCATTCATTCCATTCCGACGCACCCCCAACTACGACCCAACCTCCTTTGTCATTCCTCCTCGCCCCCCGTTTTTTTTGTCACACTTTCTCTCTATCCTGAATCCACTTCCTCTTTATCATTCATCCTCTTTTACTTTTTATTTTTCTATCTCCTATTATCTCAGCTCAATATTCGTTAGCTGAAATATTTCGCTTAAAAATAAAAAAAAAAATCACCAAGCCAAATATAAATATCGAATAATTCAGGCGTTTTTTTTTTACTTTATCCATGGGTAAAGTCGAGGGGTGAACCGCGATTAGAATTGGGTGTACACGTCTTTGGAATTATGTGAATTATTTTGGAATTAATTAAATAATGCCCCTTCATTTATTGTCTTCCACTTGGAAATGAAAGTGGAAGTGGAAGTAGGTGTACACGATATTAGGACGCGGTTCACCCCTCGGGTAAAGTATTGTAATCGGTCTCGTGGCAAGCGCGACTTCAAAGGGTCCTCAGGTAAAGACTACGGAACCCATGGTCTCAATTAAAGTCACAAATTGTAGTATTCATTTAGGTTGAATTTTAGCACGTGACGGTTTTGCCAAAAATTACATGGGGTTTTGTCCAGAGGCTAAAAAGTGCGATTTTTTCGGGAAGTGCGTGTGGATGGATGAATGTTATTGCTTTTTCCGTCCACGATTTTTTCCACTCCGTACAACCGATTGAAATAAAATTGAAAACCGGCCATTACTTTAACAAAATGAAGCGCTGATTAGTTTTTGGTACATATCGGGCCACAAATATTAGTACTGTATTTTAGTACTTTTTTAGATTTTTCTAAATATTTTGAAAAGACTAAACTAATTTTGATGAAATTTAATATTGTAATTAAGTACCTTGAGGACCACAAAAAAGTCATATATATTTTTATTGTAAAATTATATTAAAATATTTACCCTACCTAGAATAAGATAGTACATTGGATAAAGTTTAGGAACGATCCGTTGCAGTTTATTTTTTTCAATTTGTATTCTAATATTTTTCTATTGACATTTTAATTAAACTATTTCTTTTCTTCAATCTTACATAATTAAAAAAAATTCAACTTGTAAATAAAAAGAAAATTTTTTCACTTTTTCCAAATTTTTTTTTTTATTGTCTAAGAAATGTTTCGGGTCTAGTTGAACCTATCTTCAGTTATTAAAACAAAGTAAATTCTCTTCTCCACACCATTTACAAAATTAAGCTCTAGGGTTCCTCGCTCTACAAAAGGTTGAGAAACACTGCTCTATTTGAATGATTTCAATGAGAATAAATTGATAGAAAAATGCGAAATCGCAAAAGAATACTTTTTCCTACTCTTCAATGCATTCAGCAATTATAAACGATCGCTTAATTTGTATTATGCCAAATCTTTGAATTATTTGTCATTGTTTTGCACACATGTTAAGAATGAAATAACTTTTTAAAAATTTTAATATCTAAAAAATTATTTAAGAAAAGTTGAATATATTCACATTAATTTCGACTGAGCATGAAGTTTTAATTAATTTGAATGTTGATGAAATTATTGATTATTGCATTCATGTAAAAAATATAAAGACAGTAATTTCTACATCATCACGTGCATCTTCTGTTGTATTGACATTTAAACATGATGTAGATATTGAAATAAATGTGAACAATTTTGTCAGTTAAAATCCTTGATTATTCTTTTCTCTGTTTATCCAATCTATTGCTGTTTAATTTTTTGATGGAGAACCTTTGGAGCTCGATGACTCAGAATTTGAAAAAAAAAACCCAAGAAACTTAAATTAATTCGGGGACCGTATTACATAGATATAAGTGCCTAGAACACCGAGAGATGCTCGGTAATTTTGCCTCTAAATAGCATAAGTTTCAAATTTCAAGTTCAACTTACTGAAGACGATATATGAATTAAAATATTTATTTTACGACACTCCTAATTTACACCCCCTTCCTTTATTTTAATCGAATTAAAATCTATACACGACTCATAACTCATGACACTTGTTAAGTACACACATTTTAAACAACATAGTGCTGTTTTTGAGAGAAAAAAAAAACGAAAACTCTTTCATGTAAATGTCCATTTCCGGTGTTCCGATTTCAAGCAAAAACTTGCTGTACCCTTTCTAACCTATATCGAGCTTAAGTTTAGAATTTCGTAGCTCAGATATTTATGGTTGCTAAACGCAGGGGGGGTACATTCTTAAGTACGTAAACATCAACTTCCGGTACTTCTATTATAGCCAAAATCTTGTGGTACTTCTTGTAGCCTCTATATAGCTTAAGTTTAAAATTTCAAGGCTCTGCTACTTACCGAAGACGAAAATATTTATTTTGCGACATGACTAATTTACACCCCTTCCTTTATTTCAATTGGATTAAAATGTATACATGACTAATAACTCATAACACTAATAACTAATAACTAAGTACACCAATTTTTAGGAAAATCGTTAGAGAGGTTTTCGAGAACTCGATTCTATATATATATATATATATATATATATATATATATATATATACAAGAATTGCTCGTTTAATATAACAAGATAAGATAAGATATTCATAATTTTTTGATATTTCCAACAATAGTAAAAGGAGCCTAGATATTTAGCTGCTTAAGCAATCGAATACGGAAAACAAATACACATCAGAAAACTGAAAAATATCCATTTATAGTATAAAATCAGCTAACGCCCATTGTTGAAATATACTGCAGAGGCAAGGGAAGAAACAATTCCAAGGTAGGTACTTATGGATACTTATCTTGAAATTTTGGAAGTGTAGAGTTTTTGAATGACATTTTGAAAGGAACTCTGCTTAAAGGATTCTTGAAATTTCGGCAGGCTTGATACCACCTTTGGCGATAAGAGTGATAATAATGCGTTCTGCATTTGCTACCAGCAATTTCTCTTAGTCAAAAAATTATCAATTCAATGAGAAACATTTCTATTTAAATTAAGAGAAAAATGATGAATTAGTCTTCGGCGGCCCTCTTGCTAGCCAGGAGGCACGCTCCCTGGACCCCAACCCACGAACCCCACCCTCATAGCCCCCTGGATCCTCCCCCCTTTTGGGTCGTTATTTGGGGGAGTTTTTTTAAACAAAAATCAGAAATCACATCCCTACAACTTTGCTCATAATAAAATTTGCCGTAGGGTTAATAGTTTAGCAGTTATTTGATAATTTTCATTCGAGTGCCCCCCAAACCCCCTTTTGGAGTCAAAATATCAAAACGTTATATAGCTAAACACCTAAGTTAGAAGACATCTGATGCAAATATGAAATTTCATAATAATCCCTTCAGCCGTTTTTACTTGAATCGTGAGCAACTTTTCGCGGAAACCACTGAAACATACAGACAGACACACAGACAGAAATACACACAGACATAGAGACATGAATTTTGTTAAGGGTGTTTTCGTTCATAACTTTGCTTGAAACGTGTGCAACCAAAATTTGGCGTGGTGTGGACCAATGTACAGACAAAACCTTAATTTTATATATATAGATTAAAATCAAAACATAAATATATTTGATCGACCCTCGTAACTTAAAATTATTCTGTCAAGCAGCTCCAGAATCCCTCCCTGGTCGGTAAATTAAAAAAATTGTTTTAAATCAATTATTTATTATTAAATGATAAAACAAACAAACAAAAGAATTCGCTTTGAATTTCACTTTATGATTTGCATCTTATTTATTCTGAGCATATTTTTGCTTTATTTATTTATTTAATTTTTTTTTCCCCCAAAAAGTAGGCATTTTTATAAATCACTGCTTTTGTATCTATATCTCTTTTTCAAACAAATAAAAATGTCGAATATTTTTAATTAATTTGAGAGGAATTTTCGCAATAGGAAAAGTTAACTTGAGTCAGCAAATAGGCGTCCTATTCATCCATATATATGTATAAAACTCGCTGTATCGTTTGATGTCAGTGAGCAGCAATATTTGTGTTGAATATACTCTCGGAGCATAAAATTGGAAAAAAATGAGAAACCGTGGATGCTGCTGATTGCTATATTTGATTCTCCCGTTCCAGCTCGCAAGCATTTTTGCAGATTTTTTCGCCGTCCGCAAGATGAAGGGAATATCGATTGGCGAGGCCTTTGATCTTGATCGGAGGTGCCGAGCTCAACTCTCATTGATCTCTCTCTCTCTGTATCGAGTATCACTTTGTCACAAAAAGGGAATCATCCAATATAGACGCGCTTTTAATATTATAGATTGTTTATAGTTCGAATTTTGTTTTATTTTCTCGTATCCATCCATACAAGCGCCAGCCAGTCAGCGAGCCGAATTCCTGTAATATCATTTTAGTTTCGAATTCAAAATCTATATCCCTCCCTGTGTGCTATCGATAACAGACAAAATACCAAACAGGAAAAGATGTTCAAGTAAAAATATCAATAGAGAGATTTTTTGTTTAATTGAAATTTCATAAAGGAATTTAATATTGTTAATTAATAAAATGAAATTAGTATTTTTAAATCTTAAAAATAGATTCATAAAAAGGGTATTTGAAGGGAGCTGGCATTTTTTAATCGAGCTCTTTTTTAATTTTCAAGAAAGTAATTTAGAAATAATTTTTTTCTAAGATGTCTAATCTAGTAATTATTACTGCCCAACAATGAAAATGTTATGGTGTCAAAAATAGATGATTCTTATGTATTTCCACCTGCTGAATTCAAAAATCACCATAACATTACCGATTAGCTCTTGTTTTGGAGAAATTATCGGTCAAAATGACGAAAAAGGCCACTTTGACCTATTTTCAAGTCCCATTAGATATTAAACACCAATAATTGAAATCAAAATATTTTATTGACGTAGTAGAAAACAGATTCCTCTTTGATTTTCAAATTACCACTTCTTTTTAGCTCAATTAGAACTCGAGTTACAACTAAAAAACTAAAACTACGTGATTATAAAGATAATAAACACAGATAAAAACATATGGTCTTAGTTTTTAGTTATAACTCGAGTTATAATTTAGCTACAAACAAGTGGTAATTTGAAAATCAAGGAGGAAGCTGTTTTCTATTACAGCAACAAAATATTTTGATTTCAAATATTGCTGTTTAATATCTAATAGGACTCGAAAATAGGTCAAAGTGGCCTTTTTGACCGATAATATCTCAAAACTCTGATCTTTTGTAAAAAATCCGGAAATTCCATGATAATCAGAGTATAAAACTCTACTGGATTCCATTGTTAGGTTTACGGATACACATTTTTGTTTAATTTTTGTTGAGCAAATAGATTATAACTATTTGGCCATTTCTTTTAAGAAATTTCATTTACTTCAATATAAATGATCCATAAAAATAGTAATTGTCTTGCCTTAAAGAAAAATTAATTTAGTTTGAATTTCTTATTAAAAAATCTTAAAGTTAAAAATATAACTTAATTTCTTTGTTTTTACAGTTCCTTTTAAAAAGTAATACATTACGCCTCTCTCTTTCTGTCTGTTTATGTCTGTAAGAGCAATGTAACTTGTAAACTAAATAAGATACAATCTTGTAAAAATTTTACAATTTTAATTAAATGCTTATTTTGGAAAGAGTCGAATTTTTTGTAAGGTCTGAAATAATTTTTTTTACTTTTTTATCATAGTATGTGTGGTATCCCTATAAAGATCTTAAATAGAATTGATCTGTTCTCTACCATAACAGCAGCAAGAGGACTCTCAAATCTTAGATACCAAAAATGCTTGACTTAGTGATTCCATAGACAAAAAACAAAATTAAAAACAAAAAACAAAAACATAGGCTTTATACAAGTCAAGTAATGGAAATAATAATAATAATGATTTAATGTTTTTTTTTTTTTTTTTTTTTTTTTATTTTATTTATTGTCCTCGGGAACATAGCCCATTTAGACAGCACATAAGTATATTATTTTTTTTTTTTTTTCAATTTAACATATAATTTTGCATTTCTTGAAAATTTTAATTATTTGATTCTATTTAGTGTTAATTAATTAATTAAGCTAATTGTTACATGCAATATCTAAAAGTCAGGATTCTCTCTTTTGTATCTTAAAAGAAGTAGTAGGGACTTTATCGAACAGGTCTTGAAGGAATGAAGATTTTGGGAAAAAATAGTCAAGTTATACTGATTTGATTCAAATATTTCCAAAAGTTGGAGGCAAATATTTTATCGTTATGAAAAGTTTGACCTCGATTTAATCGAATATTAGATAAATTTACATACAAAAAAGATATTTGATTCAAATATATTCTTTTCAAATGAGTTTTTATGAGTATCTGTGTTTTATTCTAAATTATTGAAGGGATTTTTTTAAATGATTTTGCAGTTAATGAGACTTGAACTCAGGCTCCTGTGGGATATACTGCAGAACAAGCTCCATTTATTAGATATTTTTCAAAAGGATCGGATTATAAATTGAAAAATAGTTATACTTAATTCTACTTATAGAATTGAGAAAGACGAGCAAACACTTGATCAAAATACTGATAGATAATAATATCAGCTTTTCGTTATACACACAATTATCTCACGCTTGAATTTCAAATTTAACCCACTTGGAATGTAATGGCTACATTTACAATCGCAAACTGTAGCTTTGCATATATCATCCCATGAAAAACATTTTTTTACTTTCACATTTATATTTAAAAAATATAATATATAGGTAAGTACCATATTGTAATCACCTCCCGGGCTAAGTTAATTTCACTTTGTCACTTCTAGGGGGAAGGAATCGATGAACTTAATAGTTTGAAACCAGTCACAAAATAAATATTTTAATCGTCCATACCTCGTATACGTTGCAGAGCTTTGGGTTTTGAAACTTAAGCTATCTAGAGGCTATAATAAGTACCTCGAGATTTTGGCTAAACTCGAAGAACCGGAAGTACATGTTTACATGGAGATTTTTCTTATTTTGCAATTTTTTCTTTTTCGGTTTTTTCAAAACGACTTGGGGGGAAACCCAAATTGAAGTAATTGGAAGGAAGAAAATTGGTATGGTGATTTCAAATAAATGAGAAAATAATGTGAAAGTCGTCTGGTGCCCACACCAGTTAGTTCCATTTAAATGTTTTTACATAGACTCTAGTGGTTTTTTCTTCACAAAATTACAAAGTGCTTATGAATAATAACACAATCAAAACAATGAAATTAAAATTTGAATTATGAAAATAAGGATAAGGGGATATTAAAAAGTCAACAAAATATAAACAAAATATTTTTTCTTTTCCTCTCACCCATATTTAACCCTCCCCGAGCGACCTCGTTCCCCCTTTTCCATTATAAGCTATTTTTTACCCTTTCGTTCACTCTTTCCCTTTATTTTATGCCCATTCATATTATTTCCATCCATGTTATTGTTATGAATTTTCCACTCCAATTATTTTCATAATAAAAACCAATTCGGATCTCATTAAAATATTAGGGATTTATTTTGTGCATTAGGAATATAATCGCATTAAAAGGTTTTATATCTTTAACGAATAGACAGGCCTAGGTCACTAGAAACCTGGTTAAATAATCATCGACTTATTGTTCAAAGTATTACCTAAACCAAAAAATATAAATCAAGGTTCGCGAATTAATAAATCTCAACCACTTTATAATAAATTTTAAATTCAGTGGGATGTGATTCCTATTCATTCTTTGTCATGATGACATCAAATAAAAATGAATTTGATTTATTTGGTTCAGTCTAGTTGTTATTGGGATTGCTTCCAACATCTCTCGTTCACGGAGAATTATTGCTTTATTGAATTTTAAAACGTAATTAAAGAGATGCATGTTAATCTTTATTTCTGATTAGCAAACAAAGTGGATAATATTCACAAAATTACAAAATACAAGACTCTAATATCACGTCACATCACTTTATTTTATACCATCCTTTCTATGTTTTTTTACTTCTTCAATTACAATAGGTGTACGGAGAACAAAAACTACAGAATTAAAGAGTTCTTTCTGGGAACCAAAATGAACGATAGATCTTTCTGTATTCCTTTTAACAGATACTTAAATTTAAAATTGCATTGCTATTCGACTTACCATTGCTGAGATATAGCCGATTTACAAGTTATGCAACACGCCTTATTGACCCTTCTTCTTACAATAATATGTACTTTTTGATAAGCAAACCAGCAATTTTTGAAAAAGAAATTCTTAGAGTCTCTTTTGCGATACACCTAATCAACTTCCTTTCTAATAATGCGAATTAAAAATGTATATGCTTAAAATCTTATATTATTATAACAGGCACACTGACTTAAAAAATTAGATGAAGTTGTATTTGAGGAAATTACAAAAAATCTAAAAAGTAAAGGAGTTCTTTCTCTTCTTGGATTTCAACTAAAATCTTGAGGTACTTATTCTAACCAATTTAATGAGCTTAAGGTTCCATGTTTGAATCACCATTTCTGAGATTTAGAGATTTCATATAGTCTTTGTCATTTGTTTATTAGACTAAATAAGACATTTTATTTATATTAAGCAGAAGATAGAAAATTTACTTTAATAAATAACTTTGCAAAATATCAATTTAATTTTTCTAACTCTTAGTATATAACTTTCTGGAACTATACCAAACAAAAAATCAATTAAAATTAAACAAAAATATTATTTTATTTAATAATTTATTTGATTTTCTTATGATAAATTATGCAGAAAACGTAAAAAAGTCGCAAGCAAGTTAAGAAAATTACTAGCCTCAGGTAATAGTGGATTCTGAACATTAACCTTGAACGTTCTTACCACCATTGTAGTGGGATTATATAATCTAAGTAGGTTATAATTAAAGGCAGTCCATAAATTATTTACTTTTATTCAATTTCCGATAACCAAGTACACTTATATGGTATAATGTTGGACAATATTGTAATATTGTTTCTATCACTGACAGGAGAGACAAATCGGAACCGAGTTATACTCACCCATCAATAACTATACAATACCATGAAGAAGGAGAGAAAAAAGTCTCTGAAACGTCGGATATTGAATAAAAGTAAATAATTTACTGCCTTTCATTGTAACCTACTTATTTTGCTTACCTTTCTAAGAAAATAAATAAAATTATATTATATATAATCTCTTTAATTTGAAATAATTTTCTAAATAATCATTATTCTTGATTTTGTATATAATTATTATGTAATAGGATCATTTATAAAGTCTTTGTGCTTTGAATTAGTTTTTCCTGGATATGTTCCACTCTCATTCGATTCGCCATCTAAAGATTTTCTTGCCCTCTGTTGAATATTTATAAATATACGATTTAACGTGTGTAATTTAATATTGTATTGAATAATACGGATTATTCCCTCCAACATCTGATGTTTGCATCAGAGCATTCTAGTGGGCCTAGTCAAGTGTATAACTAGTGATGGTGTGCGAGGGGGGTTATTCCATGGGGTTGGCTAACTCTGGTCTAGGGGGTGCGGGGGTGCGGGGGGTGACCGTGACCAATCAGCCGTCGGCAGCTGCACGCGGGATGCGTTTTATACTGTTTGCCGGGCGCGTGACCGATCAGCCTTCGGGCGGCAGGTGTTACCGCCGCACCCTTAGCTACCACCCACCCCGAAATCCCTTTCTCCAAGGGACAATAAGACCTGGAATCGGGGACACTTGATGGATCATTTGCAACGCCTAAATGGGAGACACGTGGGCGCAATTCTTGATACTTGATGCCACCTCCCCCTTTAACTTGATTTTTAGGTCTTATTTAATGCTTTTTTTATTCAAAAAATTAAAGAAAAAAATGTGATCTAGCCAATTCATTACTTTAAAATACACCTGCCCCCCCCCCCCCCCTCCAACTTTGGTAATTTTAGTAAACTATTTTTGCAATCCTCTTATAGGACACAATTTGTTCCAAATGGGCAAAAGATTCAAAGAATTTCCGCCCTCCTAATTTTTGGTCCGATTCCAACCAAAAACTAATATGAAATATTATTTTGACATTTTCATCGGTTTTTGAACTATATAGCGTACAGCGAGGGTTGAACCGCGATTGGAGCACACCGTCTTTGGAATTATTTGGAATTACTTTGGAATTCATTAGATAATCTATTGTCATCTATTGTCTTCTACTTGGAAATGAGAGTGGAAGTGGAAGTAGGTGTACACGATTTTAGGTCGCGGTTCACCCCTCGACGTACAGGTAAATTGGCAACACATGTATTTTCAGAAAATCTTTCGTATATTTTAATTTTGAAACCCGCAGTTTGAGAAACGCTATCATTTAGTTTTTAGGATAATAACCGTTGTGTTTCTAGGTAAGATAGAGGATTATACCTCTCAGTATTTCTTTTCAGTCCTTGTGATTCAATGCACGCTACACGACAGGGATTGAGAGGGCTAGTAAAAATGCTAATAGCGCACAGTCAGCCGCCTCAGGACAAATAGGCCACAAGTTTCTTAACTTTGGTGATACTTAGGGAATGCGCGCTTTTAAGATGCTAAGGCCGTAAACTCAGACGAAAATATTTGATTTGATTCCAGCAGAACCTCGTTTATCCGGACTAACTGGGACCAAAGACAAGCCGGATAATCGAAAATCCGGATAAACCCATTTGGGTAATAAAAATAAAACAAATCCTCAAATAAGCGAATTTTAATTTATTATGATAAAAAAAAAACATCTTTATATCAAAATTACATCGATATGTTCAAAAAAATACATATAATAAATTATAATTAGATTCTTGCTATCAGAGTTAAAAATTATTATCTATGTGAACATTTATTAAAATAAAAATGTCTACAAATCCGATCCGGATAAACGAGGTTTTACTATATTACCATTATAATTTTATTACGACTAGCTACTTCTAGCTGTAGCTTAGATAGAGTATCAGAAAGGCTGTTTGAAAAACTTTTGTCTACTGACTATGTACCTTTTGCTTTAAGGTAGTTCTTTAACAAATGCAAAAATTCAAGACGTCATTGAAACTTGAATATAAGTCATTAAAAGCATAATAAGCACACTGTTAAAATTTGAAGCCGATTTACCACACCAAACATGAAATAATTGCAATTAAAAATGAAATTTTTCACATATAGTAGATAGGAAAAGGGTGGGGAAATTATCATTATTTTTTTTTCATTGAAGGACTTTCACCATCATGATGAAAAACTAATTTTTGTTAGAATAATATATTCGGAGTAACTTAAAAAAAAATTGAAATTATTTAGCACGTAGTTTTGATAAAAAACAAACATATTTGGGTGATTATTTTTAGTGGAGGGGATATAAGTACAATGGCTTGGAAATGATCCAGCAAGTATGTGTGTATCCATATAGAGATTTCGTAGTGTGAATGGTATAATCACGTTAAAAAAACATAACCTAAAATTTTAGTTCCGTTCATATTTAGAGTGGTTACAAGGCTAAAACTTTTTGTGTGGATTGTCGCAAAAGAACCTCCTTAACATACTATCATGAAAAATAAAATTAGTGGACTTTATCTTTTAAAATGAGAAATTAATAGATAAAAAATCTCTTTGTTCACATTCAAGACCTGATGATGATGTGTAATTAAGTAGATAAAGGAAATTCATATGTGAAGAGATCTCGACGGACAGGCTTTCAACGGAAGGTTTAGCTGAGTACGGTAGTCTAATAAAAGGTGCCCTTGACTATTCTCTGAGTAACCACCTTCCCCCGGCCCTTTTTACCTTGTGCATCCCCTTTACATTTCGCACATTTGCAATTTCCAACAAGATTGAAGTTTGAAGAATGATTATGTGTGTTAGATGAATTTATAATCACATTTTCAAGTGTGTCTGAGATAGGCGTGGAGGAGCAAGCCACAACAAGCATTATTAAACCGCAAAGGAGCGGTGGCGCGGGGGGTAGCGGGTTCGAATCTCGGCCGGCCTCATCCCTTTACACCCTTTCGTTTGTCATCCCTTTCTCTTCTAACATTTGTGATGATATTAAAATAAACTTTGTCGAACTTGTGCCTCGATGTATATTTGTTGTTCTACAACTTCATGAAATATATAGACATATATTTTTAAACAAAGCCAACGTCTGAGCCTATATCTAGATGAAAATATGCTAATATATACATGTTTTGAAAGACTGACTGTGAGAGGATTATTCATTTCGTTCTGTATATTCAAACAAAATAAAGCACAAAATATTTGAATTTAGAGGGAAGGAAATTCTAACATGCAAAATTTTTTAATAAAAAATATCAACAAAACTTTCAACACCCAAGAAAGAAAACTGTAGCTTCAGAGGGAAGGGGGAGGGGGTAAGAATTAATGAATATCTGTTTGCATTCCAGTAATATATGCATTACAAGGAAACTAAATAATAATAGTTGAAACGGCTAACGTGCCTTTTGAAATACTATCCATCCACTCAAGTGTATAATGTGTAGGAAATTCGCTTATATATTTATACAAAGCATTATACAATTGTGACTGTTTTCATAATATATAGATATATATGTATGTTTTGTATCTTATTCAGTTACATTTCCCCTTTATCGAAAACCCCTTTCGAATGTTTTTAATGATATTCGATAACCCTAGATTATATTATGATTGTTACTCGAGGTATTGTTTTACAAAGGTTCACGCATTCCTCGATTTTTCTTTTGTTTAACATCATCTTTCTTATTTTATTCTTTAAAACTCTGGAGGTATGTTATGTCCAACACCTGCACTGGCCAGAGGATTCTGATTGTTTTTATCTTAAGTCTATGGTTAACTTTCAAACGATGGGGCTCGGCGTTCTAGAATGCAACATAAATAAGCCGACCAAGTAAGACCGAAGGTCCCGTATCTTATATCTTTCAAAATAGTTAAGTTATCAAATTTATTGTTATTTTATTTTACGTGTGTTGA
Source organism: Forficula auricularia (assembly GCA_024734495.1). NCBI lineage: Eukaryota > Metazoa > Arthropoda > Insecta > Dermaptera > Forficulidae > Forficula > Forficula auricularia. Next base: position 551,509 of record JALMQS010000140.1, on the reverse strand, counting down.
TGAGAAGAAAATGAGAGGATTATCAGAATTTTTAAATAATTTTAATTCAAGTCACTTTTGAAAGCTAACAAAAACCACCTAAATATGGTCACTTTGAGACACTTTTAAACAGTAATGTTAAAGTGAATTAAGTAAAAAAAAATTAGCCTAATTGTACTTAAGGATATTTTTACCTGGCTTCCCCATGATAAAAATATCTTTTATTTTCGAGCCCACCGAAAATTCAATCATCCAACCCAAAATAATAATCATTCAATTAAAATCTTAATACAGATTTTTATTTTTAAGAAAATGGCTACACAGAAATGCGTATCTTATTTAGCAGCTCTGAAAGATGAACGGGCAGACAAACAAACAGTGTATCGATACTATTAGGACATTATTACCCATATATAAGTACCAAAATCAAAAATAACTTTTTAAAAAAGTAATAATTTCAAATGATTCAAAAATAAAAAATGAATAAACCTTTCAATATAAAAACAAACTCAAATTTTCTCTATAGACATCTATAGCAGTGGCGTGTGGTCCATGGATGCAGTGGATGCGGCGCATCCCCCAAATTCCAAAATGTCAAGTGTATTTTCATTCATGTTATATTAAAAAATTTGTAAAATTTTAAAAATACTTTCAATAATACTATAGAACAAATTTATTTAAAGTTATATAAAATTTAAAATTTACGGAGCAAATTTAAAGAATATGAAAAAAATATTCCAGATTTCCTATTTTAATCACTTCAGCTATCTTGTGGAAAATTCATTGATTTTATGAGGTGAAAAAGTGGATTAATTTACAAGTACTCGTCCCATGACTTTCATTTAAAATCTATATATTAATTGCATTAAATGCAATGAAAGATGAACTACCATAAAAGATGTTTTGGCAAAAGTATTTGCTTTAATGAAGTTGAATATGGTATTCTCTCTCTCTCTCTATAACTAGTATCGTTTTGGTCCGAGTGCATAAGGCCATTCCTAGAATAATAGAAATTAAGAAATTAATCTCAAATACTCTGAAAAAGGTTTGAACTTGTATATTTGTGATCCTTGCAATACCCCTTATCTCTAAAGAATAAAAATCATTTTTAAGAAAAAAATAAAAACCGACTTCAAAAAATTAAATGCAACAAATAAAATACACTAAAAGGTATAAAATAATTATTATCTTATTTAGTTACAACTAAACGACGAAATATTAACATGAAATTACTTTTTGTAGTCGGTGCCAAACAAACTATACCTATAAGCGAGCGTAACCACCAAACGTACTAAGATCCGTCGAGTGCGATTCATAAAAGGTATATGTTTGGCACCGACTTCAAAAAGTAATTTCATGTTAATATTTCGTCGTTTATTTGTAACTAAATAAGATAACAATTATTTTATACCTTTTAGTGTATTTTATTTGTTGCATTTAATTTTTTGAAGTCGGTTTTTATTTTTTTCTTAAAAATTATTTTTATTGTTCTCTTTTTAGTGATGTTATTAATAGTGATCATATCATCAGAACTTGACCAAATTAATATGACACCATCCCTAAGACACCCCTTATCGGATAAAAAAAAAGAATAATCGAAATCGGTTCATAAACAATGAAGTTAGGTCTAAAAAAACCTAATAAAAAAAGGTCTAATACCTATGAAAAAAATGGGAGCAATCGGAAGGTGGGCTGAACCCAATGCAAAAAAAATTTTCAAAATCGGTTCACAATTGGCGGAGATATGAGGTAACATAGGCACAAAAAAAAAAAAAATCAGTCGAATAGAGAACCTCCTGCTTTTTTGAAGTCGGTTAAAAAGAGATCATTCTATCCGTGCCCTTTGTAGATATTTTTATCGATCAGATTCTAATGAAAGAGTCGCTCACCCGCACATTAAATAATAAAAAAGTCAAGACTCGATACACTAGAGCTTCCATGGTAATGATTAATAAACTTAAATTGTTCATTTTGTGGCTATACTATAAGATTATCTTAAAATCTCAATAGAATAATTCAAAAAATATTTTCTACTTTTTGAAACAGATATTGTAAAATCTAATCAGTAAGTATATGTATTGATACAAAAGAACTTTTTGACTTTCCGTTCTTGAGAAAAAAATCATAGATGAAAAATATTATTCTCCGCGTTTCAGACATTTTAAAGCACAATGAGCAAATATTTATTTTTATGCGTGATTTAATACATTTAATTTGCATTATGCCTTCTACTAGCGTGTCCGTCAGTTTTCAACTATGAAAAGAATTGAAACATCACCAAAAGAAGCTGAAGTGAATATAGACCATCCGCTCTGTTTAAATATCAATTGATAAAAAATCTAATGTTAAGTTTGAAAAAAAAATAATGAAAAATTCTATGATTCAATCGATAAATTTGCAAAACGGAGTAAAGAATAAAATAGAATTTAAAAAAAAATGAAGGTCTATTTTTTGGACAGCATCCCCTGGTCGAAAAGCCACTCTAGAGGGAACAACCAACTTCAGGGCCGATTAAAGGTATACATATCAATCAATGTATATTAGACAAGTAAATGAATTCCATAATTTATTATGAAATTGAATTCCATTTAATTTCATATAAAATTCAAGATCAACTTTTATGATTTCATTTGAGAGATTTATATTTTGGAGAAATTTTATATATTTAATAAAGTGGACCATTCTCTTCTTCTGAAAGGCCAATGGCAGATCGATATGAGTTTCCTCCAATGGCAAAATCCCTTTGTTAAATCGGGCCCGTTTCTTATTAATTTAATTAAGTAAATACTGGACTAAAAGGCGATCTTAATTTTGGGCGAAATCCCTTGAGCGCGGTGGCGGAGGACCCCCCAGCAGACGACCCTTCGTTCCTTCATTGGCCGTCTTGGCTTTTCTCAGGACAATATTGTCGCAACTGTTTTAGGGCGAAAGGGATTAGCGAAGGGCAAGTCGCGACCCTACAAACGGAACTCCCCTAAACTCGCATAAACGTATATCAATGCTCAACGAAGGGTCTGAGCTCCTATTCACCACATTCCCTTTAGCCCGATCATCTTACATAAACCTATTTCTTACAACTCTATAGCGTAATTTGATTTTGCCCAGCAATAGAATACAATCGAGAACTTTATTGCCAAATAAATTTCTTCTTATTATTTATTTCTTAAGCCACATAACAAAAGTTAAATCAAGGCAGCTGAGTTTTATAATGAATCTACAAGTTACGTACCTCATATTCCTTAACATTACTTTTTATTGTTCTTTTCATCTGAAACACGATTAAATACACCCCCAAAACTAAGAGGATAACTATACATTTAAGTTGGTACTAGAGCTCAAATATATTTTCAAAATACTTTTATTGTGAAATATATTAAACTATCGAAAAGCGCAATAGAAAAATATAATTGTATATATGTTATACACATATAATTATATCTTGTATGCAATTTGTTATTTCAGGCAAAATTTTTGCCCTCTCAAATAACTATTAATTAATTTATATTTGGCTAGGCAAATCCTTTTTGCCAGAATCCTTTTAATGGCAAATAGTTTTAAGAATAATTTAATTTCTAATTGATAAGGCTAATAATATTTATGGATGTCATTTATGGATTGTAGGCTAATCTAGATTAGAGTATGAAAACCTGTTAGATAACTATAAAAAATCATTTACTATGTTTAAGTCTATTCACTTCTCAATATGATAGAAATTAATTTTTGAAAAATATGTTTTTATCATTTACAAACATAGATAGGTATTTGAAATCATTTTTAAATTCAGAGGATTTTTGAGGGTGGCTATTTTCAAGATATCAATAAACAAATAAAAATTATGAAGATACTAGAATAATATACCTACAATAAATAGGTAAATAGAAGACAGTAAAATAAATTAAAGAAATTGATATTTTGGGTAAGGAACAAATTGCTATTGGCCAAACAAGGGTGCTTGGCCAATATATTTGCCTAGGGAAATAGCATTTAAATATCAAATGAGTATTATAGATAGCTATTTCCCAATAAAGTACAATCTTGAAGGAGGATTGGTCTAGTGTACAGCTTGCCTATACTTCAACATTTTGATCACGATGATGAAACGAATCAGTCGAGTTCAAACTACACTAGAGACAAAATTTTGACCAGCCATAATCCAGCTCATATACTAATGCTACTATAACATTTAATACAAGTATTATACTTCATAGGATCAGGCTAAATCAACTTTAGTATCCAAATCCAATAAAAACAAAATTTTTAACACTATGAGAAGGGAGATTTCGACTAATCGGTAACTGCGGCTGGGGTCATTTGACCATTTAACATTTTAGAGACTCCAAAATCTAATTTTTTATATACCTATTTTTATTATTCTATGATATATTACTTATTTTATTATTAATTAAAGGAATCGTAGGGAGTTGGACATGACTTATTAAATTAAATTAAATACAAGTTTTCATTAAATACGTCAAACGTTTCGTTGCTGTTTTACAACTTCTTCAGAGGCTCATTTATTAAACTTATTTGTAAATTTAAAGTCATGTCCAACTCCCTACGATTCCTTTAATTATTAATCATGGACAGGAATAATGAAATTTTATTTTATTATATTTATTATTTTTCAAAATCATAACAGTGTAAATAAATTAATTATTAATTAATAAATAATTTAAAAATACATTAAGGTCAGGCGTTTTATGTAAAATATTTTTAGAAGCGATTCTAAATTGCTTCTGAGTAGGAAAAATTTCAATACATTTTGTTCCGTCAGGACTTGAGTAATTCAAATGAAGAATCACTTATGGATTGAATTTCATTATCTACAATGTTTACTTCAACACCTTCAGAATCACTTATTTGTTCCATCAGAACACATTCTTCATCACTTTCATCATCATTGAGGTTCAACACTTTGATCTTGCACGCAGTACGCCTCCACTATCTTCTTAATTTTCTTCGTCTTTAGAATATTATTCATCTAAATTTGATAATAAATCAAGATTTTCATTTAGAGTAGGATTTTTTGGTATTTGCATAGTGAAATGCTAAGTTGTGGCTCATACTGTGTAAAAAGAAACAATAAATATAATTTTAAGAATATTTTGTATAGAAATTTTTTAAAGCCAATCGAGAAATCTCAAAAACCTAAAACAAACTCAGTTCAAGAATATACTTAGTCAAAGTATATATATTTTTTTTAATAATAAAAATAGACCGAAAACAAAGTAAAATTATATAAAAGGGTTGAGAAGGGGCAAAAAAAACCCCCGGCTGTCCGTCTAGGTCTTCTTCTTCTTCTTCTTCTTATTTTTAAACCTATAGGTTTGTTTCTTCCAGAACGTCATACCATCTCTTCTTAGGACGACCTCTACTTCTTATTCCAACCGGTTTGTTTGTCATCACTTTCTTTACCAGTCGGTCTTCTGGCATTCTTCTCACATGCGCATACCATTCCGCTCTTCTTCTTTTAACCCATTCGCCCACCTTTTGTATTCCACATTTTTCTCTAATATCTTCACTCTTCATCCTATCGAGCCTGGTCACGTTCATTATCCTTCGTAATGTCTTCATTTCAGTCGTTTCCAATAATTGAGAAGTTTTTGCAGTATCGGGTCTTGTCTCTGCTGCGTAAGTTAATATTGGACGTACTACGGTTTTGTAGACTCGTACCTTGGCCTCCGTTCTTAAATATTGATTTGACCAGATTGCATTGTTTAGGCAACCCGATATTTTTGAGGCTCTTATTGCCTGATGTCTTACCTCTGTTTCTAGGTCTTGATGAGAGGTCATTTGGATGCCAAGGTATGTGAAGGACATGACTTGTTCGACAATGGTATCGTACAGTTGTAGTTTGCATCGGAGTGGTGATTTAGAGATTGTCAGTGTTTTGGTCTTCTTGGTTGACAGAGTGAGACCGAATTTATGCGCAACACAGCTAAATTTATACAGGAGGCGCTGGAGGGAATCTTCATCTTCTGCAACGAGTGCTGCATCGTCTGCGTAGCAAACGCATGTTATATTCTCGTCCCCCAAGGAATATCCTTTTAGATTTTTGATTTCGCCAATAATTTCATCCATAACTATATTAAAAAGCAGCGGACTAAGGGAGTCTCCCTGCCTAATACCTTGATTCACTGGGATGCTTCCGGACAGTCTTCCTTCGATTTTTATTCTGGCGGTGTTGTTCGAGTAAATGTCCTGTATCAGGTTTATGAGATTATCTGGGATTTTAAACTTGTCCAGGATTCTTATGACGTGCTTAAGTTGGACTTTATCGAACGCTTTTTCTATATCGATAAAACAGAAAAACGCCGGTTTGTTAAATTCGTAGGCCTTTTCGCAAAGCTGTCTAATGGCGAATATAGCGTCGACACAGGATCGACCTTTCCTGAAGCCTTGTTGCTCGTCATGCAAGTTTATTAGTTGTGAAAGTTTATTACTTATTATTTTTCGTCCGACCGTCTAGGTTTATGTTCATTTTTACAATAGCCAGAAAGTTTTTTTTTAGTTGAAGGTCTTGATTCAGTTAATTTTAAAAGTCAAGAAATTTCCATGAAAAAAAATCATAATAAATATATTAAGATTAATGACCGAGGCGTCCTTTTAGTGATACGACTCAGTACACCCTACCTGCAATTTTAGTAATTTTAGTATTTTCTAAAGCAAATAGTTTGAGATACAAACTTGACAAATTTCAACTCAGCTTAGCTACTCTCAATTGATAGCGGCCTATATAACCTAACCATTCGATTTTTTTTCTACGTTCCGTTGCAGTTTATTTTAGCTCATAGTGAGGTTCTAATTTTACTTGTATACTTGAAAATAGCTTCTCGTATATGTAAATACATACCTACATACTTACAAAAAGTGATATTATGTATTAGTATTTGTTTATCATTTTTCTTGGCTAGATAATTAATATAAAATTCTAATAAAGAGACAATATTCAATTTTTCTTCCAGATCGGTATCTAATTGTTGTCCTAGAATATTCAATCGGAAAGTTTGCAAGTAGAAAAATAAAAGCTTCAACAGCTTCATTACTAAATAGAAAATTTATTTCTAATGAAAATGGAGTTGAAAATAGACCAAAATGATGATTATTTTTTCAGAAATCTTGAAATCTAGTTCCAAATTCCAAATTTAAAATTAGCACTTTTATTTTTCGAAAACTTCACAGTAGATTTTCAGATTTCTTATTTTAGAGAAAAAAAATTATCCGGCCAAATTGTTGTGTGTTTTCCACATCCAGATATAAATCTTAATGTTTTAAGGAATTTTGTGACTTTATATTGGGCCACGAGTTGGACAGCCCTGGTTTAAATCGAATGGGATTAAAGAAGGATATGAGGAATGATAATTTAGTTTTTAAAAGGGTCACGGATATAATAATCCCTAACTATCAATTATCTATTGACACGTAAGAACGTGCACAGATCTAAAAGTCAAGTCCTGACAAGTTTTAGTTCAAGCAAGAAATGATCAATTACTTGTGATTGTTCTAGAAAATCCCAATTCCTTGTCTCCTTGTACTAGAATGATATAACTATAGACTTGGTTAGTGTCGTAGCATATAAATTACTGAAATAATAAATATTTTAGAAAATGAAAATATGAGAAGAAGAATTTTTAAATATTTGAAACTTCATTATTTTTTTTTTTATCTTATATAGTTGAGCTTATAATTTTGCTTTTAGTGAATTTTAATCTTAAAAAACCCTTCACGTATTGTACACATGTAGGTATATTCATATTTCGAAAAAGGGAATAAATATATCTCTACAAATAAATCTCAATGTTTTAAGGAAGTTTATGATTTTATGTATGGCCACAGCCACGTTTTGGACAGTACTGTCCTAGAACAATAAAATTAAGAATTTCATATGTGAAACTATTATTTTATTTTCAAAGTAAAATTAAGATTATGATATACTCGCGAACAGTACAAAAAAAAATGTTACCATTTATAAATCATTCATGGGAATTCATAAATTAGTTCTATAAAATACATAAACCTTTATAGTATACATCGAAAACACGTTCATTATTGTCAAAAGTGATAGTTCGATTAAAAACTACTTGTCCGCTTTGAAATGGCCTCGCGCCCCTAGCTGGATACCACTGTCTTATGGAGTTGACAGCAAGTAAGTTGGTCCCTTCCCGACTGCGAGCGCTCATCAAGACGGGTTTCCTATCCCCGCCTGAATCGTTCCTCTTGAAGAATGGCCTGCTGACTCTGCATGGCGAAAAGAATAAGAATTGGCGGGTGTTGCCGGAGTAAGAGGGCAGGTCGCCTGCATGGTTGGATCCATCAAACAAGCAGGCTGGCAGAACGTTTCGAGTTAAGCATTTGGATCCTCGCGGAGAGTACTAATTCAAATCACCAGTTTGGGGGAAGCAAATCAACATCATTAATTTTAGTTCATAATATGTCCTTGTGGTCGAAAACTACCAATGCAGTTGAAAACTCAAAATCACCTTTTTCGTGAATTTTATATTAAGTTTCATAGTGTTCAAAATTACCAGGATTTAAAAGCATAGATTGATCAGCATATAAATGTTTTTATACAATTGAATATATTTTTTTACACATATGAGAAGTCATACTGAGTGTCTATGAGGATTTTAGCGAATTTCGAGCTTATCTCTAGTGGAAGAGAATAGCCATTTCCTTTTGATGTTTCGCCAGGTGCAAAGTCTTATTCGAAAACAAATCCTTTTATTACTATAATTTGTCGCCCTCTTTGTCACTGACTGATCCTATTAAATGCATCTCGGATTGAATACTCCAAATATTTATGTTGAGCAGCCACCCTTGGTGATTTCAGGGATCAATTCGCAGGTGCTTGTCTGTCTCTTCGGAGATTGGCCATCGTACCGCCCACGAGGAACTCCTCACTAGTAGGGGATTTCGTTTCATGAATTCATTCTGTCCACTCGCCCTCCCATCTCCCTAAACAAAGGATTCAGTTTCCCTACACTTGCAATACTTGAATTCAAACATTTCACCCTAAAATTGGAGGGAGCAGTCAGTATATTAATCTTATGATATTATTGAAAATTTGGAATAAATTTATTCTATTGTAATGTGATTTTCTCCGCTTTCAGTATAAATGTCTGAAAAATAAATATTTCTGTTCATTAAATCATGGACAGATCGATCATGATCATTTAGTATCTGATTGACATCTGAAATAGAAAATTATCAATAAATTTTGACTGGATAAATATTTATTTTGAACTAAAGAATTTAATAATTGAAGTGAAAAGTAAGTCCAAATAATACTTACATGATCGTGAAATAGCTATTTACTTTGCTCATTTTCTATCTAAACAAGCTGAAAAATTGATTATATATCCAGAAATAGTGAATAAACATAAACATACCATGTATTTCTCAGAGAATTTAAATAATTCTAAATTTGATTTTTTAGACCCCATTAGTGTAATGGCTAGTGCCTTGAAGTTTTCTAGAAATACTTGATACTGACCCAAGAATTAATTAATTAATTTATTTATTTATTTATTTAACAAAGTATACAAACATAGGATCTTAGGTCCCACCTAGTGTTTATACATAATTTATAGTTTAATATTAATTATTATTATTATTAATTAATAGTTTATTTTGATGAATATAAATCCTATTAAAAGTTAAAATTTTTGATAGTAGTAGACATAAAATTTCTAAGGAAATCGCGATAGGCTGTTATCTTCTAAATAAGAGGTGAAACGGATAATTTCATTACATTCCATAAAGGTTGTATTTACTCCTCGGGAATTGAGCTCGAGTGGAGAAAATAGCTTCGAAGATCAGTCAATAGCCATAATTATTGTCATTGTATTTTTGAGACTCAGGTTGAATTCTCGAGAAAAAAAACAATCCTTCTGACATGCAATAAAATTGATTAATTTCATCTAGGATTTAGTAGATGGAAATCTCTAATAATTTTCTTATTAAATCTACTCACTGTTTCTCTTCTTTTCATGTGTCAACAATTAAAGCTCTTACAATAAACCGTTTACAATCAAAATCAACATAGCTACATCAAACTAAAAACATGTCCAAGGCATTCTATACTAAGGCTCCAAAATACATGAATTCGCTAATATCCTTAAAAACTTACAATCTTATCTCAATAATTTGTACTCGGACTTGGGGACCATACATAAATTTGGTTTTTGTTTCTTGCATTTATATTCCATTTCTTGAGCTTCTTTTTCAGATTTATGAAGGTTCTACTTATACTAACGTTCTGCCCAATGATCTTGATATCATACAAGTTTGCAAAGACCAGTTATGTTCCCCCATTTAGAACTTTAGAGTCTAAACGGGTGGATCGGGTACATTTTTCCAAAGTGATGTTTAACGAAATCAGAATCTCAACTATTATCATATATAATGATCTCTAATGCTACTATAAAAGTATAATTTAGAAATTAAAAATATTAATTTTTTTAAACTTAAGGACTGATTTAATCTAATCTTTTTTTATTAAATTAACATGCGACTCCAAAGACACAGCCCGACCAGAATTTCCTCTGACCCTAAATTATTATGTAAATTTGAATTTCCATGTAAAGAAACGATCCGAGGATTTGCTTGGCCAGCATCGTCCAAGGATTAGATCCTGGCTTTCGAGGGGCCCGTGCTTTCTCTGCTTTTGTTAGCGGCAGCCAATGTGAAACGAGACCCACACAAACGCCCGGCCAATGTATACCTATATATACAAACCAATTTACAACACAATACACGTGTTTAGGTTGTTTTATAGAAAAATGCTTTAATGCCCCAGATTAGAGACTTTATTCCTTCTTTTAGAAAAGAAGCGAAAACGGGATTAAAAAAATTGGACTATATTGTCTTCTTAAGCTGGCTCGACGTTGTTCTTTTTTGATAATAAAACTTGTATTATAATTTTTCATTTTTATTAAGCCCTAAATAAGTTGAAGCTGAAATAATATGATTGTATATAAATCATATCCCCCATTTAATACTGATTATTTCTTCTTTCATAAATATACCAAATCTTAAGGAGATAAATATTCATTTGTAAAATCACATTAAAAGAAAATTTAATTTAATATCTGCTGGGAATAAATATTTTTTATTTTTTTTATTCTTTGAACAAATTTTTACTTTAGGGTATATAATCGTGAATGAAAAAAGTGTTTTTTTTTGCTTCGTTTTTTCGAAATGATATTTCAAAAACGGGTGAAACTATTTTGATTAAAAAAAATTGAGCATTGATAGTGACCAAAAAGAGAGGGGTTCAAAAATCGAAGAAAACTGATATTTCTAATAAAATAGTCTCATAATTAAAAGAAGATATTATTAATTGCTAATGGGCCCAAGGGGGGTCATATCCACATTAGTTTATTTTGTTACTCTTAAGAAAAACCTGCCCCCAATAAAACAATATCTTGGATGACTAGATGACTTCCACTTATTTTCTGTTTATAAACATTTCTTGCACCGGCAGCAGCTATGGTGTTGCGCCCAAGGTCCTAGAATGCAGGAGATATGAGATTCAAATGTAGAAAATTTTTATAAAAAAAAAAAATAAAACCGAATTCAAAAAAACTAAATGCAACAAATAAAATAATAAGAACTCAAAAATCAAATAAAATGCACTAAAAAGTATAAAATAATTATCTAATTTAGTTACAACTAAACGACGAAATATAAACATGAAATCACTTTTTGAAGTCGGTGCCAAAAATATACATTTTATGAATCGAACTCGACTGATCTTACTTGGTACGTTTGGCGGGTAAGCTCGCTTATATAGTTTGTTTAGCACCGACTTCAAAAAGTGATTTCATGTTAACATTATATTTTGTCTATAACTTATGAGGAGAATTTTCTAGGTTAAGTTTCACAAAAAGTTTTGTGAAACTTAACCTAGAAAATTCTCCTCATAAGTTATTTATAATGTTTCACCTAGAACCGACACCTAAATCCTTAAAAATTATTATATTTTGTCGTTTAGTTGTAGTTAAATTAGATTATTATTTTATACCTTTTAGTGCATTTTATTTGATTTTTGAGTTCTTAATATTTTATTTGTTGCATTTAATTTTTTTGAAGTCGGTTTTATTTTTTTTATAAAAATTATTATTATTTTTCTGTTTTTAGTGATGTTATTAATAGTGAGTTAATATAATACCTTGCATACATCTCGTAAAATCAAGCGTCGGGAGATTGAAAATGATATATAAATATTATTAAACCAATTATTTTACATTAATTAATGTATCCATTGTATTTTTGCTTCGATTCCGGAGATTACTTCTCCACCATCGAGTGTCCTTATTCATCTTTAGTCCTTGTTTTTAATAAGAGGAAAAATCTAATTAGATAAAAAAACCTCTTTTCCGATAATTATTTCAATTCCATTATTCCCCAATCAAGTCGATTGGTTTTAATTACCCTCCACCTCCTCTCCCATTGAAAATGATAATAAGATTCAATTCATAAATAGAGAAATTATCTCGGGTTTTAAATGAATGTTTTAAGTTTTTTTTTTATAAAAGATTTTATTTATTATAATATCGATTATTGCACATAAGAATTGGAGATTTACCTTATTTCACCATTGATAATATCATCAGAACTTGACCAAATTAATATGGGACCACCCCTAAGGTACCCCTTTTCCAATAAAAAAAAGAATCATCGAAATCGGCCCACGTGGCAAAAAGTTCTCGCTGAACATACATAAAATAAATAAATAAATAAATAGTTAGGTAACTATTTTGGAGCTATACTGATCCAAACGCAGAAAGAATGATTAAAATCGGTTCATAAACAAAGAAGTTATGCCTGAACAAACATAGCAAAAAAGGTCCAATACCAATGAAATATATATTTTTACCAATCGGAAACTAGACTGAACCCACTGCAAAAAAATCTTCAAAATCGGTTCACAATTGGCGAAGATATCAGGTAACATAGACAAAAAAAAAAAAAAAAATTCAGTACAATTGAGAACCTTCTCCTTTTTTGAAGTCGGTTAAAAAATTAAATTAGATTCAATAGAATATAAATAGATTAGGTTCTACCAAATCTGTATCCCTTAATCTTTGAAGGATAAAACCATTGTGTTTTAGAAGGTTCTATTATACCTATCTATTAAAAAAATGGTTCATTAATAAGTAGGTGCATATTGAGATACTAGAAACACAAATGGAATTGGGACGACTGTAAATATCTGAATAGAACACGATTTCTTAGCACAGTCACCCATCTGAAAACTAACCAGACCACGTATAGATTTCTAACTTGCAGTGATATTTAAATCTTCTTTGTCAAGTTTAGCTTTCTAGCACTTGCAATTTGCTTAGAAAAAAATAACCAAATAGCTAAGATTTGCGAAAAGTTTTTGTAGACTTGGAAAAAGTCTTAACTTTTCTCTCTAATTTTCTTTAATTAATTAAATACACTTTTCATTTGGTCTTTTGTTGAGCTTTTGAATTTTGAATCACCCTCGTATAATTTCGAATATTTTTTCTCTTAGGATAATTTTTCTCCACTAAGTCCATTTTACTTTAATGTTAATTTTATTAAAAAATCGAAAATAATTAAATTAAAAAAAAACACTTTTATTTTTATGTTTTAATTTTTTTAAAAATTAAAATTTCTTTTTACTCAAACTCTTATTAGTTGTGTCTATCCAGAAAAAACAATTAGGCAAATAATATATAAATTATTAAAAAAAAAAAATATTTTAACCTTTCTTTGATTAACTTCCTACATTTTTATTTTTCGAAACATTTTATTATATGTGCCAAAAAATTATTTAAAAAAAAGGGACGGGGGTGGTGGACGAAGAAATAATTGACCCCTTGTATAAAAATGTTCATATTCATGTATAAAGACCATTGGAATAGTTTAATTTACTTTCTTTATTGGTATAGAAAATAATAATTGATTTGTTTTCTTATCTGAGTGTTTGTTCTGATGATTCTAGCTAGCGCCTCTTTTCACTTTTTCAATTCATTTTCTTTATTTTTCGATATTTCTTTTCGCAGAACGAAATTGAGATAAAATACTCAGCCAACTTAGATAATTTTATTTTAGTTCGAGTCGAGTTTTTGTGAGTGCAAGTTCAATCTTCTTTTAATATTAGAAGAATAATCGATAAATCCAGAGGATCTAAAAATAAAGTAAGTATACACCTCTTATTAAATTTAATACCGTACATTTTTGTATATACATATAATGCATATCTAAAAAAATCAATACTTTTTTCAATTTTTTATTTATCCTTTCGAAAGACGCGCCTCCTAAACTAACAAAGACGGTCGCGCGTATCTCGCAGATACGACATCCTATCAACAAGGAATTTTACCTTTTTAACCATCAAATTATTGTAAGAAAAAGTAATCCATGAACTAAAAAATACTTAATTAAATTATTTAAAAAAATGTATTTAAAAATTTATTAAAAGAAAAAAGTAAACTTGTGTAAAAATTATAAAATTATTCTGAAGATGAAATGCAATCTTTGTAAACATTTTTTGAATGTTTTAAGCAAATAAACTGTTTACATATTTCACATTTAAAACGGGTGATTACAAATCTGACAACAAATAAAATAAAATAAAAGATTTAAAAAACTTAAATGGATGGGCGGGCGTATTTCTGGAGTTCAAAACACGTGTTTTTTGTTCTTATGGTCACCGTAGAAAGCCGCAGCTAGTACTGAGGTATGGTGGGCTCGAGAAAAGGGGGTAGAAAAAAGGGGGGCTTCCAAGAACAACTAAGTTACAAGAAAAAGAAACAAAATTTTTAGTTGCGTATTTGATAGATACGCGCGCCTATCGGAAGGTTAATATTATTTTAATGTGATTGCCTAATATTATTAGAATCTAGTTACATGTTTAATTTAAATATTTATTATTTTAAATCAAATTATTTTTCAATAAATTACAAAATTAACCAAATGAAAATAGTTGTTCATTGACAAAAATACCCAAATCGCCATTACTTTTTTTACAAAGTCGTAACAAAATTTGATTATGATTACGTTATATGATACCTACATGATAGATGACCGTAGCCATACAAAGATGGATTCGACCCTTTGGTATTTTGAGAGCTATAATTTATTTAGAAAATTTATTGAGTTGATCATATAACATTATTGAAAGAAAAGAACATAATCAGGGGATGTGTTATAATTTTGACTTTAATTTTTTGTCTAACTATCTAGGAAATATTTATCCATAGTCTTTCGAAAGCCTTACAAGGAATGAATTATTACATTTATTGACAAAACTTTCAAACTCTCTCATCTTTCTTCAATAAAATATAATAGATTTTCAAAAATTTTCTTAATTAAATATTATATTTTATCAAGGGATCAAATAATGGATCTCTAAAACTTGTCTAACACATTTATATTATATCGTAAATAAAGAAAGTAAGAGGGAAAGGTGACTAGGTCTCCCTTTGGGGAAAACTTTTGCCTTACGACCCTGACTTAAAAATTTAATTGCAAATATTCAATCACTCTTCTACTCTTTGACTCACCACCAACTCGTGAATTTTCTTCTTTTCACGATAGAAAAGTAAACCCTAACTTACTTGGATTAATAAATTTAAAAAAAAATAGAGATAAGACGTTTCGATATATATTTCTAGTTTTTTACTTTAAATGTACTTCAAAAAGAAGTAAATAGAAGTACCACCAATAACTGGACTTACATTATGGCAAGGCTCCTAATACTATTACACATTATCTAAAGGGGATCAGCCATCTCAGAACATAGATATTTCTTAACTTTGGTGATCCATTAGAAAACTGTGTTTTAAACATGTCTTTCCTTCTATGCTTAACGTGTTTATTTATAACATAACTCGTTGACACCTGAAAATGAGAAGATTTTCATAACGAGATTAAACACTTCTTCTTTCTTAAACATTCATAATAAGACTCTCTCGAAAATAGATTACAACTTATTCTATTCAGATCTCTCCTTAGAATACAGAAAATTTCGATATATCAAATACTTTTGAGTTATAAAGCGACTTATGTGGGCATCAGAGACAAAACTCACCCGAAAATATAATGATGTGAGTATGCATTACTATATCTCAACATTAATAAGTCACAGAGCAACGAAATTTAAAATTTAAGATAGAAATCAGCCAGTACCAGTATGCTATGCTTTTTGTACAAATCGACATACCCCTTATACCACTTTACTTGAAGGTTGATGGTTCTTATATTACTTTACCATACAGGGTATGGCCAAGTATTGTAATCGTGCATGAAAAAAGTGTTTTTTCCTTCTTTTTTCAAAATATCTCAAAAACGGATTAAACTATTTTGATTAGAAAAATTGAGCGAAACCATGGCATTTTGGTCTACAAAAAATCCCTAATAAGCAAACATCGAAAAAATTATATTTTTTGAGAAAATCTCTGTTAGTTAGTCTGGTTGTCTGGTTGTTAGTTAGTCTGCGCGTTACCAAATGTTGTGGACGAGCTAGCTCAAAAACTAGTGTGAATATCGAAACCAAATTTCACACGCTCCATTGAGATTAATAGCTGATTAGATTTTGGTGCATATCGACCCAAAATTAAGAGGACTGGAGGGGGGCTAAAAATTAAAAATCTATGCCATTTGAACAAACTCAACCAAATTTTGTATACATCATCAGTGGGACTCCAGAAGTCTAAAAATGCAAAAACTAACCGCCCAAAATGGGGGGGGGGGTATGGTCAAAAAATGAAAATATAGGCTCTTGTACCAAACTCAACCAAATTTTGTATACATAATCACTGGGCCCCCAGGAGTCTAAAAATGCAAAAACAAACCCCCCTCCCCTACATGATTATAAATAATTTTATTAAATATTAAATACAAGTGAGGGGCCAGGTTGTATGGTAAAGTCAAGTAGATGGCCACATCAGAACACGTCAGCTTATTTTTTCTCAAAAATGATTTTTACATTTTTTTTTTTAATTCACTGTACTTAACAAGTATTACAAGCTCTGTATTGTGTTTTTTTTTATTTCGATTGAACCACTTTGAGGGGACTAATTTGAAAGGGGAACTTTGATAGGATTATTTCAAATGAGGTAATTACCTTAAGGTTGTAAATAAAAGTCCTGTTCTATATACACAAGTTTTTTTTATGAACTTTTGGTGGTAAGATTGATGATCTTCAAGTTTTTTTTTCAAATCATAAAACTCATGGCGGAATGTGTGAAAAAACTAAAAAATTTCTCTAATGTTATATGCAATATTAATTTATAACCACAAATGAAGGAAGCTACAGCTAAAAACGATCAAGAGATCTATCTCAAAAATCATTTTTAATTTATTTTCATAATTTAATTATCAAAAAATTGTTTTATATTGTAATTTTCTTTTAATAAACTTATTTTGAATTTTATTAAAAATAATTTTTTTTAGTTATTGCCTTGCACAAACATATAACCGAACTTGAAATTTTCAATTTAGATTTCTGTAAAGTTTTGAAAAATCACATTTTCACTGAACGTTTTTAGACGTACCTAGCTCTTGATATCAATAAAGGGTTTTTTTTGTTTAGAGAAAATAAATATACACAAGTAAATAAAATTCTATATGTTGGTATACTTATTTACGAGGGGTGAACCGCAATTGGAATTAGGTGTACACGTTTTTGGAATTATGTGGAATTATTTTGGAAATTGCAATTAGATTCATCTATTGTATTCTACTTGGAAATGAAAGTGGACGTGGAAGTAGGTGTACAAATTATTAGGTCGCGGTTCACCCCTCGCTTATTTATATGTGTATATTTCTTTTCATTATGCAGACAACATAGTCTCTGATTTGCTCTTATGTATTCAACAACTCTGATATTCTGGGCAAAAAATGTTTATTAAGTAATTTATTTTGGCAATAAATTAATAATAACGTACCCTAAAAATAAGAAATGCCGATTTAGAATTCGTATATCTAAATATCTTTTGATGTTTGATTTAGCTTAAGACAATTAATGTAATCTCTTAATCTTTACTATTAGTTGATAGAGATTTTCTTTAGGAGACGGACTGGTATAAATATACAATTGGATGTTGATGAAAGCAGTCCACGGTGGTTGTAAAAAATAAGACTATAGAGGTTTTATTATTTTACATTTATTTTTTAAACCGACGTTTCGGAGATTTATTCTCTCCTTGTTACCCTGAAGAAGAAGAGAATAAATCTCCGAAACGTCGGTTTAACAAATAAATGTAAAATAATAAAACCTCTATAGTCTTATTTTTTACAACCACCATGGACTGCTTTCATCAACATCCAATTGTTTACTATTAGTTATTTAATGTCTCTATTAATAAATTTATGAAAAATGTTTCTCTTGAATCTAGGTATTCACACTAATTATCTTTATCTTTAATTTTCGTTGCTTAATTAAATTTACTCTTTGTTAAAAAAAAAGATTAATTTCCTATTGTTTAATACGGATTTCATTTCTCTGTTTTCCTTGTTGGTAATCATTTGTCTTTGGCGCAAAAAGAAACAAAAACACCGTCAACTTGGCATTGGTAAGGGTGGGCAAAGCAACCAACAACCCCTTGTCTCTCCTTAGTGCAGACTGCAATCAGACAACAACCCTCCGCGGAGCGCAACTGGGCCAAATAGATTTTTTATTGTGACCGATTTCACGGTTCGTTTAAAAGTCATTACAATTACAACTAGCAAAGACATATCTCTCTCAAGCTCGATTCCAAATGAAAATCGCTCTCGTTTTTTTCCTCCCCGGGAAGGCGTCAGTGCGCCTCGACGGGCTAAGATCGACGCCTATATAAGTAGCTCTCGGCTGCCGTGTGCGCCACCGGGGGCCTTGATTAATGACAGAACTTAATTAAAAGTAAAATTAGACTTACATTTCTCACACACAGCAATTCCACAAGTTTTGCGCCTTCAGCCCCTTCTTTCTCTTGCACACCTCTTCGTCTTGTGTTCGCTGGTAAAAGCTGATCGTTGCCACAGCCGCCCTCTCTCTTCCCGTCTAATCCTACGATAGGCCATGTGAGAAAACGAGGAAAAACGTGAAAGGCAGACGAAAGGGTTGAGGGTGGCAAAAGGGTGGAGGGCGTCCGCAAACCCGGCTTGCATACTGAACGAACGCCCGTTGCGTTGCTGACTTCTCGCTACTAATTAACACCCCCGCTCCTCTTGCTGGCCTATTCCAAGTCGTTCTTATGTAAACATATCATTAGCTTAATGACGGCAAAGAAGACAGCTTGCAAATAGAGACTATAAATCTCTCATTTGAGATGCTGGAATACATTATTGAAATTAAGTGCACTTAAAATATTCCATTTAACATTCAATTTCATATTCATAATCTTTTATTTTTATGCAAATAAAAACGTCTTTAAGAGTTCCATTAAAAAAATAAATATAATATAAAAGTATCGGGTTCATAATTAAACAATCAGCTACTGCCTTGATGATGGAAATAAAAATGAATTTATAATTATTCTCAATTCTAAGGCAATAATAAAAAAAACAATAAGAAACTAATTAATTAATAAAGTGTTGTAGGGAAATAAGGACAATAGCTTATGCAAATAATTTTTATTTTTTGCCAACGTTTCGTCAACTTTTTTGACTTCCTCATGGCTCAAATAAATTAACTTCTATGCATATTTGTCATACTATACCATATATAAGAGCCTAGATTAATTTGTAACAAAGCTCAGAGAATGCTGCCGACAGGGAGCGCTGATGCCGTCGGTATATTTGTGGTATATTTGCGGAAAATTTGAAATATAATTGTAATTGTAATTTGAAATGAAAGACTCCAATTTATTTTAAATTAAGAAACATTAAATATATTGATAATTATTCCCCCTCCTTCACCACTAAAAAAATAAATATTCAATTCGCTTTTCTTTACACACAGAAAAATAAATTAATCACATCTTATTTGATTTACATTTTATATATTATTTGTTTATTTTTTAATAATTTTTTCATTAAATTGAAGGGTTGGTTTTGTCACAAATATAATAAAACAATAATTTTAATAACTATTAGAATTATTTAATTGATAACTATAATATATATATATATATATATATATATATATATATATATATATATATATATATATATATATATATACATATATAATTTGCCATTTTTTTCATAATTTTCTAAAAATCTAAATTTTGTTATTCTTATTTTTGGATTTTTACAAAATTGAACGACTTTAGACACTCATGCCCGAGTTTCTCATGGCAATACTGGAAGGAGCAGCTGTCATACAAACAACACCTGATCTCTTTTAAATATTTGGAGCCTTATATCCATTATTAAATTTTAAAAAAATGATATAATATAATTCTCCTCCTCACACGATCCCATTTATTTAAATAAATCTATTTCCACACAAAAAATATCACAATCCTGTAGATTATAGAAAAAAAAAATACTTCCAGATTCATATCTAGAGCCTCATTTCTGTAGCTGTGTCAGGACGAAAATGAGGCGAAACTTTTAAGAGACTATGTATTTTCGGGAGTTTATAGAGAGGTATACATTTGGAGTGTGGTGTTTTAAGAGGAATAAAATTTTTGGACCAAGATGCCGCCCGCCAGGGCATCAGCCTGGAGGGCCGAGCTTCGAGGGCGTGCCGAAGGCACGCACGAAAAGCTCGTTTTATTAATATCCTTCTTAGGAAACATATAAAAATATTTTTCAATCTGTTTGATGACTAACCTGATATGTTTTCTAACAATGAATATTGATATAATTTTAATAAAAAAAATAAATAAAACCGACTTCAAAAAAATTAAATGCAACAAATAAAATAATAAGAACTCAAAAATAAAATAAAATTCACTAAAAGGCATAAAATAATAATCTAATTTAGTTACAACTAAACGACGAAATATTAACATGAAATCACTTTTTGAAGTCGCTGCCAAACATACATTTTATGAATCAAACTCGACGGATTTTACTTAGTACGGTTGGCGGGTAAGCTCGCTTATGAAGTTTGTTTAGCACCGACTTCAAAAAGTGATTTCATGTTAATATTTCGTCGTTTAGTTGTAACTAAATTAGATTATTATTTAATGTCTTTTAGTGCATTTTATTTTATTTTTGAACTCTTATTATTATCTTTTATTTGTTGCATTTAATTTTTTTTATAAAAATTATTATTATTTTTTCTCTTTTTAGTGATGTTATTAATAGTGATTTAATATAATAACTTACATACATCTCATAAGAGAAAGTGTCGGGCGAATGAATCAGAAAATGATAATAAAATTCAATTCATAAATATAGAAACATATATTTATGATATCATTTCCGTCCATAATGTCTATTAATTCGAAAGTTTATAATGAGAATTAAGCACAAATTTTGGTGTGATTTTTTTTTTTTTATTTTTTAACCAAAGTTTCGTCGACTTAGCCGACTTCTTCGGAGCTTCAAATAGTTACATGACATATTCGTCTAAAATATATAATTTTTCTTTATCTCCGTTACCAATTCTGTTTATATTATTTCTAAAATTGTTTATCTAATATAATTGTTCGTAAAAAATTAAAGAGAAACATTGTTTATGTGAATGTGCTGAATTTTTTGAAGTTTTAAGTTTCTGATAGTTCTTCATTGGTAAGTGAGATAAAAAAAATTATGTATTTTAGACGAATGTGTGATGTAACTAATTGAAGCCCTGAAGAAGTCGGCAAAGTCGACGAAACTTTGGTTGGAAAATAAAAAAATCACATAAAAAACTTGTCCTTAATTCCCATTATTAACTTTTGTACTTTCTTTCTTTTTTTTATGATATAAATTTATTAAAATAAATATTTATGAATTCCCAAATGCTGAATAAAATAATTGATTAGATTGCCATTTTCATTTTCCTAATAAACCGTCGTTCCGAGGGTCTTAACTCCTTCAGGACTTAAAGAGTGTGAACGAATGTACCTCCTTCACGTTTTCTTCACATGGTTTCTTTATGGAGCCTTTAAGGTCTGAAGAAGACAAGGGCGGATCCAGGGGGGGGGGGCGGAGAGGGCGACCGCCCCCCACCCATAGAGGCCCGTGCCTGGCGGTTGTGCAACACGTGCGTCGCACGCAGAGGCCAAAAAACAACGGCCAAATCGACAGGGAATTTATAACAATTTTTTTTTATTTTTTTTATTTTAATGAACTTAAAATATGAGATATGAAATTTGTAAAAAAAAACATTTATTTTTTTAAAAAATTTTAAAATTAAAAATAAAGTTCTATGAGTGTGTGTATGGGGGGCGTCTCTGACCCCCCCCTCCCGCTTGAACAATTCGATCGTGACACACTTTCGAGATAAAAAGTAGATCTTATATACATCGGGCACCTTATATACATTCTCCCCCCCCCCCCCCCCATAAAAAATTCCTGGATCCGCCCTTGGAAGAAGAAGGGAGAGTCTCTGAAACATCGGTTTATAAGGAGATAAAAACAATCAAATAAATTATTTTATTCTGAATGTGCGGTTTCACAATTGAATACTACCATTTCCGACTCCACTAGAAAATGCTTCTAATATGTGTTTTTACTTCAAAAAAGCACTAAAAAGTAGAAAAATAAATGTTTCTTCAATACTCAAAAAATTTACATATACATACCTATATATCATTAAATAAAAGGTGGGCGGCTATTTTAATTACATTTCTCGGCGCGTTCAGCGAGGGTAAATATTTTACATTTTTCGCATTTTTTTTAGTCTGGATTCCGATATTAATGACAACTTATAACTTGTAATAAGTTCGTCTTGGTTACAAAATATTTGTATTTTTTTCATCATAGATCTGATTGGATTTTGGGCTTTCTTTCTTCAGAACTTCCAATTCAAATATGAAAAAAATTAGAACAAAATCAAATTGTTGTTAAATATTTGAAATTTGCATATTACTCACTCAATCAATTAAATTGAAAGTTTTTTTGCCGAGAGTAGCAGAATTTTTATAAATTGAACGAGACAATGAAAGAGTCTGTCTTCTGCTGGAATTATAAATTTTATTTATAACGATCGTTGTTGGGTTAAAGAAATAAATAAAAACTATAATAAGTTCCACTTTCTCACAGTTCATTCTATCATTTGTATCGCCCCCATTAATATTATAATCTATATTTAAATTTAGATTGATAGAGATTTTCTTTAGGAGACGGACTGGTATAAATATGCAATTGGATGTTGATGAAAGCAGTCCACGGTGGTTGTAAAAAAATAAGACTATAGAGGTTTTATTATTTTACATTTATTTGTTAAAACCGACGTTTCGGAGATTTATTCTCTCCTTCTTCAGGGTAACAAAAAGTCAATGAAAGTAGTTCAAAACATAATTACTTTCTGTCTCCTTTGACAATGCCAAAAACATTATAAAATTTTTTTCATCTCGAATAGAAAATAAAGTAACAAGCAATTGATGATCAATCAGACAGAAAGTAATTATGTTTTGAACTACTTTCATTGACTTTTTGTTACCCTGAAGAAGGAGAGAATAAATCTCCGAAACGTCGGTTTTAACAAATAAATGTAAAATAATAAAACCTCTATAGTCTTATTTTTTTACAACCACCGTGGACTGCTTTCATCAACATCCAATTTAAATTTAGATTTTAAATTATTTTCTTTAAAGAATACATTTCTTATATATCTATGATTATAATTTTTTCATTCCAAAAATAATTTTCGATTCTTAAACAACTACTTACAAAATTCTTGATTTTTTCATATTTTCTTATTTTCATCATCCTTGGTTAATAAGTGTTAAAAAACTCAAATCACAAACATATCGATTGTTTTATTAGCGATGGAAATCAATTGACAGTTTCTATTTCAAGAAACTGGAAACAACCTCATTCATTACCCATTGATCTCTTCGAAGAAGCTTCACAAGAAAGAAGACACAATCGCCAAGTGATAAGTTTAAATATATAAACTTACATCCTTCACTCATATTATTTATCGAAATAGTTATTTAATTAATCATATAAATTCTTCTTTTTGTTCTAACGTTCCTTCACCCAAATTTTATATCTATAGACTCTCGTAGGCCTTATAACATCAATTTTTTTTATTATCCCCACTGAGACAAATTGCTTCATATCTTGATTCTTCCATTTTCTTCATAAGGACCGTCCATAAATTACGTCACACAGTAAGGGGGAGGCGCCTTCTCAGATTTGTGACAAAATGTGACAGGGGACCCGGGGAGCTTAAAAATTATGATGTCAAAAAGTCAAATAAAAAAAATTAAAAAATTAAATTTAAAATATATTAAATCGCTTTAGTTTAGTTTATAAAAAATTATACAATTATTAAATTATAGGGTATAAATGTGACATTGTGACGTCACAATACAGGGGGCTCAATGAAAATGTGACAGAATGTGAAACAAAGAGAAGGGGTCTAATTGAAATTCGTGTGTCGTAATTTATGGACGACCCGATCTCTTCGCCTTAGAGTGTAAACCTGCTAAATCCATTTTTATCATATATGACATATTAATACCTTTCGAAAGAAAAGAGATGCAGCATCGTCCAAGTAAAACTGCTACTTAAAATTACTATCGTAAATTGTAGAAAAAATGTGAAGTGTGAATAGTTTCTTTCCATAACAACAATATTAATTTTTGTTTGTTTTTCTCTGCCCTATAAAATTTCTTTGTTGTGAGATAGCAGGTTTACACTCTAAGCCGACGATATTATTCTTTCGATTTTTTTTGTTTTATCAAATAGTGCTCGGTGAAAAAGTATAAAATTCATTTTAATTTACATGGTTCATTTTGAAGTATAAATAATTCATAAAGACAATAATAATAAATGTAAATGTAAATGTGCTGGCAAGTCTTAAGAAATCCATTCATCCGATTCTTAACAAAACGCTCGGGATCTCTTTGCCTGCTAATTTAGTAGCGGCCAATGGGGCTGTTTCTAATGACACCGGAACCTCCCCTTCTCAGGAACCTGAAGCCAAAACTGAAGCCGCCTCCCTTGTAAGGTTCAGCGACGAGAGAAAACAACTTTTCAAAGTCAGCAAGACGCGGAGGCGCCAATTAGTCATTGACTGGAGGCGCTGGTTCTAATGAACGTTTACTCCAGGGGCAGGATGCCTTCCTTTTGCTTCCCCTTTACACTTTTCTTCGATATATTTCCGCTTAGTGCGCTCACTCTTGTTTTCGTGTATCCCTTTTGCATTCATTACCTTTCCACTTTGAATCATGCATCACTTAGTTTCAACGAACCAGCTAGAAAATCCTTCCAATGTTCGACAAGATTTTATGAGTAAGCTAAAGATGATTTTGAGAATTCCATTTTAAAACTATACAGGACCCTATTAGTTTCCTTACAATGTATGTCTGTCTCTCTGTAGCTCATACACTAAATAAATCATAAACCCGAAATTTAAAAATTATGTGTATTCATTTTCACCGAAATCAAAATTAGTATTAAAATTGTATTCAAATCATCATTTTGGGGCTTATCAAATTTTTTGTGAGGTCAAAAATTAAAAAAAAATACCATGGAGTGTCAAGTATTCCTGTAAAAATTTCTTAAGTAGTACTGATTTGAAGTTTTGTAAATTTAATGTAAGAAAACCCCATGATGATTTGTGTTATCTGTCATGTTTAGAATTATGAAATAATTCTACTAATTCACTCATCTTCTTCTATATAAAAACGAATTTGATATCTCAAATATTTTGGAAGATATGAGGTACGGATCCTAGGTATGGAGTTCAACTTGCCCTTGGCCTGCTTATTATATTTATTACCTATGAATAATAAAATAGGTCATGTACTAGTGGAGACTCGCATACTGAGAATTTCGTATCAAAAATGGATGAGTATTAACAAGGGTTTCGGAAAATAACACGTATTTTTTCGCAAGAAACTGTAAAATTCCGAGAAAACTGGATTAAATTAAGTAATAATAATAATAATAATAATAATAATAGTCTTAATCTAGTCTTAAATAAAAATAATTAATTTCATTGTGTATAATGCATTTAATTTTTTGTTGCTGTTGGAGTGTATATTTTGAGATGAATTATTTGTTGATTTGAAAATGCCGCTGGTATTTCGTTTTTTAGATGTTTTAAATGTTGATAGTTTCATGTGTTGACATTTTATCTTTGCCATCTCGATAAATATAATTTTATCAGACATATGTTCTTAAGTTTATCATATTATTTATAATTGAAATTGTCTGTTATCTCTTTGCACCCCTTGGTTTTCAGGTTCTTTGTTTTATGATTTTTTGTTTGTTTTTTCTCGTTTCTATTTGCTTCTAGCTAGTTTTCTTTCATTTATCTTGCCTTTGGCCTTATATTTTTTAAAATTTTACATTTCTGAGTTTCCTTAAGTGAATTAACTCACTGTTTGAGATGCGTGTTGACCTCAGTAATTTAATTTCTTTTCATTTTGCCTCTGTGAAGGAAATATAATGATATCTTATTTTTAACATAGGTAAGACCATTAGTTAAATATTATCTTTGTGAATTGTGATATATTAATTGTGAAATGTAATGTGATATATTGTTAAATATTTTTATAGACTGAAGATGGCATTGAGTTAATGCCGAAACGTCTCTTGTTTCAAATAAAATTAAATTATAAACCCTGATGAAAATTTTTTATTGAAAAAAAGAAAAAATAACCATCATTCTATAAGGACTCGATCTTCCTACTGTGATTCAAAAAGCCTCGTTCCTGATTATAAAAAATATTATAAGAATCAAATAATTACTATTCCTGAATAAAAATAATTAAGCAAATTATGTTTTTTAAATGAATCCAACGCAATCAAGCACAGATTACCTAACGTATTTACACTAAAAATACGCAGTTTGAAATATCTCACGTGAGATTAGGGGGGGGTGAGGGAGTCGACCCGAAACTCACGACTTCTCACCAAAGGGGGTGGGGAGTCGAAAAATCGCCCCACTTAATTTAGGGACGCCCTCCTAGCCTGAGTATCGACAATATTAAATATAGAATTTTTCCCTATTTTAAAAAAATCCGATTAAAATCGCCTAGTTTAGTTTTTCTTATTCAGGATTTTGGATTTATGTATTTTTATTTTCAGCATATGTATGTCTCTTAATTTTATTTGATAATGATAAACATAAATATGTATATTTGAAATATTTCTGATAGTAATTATAATATTTATTTAATTTCTATCTTATGGCTTTCACTCAGCGCAACGTCATTCCTTCCTTATGAATGCAGGTGCGCGTTTTCTTTCTTTCTATTCTGGTTGCCTACCCTACAGGCAAGAACTATAGATTAAAAGAAAACATCAGTTTTTATTTGGAGGTACTCATCTGCTCATATTCCTTGTATAATTATGTATAAAACACAAAGATGATTACAACCAAAAATAGGGATTAATAATCAATAACATTAAAAATACTATTTACATTTTTTATATAATTTCAATTAAAGGTTTTACAAAAATAGCTTCTCATTGCTTATGATATAAATAATGACAATATATTTTTTCCATTTTTTTTCAATTAAAATATATTGGGTTGTTGCATTATTATTGCGGCTTTTTTTTCATGACTTTTTATTTCTTTAAAAATTAAATTTTTATTTAATTTTTTTCATATAAAATTCTTCTCTTTTCAGTTAATGAAAATGCGTATCGAAACTCCTATCCATTTTAATCTACTTTTGCATTTCTAGCGATTCAATTGTGATTTTGTCTCTCTAGCCAATTAGTCCTTACTTCATGTACATAACAAAAAACCCACATTCAATTTGTCTATTACTATTTTGTAAGTAGTATCACGTATTCCAAATACAAATACTTATTCTAAGTAATTACTGTCCAACCTACAGCCAAAACTAAAAATAAAAATACTATTCTTCAAATGTACTTCCCTACTCTAAAGATACTTTCTAGTGCTCTGGTCTATAATATGAGAGCAACCATATAAATGAAGACGACATAAATAATACCTCTCAAAAATCTATCCGCTCACCTTCATTAGAAATTTGACAGCTAGATTCAGTGTAGGAGAATCTTTTTAGGATGTAATGCATATTCTCCTCTTTGAGGTTATCATGATCATTCTGTTAAGATAAAAAAATGATACTTTCATGAAAATTCACAACCTTTTAAATCAAAATGGTTGTTTGGGGACATGACTAAATTTTTTAACAAGGCTTTTAAAAAATCATCCCAATAGGTGCTAAATGTAAGAATAATTTAAATAATATAAAATTTCCCCAAAAATCTAGCAAATTTTTCAAATGTTGCAACACCGTCATCGATGGCGGTTGTATTTGGAAGCTCTAATAGTAGCATGATGTTGATATTTTGACGAAAAATTAAATATCTCATATTTTAGTGCTAAAGGGAGGGGTTCCACAGAAATAAATATAAGTGCCCTAGGGTTCCTTGCTCTACAAAAAATTGAGAAACACTATATATAGCACTAACTTTTTACTGCAGGAATCAGTTATATTTCATCTGCTTGTATCTTTATCTTAAAAAAAAACAACAACAAATTTCAGTCTGATGAATATTTTATTTTTATTTTATTGATCTCTTCTGATTTCTTGGAAATTTTCAATGAATAATTAATTTTTCAACTCTTAATTATAAATTAATATGAGTATTATTAAATATCTCGCCTGGCTGCTCATTAAGTGACAAATTCAAAGGGCAGAATTGCTCTTTTTCAACGCTTTGTCAGATGTAATTAGATATTGGAGTAGAGGAATAAATTGAACATTCACAAATCCACGAACTCATTGCGATCTGTTGAGTTGGGAACATGAAGCGATTCAATCCCAACGGGCTTAATATCACTTAACTGCGAATTTTCCACTTTTTAATCAAATTGAAATTTGTCCACTCAATTCTCCGATTGCTCTTCTCTTTATAGATGAGGCCCTCGGCTGGTCTCCAGCTCCAGCTCAAATCGACTCTCCCGTATAGCTTATGTGTTTAGATTGATCAAAGATCAAAATGCTCATTAACTGGGCCATAATTTAAATTTAATTGAAGAAGAAAATAAATAAAACGAGTTTGGTGGGTTTGAATGAGAATCTAAATTAAATGTTCTTGGAACTTGATAAACCGATCTATTGTTACGGCCAACAAGTTCCATTCAAATAAAGCGAAAAAAATCCTATTACAAATTTTAGGGACACTTTTTATGATTAAATCCATTATCAGATGAATCCAATGGCTGTTCTCATGAAATCTAATTAACTCGTATATATATATATAGCTATTTTGTTAATTATTTTATTTGAAATACTTTTCAATTTTTAGGGTTCCTTGCTAATGTCATCACAATTTCTATTTTTGTTTATATGTAGAAGCTCGAAGACTAAATAAGATACAAACTTGAAATTTACAATTTATATGTATTTATTATCCTCATCACTCCAAAAAAAATCGTGTTAAAATTTTATTCGGATGATGATTATTATTATTATTATTATTTTTGAACACAGCTCAGTAACTAAAACCATTCAAGATTGCCATTTTGTATTTTCCGGAAACGTTCTCAGGTATAAGATAATCAACTGGTGTTATTTTAAAAATTAGTGTATTTATCAAGTGTAATGAGTTAATAGTTGTGTCAAATTTTTAATCCGATTGAATTAAAGAAAGTGGTGGTAAATTAGGAGTGTCGGAAAATACATATTTTTTTTTTGAACACAGCTCATTAACTAAAACCATTCAAGATTGCCATTTTGTATTTTCCGGAAACGTTCTCAGGTATAAGATAATCAACTGGTGTTATTTTAAAAATTAGTGTATTTATCAAGTGTAATGAGTTAATAGTTGTGTCAAATTTTTAATCCGATTGAATTAAAGAAAGGGGTGGTAAATTAGGAGTGTCGTAAAATACATATTTTAATCGTTCATATCTCGTCTTCGGTGAGCCTTGAAATTTGAAACTTGAGCTATCAAGATTTTGGCTAAACTAGAAAAACCGGAAGTTGATGTTTACGTACGTAAGAATTTACCCCCCCTGCGTTTCGCAACCATAAGTCTCAGAGATACGAAATTCGAAACTTAAGCTTGATATAGGCTAGAAGGAGCACATCAAGCTTTTGGTTGAAATCGGAAGACCGTAAGTGGACATTTACATGAAAGATTTTTTGTTTTCTCAAAAACGGCTCCAACGATTTTTTTAAAAATTAGTGTATTTATCAAGTGTCAAGACAAATAAGTCATATATGAATACAGATTTTATACTTTCATTCAATTTTTTGCCCCTTGAAAGGGAATTATGGATGCGAATATTTGCAAATTTTATCGAATACGGCATCAGTTTCGTTATTTTTCAAATTTAACATTAGATTTTTTAAAAATATATTTTGGGACTTTCGCCCCAAACGGATACTGCTTTGTGTGTGAGGGTAGGAGTCAGAAACCAATTCTTATGACGTAAACTCAACAGTCCCTGAGATGGAAATCGACCATCTTCCACAATGAATCAGCCCGTCCTATAAGAAAATCTTAAACTTATCCTAATTCTTTTGCTATATAAGCAAGCTATGACTTCTTTATAGCACTCTTAGTTATTTCCAATCTTATAAATTGAGAGTTCTTAGAAATGGATTATTCCAAAGATTCTCGAACCATCTTTATTTATTCCTTTTTTGTATTATTACTATTTTAATAGTTCTCAGCGAGAACAATTTTTATTCGACTAAAACTAGTCTGGACTTGTCTTTGACATGCTAGAACTGGAAGGTATATATACCAGACAGTGAGCTCAAACCTTCTATCCCCCCTTTTTTCGGAAAAACCATTCATTTTAATTGCCCCTTGAAACTATGTAACAATTTTATTTCATTCCGAGAACCAGTAGGTATACTTTTCAAAACAAAAAAATATTTTTTAAATAAATATTTGAAATAACGGATAATAATTTGAAAATTATAAGATCCTCCTGAATTTATTAAAATACTCTAAATGTTTGAAATTTTAGGGATGCGCCGCATCCATGGACCGCACGCCACTGATAGATAGATATATATTATTCATTTGTTTAAGACTATAGTTTCGAAGGCTTGGGCTTCATCGTCAGTCTTTTTAAATTTATAAATATTATTTTTCTTGGGGTCAGTATCGCGGTATTTGATATATAATATGTGTGTATGTTTATTTAAATCAAGTATAGAGGACAACCTCTGTTTCTCTTTATGAGTATGGTAAATTAATTTGGACGACCACATCAGTTTATTTTATTTTCCAATAATTTCAGGATGTAAATAGAAATTTTAAATGTTGATTTGTAGTGAGTAGTAATCGAAAAAGGGGAATCCCGCAAGGCACTCTGCCAGTCCTCTGTCGTGGGAATGGCCCGGCTGCCGAAGGCTCCTGCGCCCGGCGCTATCTCTGGCGCACGTGCAAGCAAACAGAGATAACCGGACCAATTGAGCAAATAGCAAATAACCCCTGCACAATAAAATAATTAAATTAAACAATTATCCTCTCGGAGGATGGGTGCACAGCACGGCACTTGGCCACTTTATTAAAAAATCCTCCCCCCGGACCGCTGCTCTCCAGGCAGGATTGCACCGAGCCTCGTGACGCCCATTGATAATCCCACTCATATAGAGAAAGAAAGATAACTCGATTATTCTGTCAATATATAAATAGCGAGCAATCAATCTCATTTTAATTTATCACCTGTAGAAAACTAATAAAATTGAAATTGGAAAATGGTCTTGGATAAATAAGAATCATATTCTAATCTGTGATCGATTTACCTATAGAAATTATGAGCAAATAAAGCAAATGAAATAGGAAACCTATCAAACTTTTTATTTAATTAAGATAAATAAGAGTAAAAAACATTCGGTGGACAAATTCATCATGGCAGATTTGATGCTTCTATGGTTGAGTTGTTCGTCAAAATTCTTAAATCAGGCATTTTGGATAAGATGTTATGACCATAAATCCCAAAGATTCGAAATCTAAATTTGAAGTTATTATCAAGTGCATTTGAAACCAGAGAGTGTGTTCTAGCAATTGAGAAATAAAGCCAACTTTTTAGATGTATTAAGCTATGTAGAAAGTTTTAATATGACATAGATGTGCTTTATTAATAAAAACCTGTCAGCAAAATTACAGCTCATTAGCTACAAGCCTAAGATATCTCCACATTTAACAATTCATTTTTCTTATTTACTGAATTTTTCAGCCGAAAGTTTTGAAAAGCCTAAAATCAGTTCTTTTTATATTTAAGGAAAAAACTTGATTAATAATTTATTGATACTATGCTGATCTTATTTTTTCTTTTCATATCGTGGGGAGATCATTTTCAAAAGGAACTATTCGCATATTTCTTCTAAAATGAGATATTACTTTTTAAGGGTCCCCACATCCCTTAAAAAAGTAATATCCCCAAAGTCGCTTAACACGTCTATCTCTATACAGTTTGATTCAAAAAGTATACTCTTTTATAAATTAAAACCAGTTGCGTAGATATTATTTTCGAAATACGAATCGACATAGTTTCATCAAATCAATCTAATTTACTTGCCTACTTTTTTGAATCAGAAGTACGTACTATATATTTAAGTTAAATTATATTATAATGAGTTTGAACTTGACAGTGCCCTTAGGCTAGGCACACACAGTCGATTTTCAGTTGAGCGATAGTTTAGTTGATGGACATAAATATATTAAATTTAATGTAGGTGCATACTATACATCAACACAACTCGATTGTTTAATCAAAAGGGATCGATGATCAGTTATGATAAAAAATCGAGCTTAGTTTGTTTATTAGAGTTAGTTATAGATTGATAATGCATCACGATTTCAAACCAACCCAAATAAATTGTTTCGTCGACTGAAAATCGACTTGTGTGCCTAGCCTTACTGAGAAACACCACCAAATTCAAACTCATCATGAACAATTCAATTATCTGGGATGCGAGCTGAGTCTTGTGGGGGAAATAGATCTCGATAAAAAATTAAGCCGATTTCAACATGTGTGCGGCACCATAAGGAGACACTTGAAGAAAACATTTATGGGGGCTCAAATAAAACTATATAAAGTCGCCGCCAGACCAACGGAAGTGAAACCTGGGTCACGACCAAGAGAGAAGACAGCCGAGTTACAGCTGAAGAGATGCGTCAAAGGATATAGAAGACTAGATAAAATCAAAAATAGTCAAATAAGAGAAGAACTCCAAATATCAGGGATAGATAGTGTCAGGGATAAATATAAACCAAATTGGATTGACCACCTCGAAAGTATAGAAGACTCAAGACTCCCAAAATATGCCCTGAACTATAAACCCAAAGGAAAAAGAGATCGCGGACGCCCTAGAGGACGTTGGCAGAAGACTGTCTTAGCCGGAACAGGCTTAACGGCATAATCCTCTTGACTGCAAATGATGATGATGATGATGACTACTCTAAATATTTTATATACATGTTCCATGACTTCAGGTATATCAAGGATTTCTATCAAGATTTATTTTATCTCTTTATCTCTTTGTGCCTCTGATATTTGACCTAGTAGAAAGTTCGTTTTATTGCCAAAATCTTTCTATTTAGAAACCAAAGATCTAATTAGTTTTCTAGGCTCAGAACTTTCTGTAGAAAAATTTACAAAATCAAAAATAATGAAATTGTTTTTTAAGGAGCTATCGAACGATTGTAGCTAATGAGAAATGAGAAACACAAGTCTATATCTACTAAATCTACACCAAGGGTGTCAAACTCAAAGGCTAACTTGGGCCAAACAAACAAGGATTAACTTTAGGTGGGCCGCAAAAAAAATCAATATTCATAAAAACGTAGGTTTATTTCGAATAATACATTAAAATAGAACAAGAAAAATTTATTGTTTACGTCCTGACACTTAACATCTCTTTTTTGCTACTATCTTTCCTATTTCGGGAGAAATTTTGTTCGCAGTGATTACTTTCAAAAC
The DNA here is from genome assembly GCA_024734495.1 of Forficula auricularia. Lineage (NCBI taxonomy): Eukaryota > Metazoa > Arthropoda > Insecta > Dermaptera > Forficulidae > Forficula > Forficula auricularia. The sequence goes on along the minus strand of JALMQS010000140.1, from coordinate 517,581 downwards.
TGAGCCAATGTGAGCGTCATTAATACTGTTTCTAACAGGAGACTTATTAAATTCTCGCACCGATAAGTACTTACAAACACGGAGATAATTTCATATGGGAATTTTCGAGTATTTTCAAACCTGGCTGGTAAATATTTGTAAAATTCAGGCACACCCACTTCAATGAATTTTGGATTCAAATTTGACTCCCACTGAATCTCGACTACCTCCATTTGCATATGGCTGGGTACTGAGTCTATATTTATTGAGAAAATCGAAGAAAACAAACAAAATTTGTCTTCCAAAGAATTAAAATCTTTAAATCTTGTTTCAAATTCAGTTCTAAGATTTGAAATTTTTTCTGCGTATTTTTGATACAATAGAGGATCATCTAAACTTGATTTGTTCATGTTGCACGTCGGGAAGTGCGTTAAATCTTCATTTTTCAATTGCTTTACCCAAAGAACTAGCTTGCATTTGAATGCTTTTCAAACATGTACGTAATGATCTGATCTTTTTCTTATAACGATAAATTTAAATCGGTTAAGTGTTTGGTTATATCAAGCATGAAAGATAAATCTTGCAACGATATTGGATCGTAAAACAAGCTTGTGTCTTGATTTTTAGTTTTTAAAAGATGACATACTTCTTCTTTCAAATCCCAGAATTGATTGAAATTCTTGGAGCAAGATAACCAACGTACCTCGGTATAGTAGAACAAACCTGAATATGTACTATCTAACTCACTTAAGAAAGCAGTGAATTGTAGCTTATTTAAGCACGAAATTTTGTATAATAATAGCAAAAAAAGAGTATAATTAAAAAAACGTTTAGAAAATTCTATCTTATTTTTATTCTGCGTCGATTTGTTATTTATTATTCTGTGCCGATAAAATATGCCGCAAAAATATTCGTTGCGGGCCACGAGTTTGACACCCATGATCTACACCTCAAAAGGAAGTTTCAACTTTTTAGAGATAAGCTGTACGTTGACAAAAAATTGACTAAACATTAAAATTTTGCGGAGCATCTACCTACTTTAAAACAAGTCTTAAAAAGTTTTTAAAAGAAAAGTTTCTACTGAAACCATTTGAAATGTACATTTTTAATGAGAAATTCTCATCAGAATGCACGACGTTTCAACACCTATTTCTAGAGTCAAAAAACTTCTCCCAGGACACTTGAAAAGGACCCTAGAAATTTAGATGTCAAAACCTCGAGCATTCTGATAAACTTTCTCATTAAAAACTTACATACTAACTGGTTTCACCAGAAATTTTTCCTTCTAAGAAAATCACAATAGGGTGTCATCTATTAGAACCGAGATGGAATCAATTAATTTCTTCTCTTATATTTCAATATAAAAATATTTCAGCTAATATCAAAGAAATTAAGACAAGATGGGGGTCGGGTAGGATAGGGGTTGTTTGTCAGCCTGCTAACCAAGTGAACCCGGTTTCGAATCCGACTCGAGGAATCAGGCTAAAAACTGACCGCGGGAGAGGTAGAGACAAATTTAAAAAATAAATAATTAGTATCGTAAATTGGCTTATGACTAGAAAGGCCGAAAAGTCAAAATAAAAAGACCAGATAAATTAAATTCTTTTCACAATTATTTTTAATTATATCTCGTATCTAAGAGATGATACCCTATTGTGATTTTCTTAGAAAATTTAAATCTATTTCTATCGGCAACTTGAGAGATCTCATATTGAAACTTTTCTTTCGATAAGCAACTCAACAAGCAAAGCATAAAATCAGCAATTTTCATTTTTCCTTCAATTTCATTACTTGAAATTCTAAAAATAAACAATATAATTACAAATTCATTCATACATTCCACAAGTAGATTGAGAACCGAAATTTTCTGTTCAAGAGGGAAAAAAAACAATTAAAACTTTTGATTTTAATAAAATTAAATTGGTCTTAAATGAAAAATCAATCATAAATAGAATTTACTCCTTGCCTATAGGTTTCCAATATTCATTTTATTATATTCTGGTATGAAAGAGCTTAGGTAGAAAAGTGGATGGAGTAGAGAAGTGGAAGCGACCGACCCAATACATGTTTTAAATCATCAGTTTTCGTTCCGAAATTGAACCTTTCAAGCATCCTACAAATGCTTCCTCCGTCGTTCCCCAGAGGATGGAACAAATTGCTTTTATATACTGATATTTAATAATATATACATATATCTATATATTTTTATCTGGATTGACGAACGGAGGCCGCTGCATGCTTAGCTAAATAGTTGGTAAATTGAAAACAATCCCGGGACTCGGGAGTTACAAGAGATAGGATGGGGGTATGCTCCATACCACTGATCGAATCGGAGCGTTATTGGTGGCGATTCTGCTCAGCCGGAGGCTTTTAATTTGTTTCTCGATCAAAAAGTAATTTATATATATATATATATATATATCAGCTTACTCTTCAGCGCTTTATCGCAAAAGAACAATAGAAACGAAATAAACAGAGAAAACATAGTTTGAATGAAATTGTAAGGACAGAGAAAGAGAAAAAGAGATGATTGTAGTTTAATTAAGCAAAGAGGAACAGAGATAAAGAGAAAGAAAGAAAAAGAGACTCAATAGCCACTTGAAATTTCAATATTGATGTTTGATGCCTCGTTGAAGATCAAAAGAATAATGGAATACACAGACAGACAGACAGACAGTCCCTTCTTTTTAGTTTAGTCTCTGTACACACACTTCCCTCATCTCCCTCGCCCTATTCCTATCTCCAACCCTCGAATATATATATATATATATATATATATATATATATTCACCACCACTTAAGTCGTCTAGATGTATGTACTTTTTTTGAAAACTTGGCTAGCTTAAGTTTGAAGGTACTACTTTTTTACTTTCGCATTATATCTCATATTATTAAATGAACAATTCTTGTATATTTGTATTCATCCAATCAGTTTCTCAAAAACGGCTCTAACGATTTCGCTAAAAATTAGTGAACTTATCAAGTCTCATGAGTTATTAGTCGTGTATAAATTTTAATCCGATTGAAATAAAGGAAAGGGGTAGTAAATTAGTCATGTCGCAAAATAAATATTTTATTCGTTCATATCTAGTGTTCGGTAAGTTGCAGAGCCTTGAAATTTGAAACTTAAGCTATTTAGAGGCAAACGTGGTGGGGGTAGATCTGGGGGTGCAGTGGTGGGAGGACTCGGAGGGGTGGGGCGAGGTACGGGGTTTCAGGGGTGGTATTGGTTCGGGGTTAGGTGTAGGTGGGGAGGGGTGCGGAGGGGGGGTGAAGTGGTGCTGGTTCCCGGGGGGGGGGGGCGAGATTTGGGGTTTCGGGGATTAATATATATATATATAAACTTAAGTAAAAAGTTACCGAGCATCGTTCGGTGGCCAGGTAGGTACTATTCTATATCAGGGCTGTCCAACCCGTGGCCCGCGGGCCGCATGCGACCTAACACTGTAATGAGTGTGGCTCAACATAAAATCATAAATTTACTTAAAACATTGAGATTTATATATAGAGATATATTTATTCCTTTTTTCGAAATATGAATGTGTACATTTGTACAATACGTGAAGCTTTTTTCAAGAATAAAATTCACTAAAAGTAAAATTATATGCTCAACTAAATAAGATAAAAAAATAATGATGTTTCGAATATTTAAAAATTATTATTATTCTCATATTTTCATTTTCTAAAATATTTATTATTTCAGTAATTTATATATTACGACACTAACCTAAGTCTATAGTGTTATATCATTCTAGTACAAGGAGACAAGGAATTGGGGTTTTCTAGAACAATCATTAATTGATAAGTTATCTCCTAGACTAAAATTTTTCAGGACTTGTCTTTTACATTTTTGCACGTTCTTACATGTCAATAGATAATGGGTAGTCAGAGATTATTATATCCGTGACCCTTTTTAAAATAAATTATCATTCCTCATATCCTTCTTTAATCCCATTCGATTTAAAGCAGGGCTGTCCAACCCATGGCCCAATATAAAGTCATAAAATCCCTTAAAACATTGAGGTTTATATGTACCTACTGTAGATACTGGAAAACACACAATAATTTGTCCTGATAATTTTTTTTCTCTGAAATAAGAAATCTGAAATTCTACTGTGAATTTTTCGAAAAATGAAAGTGCTAATTTTAAATTTTGAATCTGCAACTAGATTTCAATATTTTCGAAAAAAATCATCACTTTGGTCTATTTTCGACTCCATTTTCATTAGAAATAAATTTTCTACTTGCAAACGACAATTAGATATCGATCTGAAAGAAAAAGTGAATATTGTCTCTTTATTAGAATTTTATATTAATTACTAGGAAAAAATATAAACAAATACTAAAACATAATTTCACTTTTTGTAAGTATGTAGGTATGTATTTACATATACTAGAAGCTAATTTAGGAAAAGTAAAATTAGAAGCTTACTAAGAGCTAAAAAAAAATAAAGTTCTTATTTCTACATTATTAACTATCTTTTTTGAATAACAAATATCAGTAGAATTATGATATTTTATCTGCAGTCCGAGTCAATTTTTTTTCTTCAAATGTAGCCCATGTAAGCCAAAAAGTTGGACACCCCTGTTCTATATCATGTAATGATAATTTTGATCATTATTATTTATTTCCATAATGTATAATGGGAATTAAGGACAAGTATTCTTGTGTGATTTTTTTTATTTTTCAACCAACGTTTTGTTGACTTTGCCGACTTCTTCAGGGTTTCTTCAATTATAAGAACATTATTAATAACAATTTGCAAGAGTACATTATAATTAATTTCAGACCAAATATGTATCAATATTTTACCCACCAAATAGTTACATCACCCATTCTTCTAAAGTACATTATTTTCTTTTATCCCCTTTACGATTGAAGAACCATCAGAAACAAAAACTTCAAAAAATTTGGCACATTCACATAAACAATTTTTCTCTTTTCTTCTTTTACTAAAACGAAACGTTAGCGGGAGTTCATGAATAAAAAATAAATAAATAAAAGCTACAAGTCTCTTATTTTAACCCCTTCATTAATTAGATAAACAATCTTAGAAATAATATATTTATATAGAATCAGACAACACAGTTTTAAAATAATAGAACTGAATCATTTTCCTTATTCATCTTTACATGTAGAAATATCAAATTTAATAATTTTGATATTATTGTATGAAAAACGAAAATCATTACTTCAAAATCTGAAGTTTTTTTTGTTTTTCGGCCTTTCTAGCCATAAGACTATTTACGATAATAATTATTTTTTTAAATTTGTCTCTATCCCCCCGGGGGTCAGGATTTTAGCCGGATGGCTCGAATCGAATTCAAACCCGGGTCCACTTGGTTTGCAGGCTGACATGCTAACCCCTAGCCTACCCGACCCCCCAAATATGAAGTTAAAAAGATTTCAATGCTATTTTTTGTCCCAAAATGAGAATTTAATTGATTTTTCTATCTTAATTTTTTTTTTTTGTTTTTTAATAAAGATATCAAGTAAATCTATAGTGAATGACATAACTTTTGTACCATATAATAGGAAAATTTTCTTCCAATGCAAAAATTTGTCATTCATTGATTAATGACTAATAATTAACTCATCTTAATTTTGGGATAATTCAATCATCCCTTTACAAAGTAATTTTTATTCGTAATAAAATTATCCTTTCCATGAATTGAATGAATATTTTAAAATTATCTGTTTTTAAGTATAACCCAAAATATCACATTAAATAAAAATTAACAGATTTGTGGGGACTTTAATTATTATTCAAGCTCAAATGTAGGAATAATTTAGGCAACCAGATTAGTAAGATGCAGCGTCGCCTGCATTCTCCAGAGTATGCATTCGAATAGTACGCTCTGTGCTATCGGTTGCATTGCCAGGTGGCGTTCAATATTCATTAATTTCGGAGCTTATTTATAATAGTAGACGTACTTATAATATGTTCTAACATAGATCAAATAAACTCTTCTTAGTGCCTCATTTTTGCGAAATACCGAATTTACAAAATTATACAGTTATATTGTTTTATCATTTTTTTCTTTTTTTTTAAATTTCGAATATTTTAAGCGAAAATTTTGTCAAAACGGTGTATCATGATATCGACACTCAATTTATTTTCAATCAAATCAGGTACTTAGGTTTTAACTAGGGTTTCCACCAACCATAGAACTATTTCTTGCCACTATATACGGTATCACGACCCACTCCTTGGAATCCACCGTCTTAAGTTTGTTTAAAACAGAATTATTATTTTGTTAAGGGAGAACGGTGTAGATACTTGGTGAAACATATTTTAATAAAGTAAAGAAAATTTTAAAAATATAAAATGCTAGGTAGGTTTCACAAAAATTTCTGTGAAACCTACCTAGAATTTTTATTTATGGAATTAAGATTGTTAATACCATGTTAAAAAATTTTAAATAATTAAATATTTATTAAATAAAATAATAATTTTATTAAAATAATCTTATCTGAAATGGACGATGCTCAGGGTTCAATGGCTAATCAAATACTGATTAACTTAACATTATTATGTCAGGTGTAGAGTCAGGTTCAAGCCTTTACTATATTCATATTTGTTATTACCTGATACTCCCTCCGTCCGGAAATATGGTATACATTTCAAAAAAATCGTAGATTATCGTGAATATAGAAACAAATGACAACATTCATTATACTATTATAGTATATATTAAAAGTAATATAACCTAATAATATTGACATGTGTCATGTTCTTCTTGGTTTAAAACTTAACGATCTAAGATCAGCTTTTTTTATGATAAATAAAATTGGTACCGCTGCAAAATCAAAATGGAAAATTCAGAATTTAAATTCCGAATGTCCGCATTTAATAAATTAAAAGTAACTACCCTTAATAACGTTTTTACCACATTACAAACATGTATGGAATCAATTATGTTAACAGGTGGAGGTAATTCCTATAAAATTCCTCATTTAAATAAGACAAAACTTCGTCGAGAGGGTGGACTAGCTGGAAAATATTTATGTTCCAAAGAAGTGTACAATTTAGGGAGTATCGTAACAAATTTTTTTTTTTTAATTATAGTTTTTCTAAAAAAGTTAATATAATATATTTGTCATGTTAATTTTTAGTTTTATTGTATTTTTTTTGCAAATGTATACTATATTTCCGGACAATAAAAATCGCGAAATGTATACCATATTTCCGGACGGAGGGAGTACTATTTACATTTTTGTTATTAATATGTAGTGCTATTTTTATAAAGCCAGCTTTTTAAGTACAGACTAAAGTTGAATAAATAATGTCTTTTTACAAACGATATTATATATTTATATAAACTGCTAGGAAGATTGAGGAGTTGTTAGACATTCAAACAACTTCGCAAGAACGCGCTTACCTAAGTATGCACATTGAAGTTCTTGACATATATAAACCATAAATACAAAGGATGTGCCCAGACACCTTGTCTTGAAGGGCTCTATAATTGTATTCCCATTCTTTGAAACGACCTTTGTAAAGGCAAAATAAGTTTCCCCTATTCAAGGGCATATTGCATGGTAAGAACAAGTTTGAGGTGGGAAAAGATTAGTATAAAGAGAAACAAAGAGGTTGTCCTCTGCTTGATGCAAACAAACATACACAGATATCTATATTTAATAAAGCAGAGAACAACCTCTTTGTTTCTCTTTATGATTCAACAACTCTACTACTCTCGGCAAAATAAAAACTTTTCAATTAAAAGATAATTAAGTTCAAATGATATCTTCATTGATACATACCTTCTTTGGTAACAATATATTTCAACAATATAAATAACAGAGAGAAACCTTGTTATGTTTAGGTAAATTAGGTATCATGTCACCGCGAGGTTCCGGTTCTAATCAGTCAACCATAAATTGTTTTAAATCTTATGACACGTATGCAGCCCGTTTACATCTTGGTATTGTGAATAACTTTAAAATTTTTCAAATAATAAAATTCCATATTTTTTTCTTCAAAATAAATTTTTGAAATCAAGCATCTCGAAGATTACTTATATTTTTCAAAACTTCGTGTGTTAGAAAAATGAAGGTTTCTAATTAATGATTTCGTAAAAATCAATTCCCTAATCGTCCGGTTTTTCTTGATATAGATTTGTCAATCACATTTAGATTCAGATGTTACTGTAAAATGTGATATTTACTTTATCCATTGCGAAGTATGGGTAAAGTATTGTAATTTTTGGGCCTTTTTAAGGACATCGACAGGGTTGATAACACGAAGCTTTTACCACATGGTTATAATATAATTTTAATATATCACTTAAAAATGATTACTCAAAAAAATATGAGATGAACATAAAATTTATGTAGAAATTTTTTGTAAAACACAAACGTAACCTACGAGCCGAATTCAAGACAGGGATTTGGGTCTTTTAGAGAGTGAGAAGCTGCAGGGGTCGTGAAAAATCGCCTAAACCTGAATAAGAAGTTAATTTTCTTTGATGCAGATCTCGCCACAGAGGAAATGTGTTCATTCCAAAACAGGTTAGATGCGATTGAGCACCTTTACATACTCATCTTCATGGTATGTGAACAAAGAGGATCTCTGAGAAAATTTTTATTTTCACACCTACAAAATATTTGGCACAGTTTTTATAATAGAATTTTTGATCTATTTTTTTCTTTTTTTTTAATGCTATCAAAAGTAAAGAAGATTATTCTACTTATCAAAGCGCAAAGGCCAAGTTTGAGCATTGGCTTGGCCGTACACGCTGTACGTTATTTACACGAACCATTTCAAGCCAATTTCGACCACCCTGCAGCTCGGAACCTAATTGAGATTCAGAGCTGAAATTATACACATGTAATTATCTAATCCATCTTGAGAAGACTACCAAATTTCAATAATATAGCTTAAATGGATTCTGAGATATGGACCTGAGAATATAGCTAATTTTGGGACTCACTCCCTCACTGGTATCATATTTCAACAATATAGCTTAAATGGATTCTGAGATATGGATCTGAGAAAATAGCTAATTTTGGCACTCACTCACTCACTGAAAGGTCATCGAAACCTATAGGGTACTTCCAATCATTCCAGCATCATGAAATTTCGCCTGGTAATAGAGTTTTTTTTATGATAATGATGAAAGAAGGAGTTACACCAAAAAGGTGCAACCCCTAAAGGCCTGGGTTGGCCCCACCATCGTGAAAAGAAGAAGAAAGAATTTTATGGGTTGGGCGGGGGTCGAAGGTATCTGTGGATACGGGTCTTAAATAGCTGAAGGTTATAAGTTGCGGGAAAGATGGTGGCAGGGAGCGAGTTCCAGTCTCTGGAGATCATAGGGATAAAAGAGTTGGCGAAAGCGCTTGTTTGACTTTTATCCAATTTGACAGCGAAGGGGTGCTGAGCGTTAGAAAACCGCGCGTTTCTCGTAAAGAGTTTGTGACATAAACAAAGGAAAAATTCCAAAAATCCAAACTTTTTATCTTTCAACCCCATCGAAATGGGGGGAGGGGGGGGGGGGTCAAAAATGAAAATTCTAGTTGGACCAAACTCAACGAAATTTTGTACACATATTCTGTGTGTCTCTTGAAGGCTAGAAATGCAAAAACTAACCACTCAAAGTGGGAGGGGGGGTTAAACATAAAAATTCTAGCCCTTTAAACCAACGGGCCAAGCTTCCTCATAGCTTACAAAAAGAAGATAAATCTCAACCAAAACATTACCAAACAGGCCAAGTTGGAAAAAGTATTGAAATCTAATGTGTAGCCAAGTTAAATTCGCCAAGAATAATTAAGTTGAGAGATCTACTATTTTCTCATTTTACAAGGCCCTTAAACGTATTGGCGAATGAAATGGTTTGACATTTTCCCAATTTAATCGTAAAGGCTATTAGGAGTTGGTGAATCGTAGCAAGCTTTGGACTTAAAGCGGACTTAAGTTATTAAAAAATTCTACAAATAAGTACAATTCCTTATAACGACAAATTAGAAGGATTTTGATTTTTCAATTATTTTAAAAGCTATGATCGTTTTTCTTATCATTACAAAAATATTTAGCGACAGAAATCCTAGGCTCGATTTTTTTTTCGGCTTTCTCGGCATTAACCATTAGCCATTTTACGATACTATTAATTAATTTTTTTCTCAATTATGTAGGGGATCAGATTAAAGTCGGATTGCATTGAGTCGTGCTTGAAACCTATGCTCGAGTTCCAAGCTGTTTTTTTTTTTAATTTAAAATTTTGCAGTCTCAAAATTACTAAAAAAAATTCGATTTTATCAAACAACACATTATTATTAGGTCTTATTGGAAATGATCGTTATTTTTTATTTTTTTATTTTTTTTTAGTATAAAATATCAGGTCTCTTTATTTGGCATTTGATGTATAATATGTCTTTTATCCCCGTTCGCATTTTAAGCAATGAATGATTTTTCTCTTTGTTCACAAAGCGAGAATTTAGCTCTATTTTTACTTTTTCTTCTTTTATCTTTCTATATCCCAGTAAACAAGCATTTTTTTCTTTTTCATTTATCATAAAAAAAAAATTGTTCAATTTACGAGTGTTTGCTTGTACATTCAGTGCTTTAGATTTCACATTTTTTTTGTTTTTTAAAGAGAGAAAAAAAAATCTCTAGGCGCTGAATTGTCTGTTATTTAACTCCATGATCAGTCACCTGTAAAGATATAAAGTTGCTGATAACGTACCATTTAAAGAGCTTTTATAAGTTGCTGTTTGATAAAATTGAAATTTATCAAATAATATAATTAATATTTTTTTTTTTTGAAAAAAAAAAATTTAATATAAATTCTTTCATTCCAAATTTTTTAAGAATAAATTATTTTTGACATACCGAACATTTTTAATTCCGTTATTATTATAGAAACTGAATAATTCTTTAACAAGCTTGTTTTGCAATATCTACATTCCAAAGTAACAAGTAAATGATTTTCTTTTGGAATTTAAACCAAAGCGACCAAAAAAAAAAAAAATATTTTAAGAAATTAACATAAAACTTATGGTGGGTATTCCACATGAATTTCACTTTAATGCCACCTCTTTAAAATCATATTCCTTATTCTCAGTATTCATGAATTCTTTTACTTTTTTTCATACATTTCCTCATATTTTTCGAGATTCTTCTCCTTAAATAAATATAATTTTTTTTTTGGCCTTCGAATTTTAGCCAATTACCCAGTATCAATGTAGTTTTTGTCTATGTATGTGCGTATTTTGTGTAAATAAGTCTAGAGGAGAGAGTTATACCTTTGAACATATATAGCTACTTTTAGCCATTTACGTTTTTCAAAAAATAGCTTTCATGTTTTTAATTTTATCACTACTACTAGAAAACCTTATATTATTAAATGAGCAATTCTTGTATATATAGAATCGGTTTCTCGAAAACGTCTCTAACTATTTCGGCGCGCGGTTCATGGATGTTGTGGCGCATCCCGCAAATTCCAAAATGTCAAAAGTATTTTCATCCGTGTTATATTTGAAATTTATAAAATTTTATAAAGACTTTCAATAAATACTATACAACAAAATTTCTTCATTTAAAGTTATATAAAATTTAAAATTTTCGGAGTTTTTTAACGTTAACAGATTTAAAGAATATGAACAAAATGTACCAGGTTTCCTATTTTAATCACTTCAGCTATCTTGTGGAAAATATGCTTTGATTTTATGAGGTTAAAAGGTGAATTAATTTAAATGCGTACTCGTCCCATGACTTTCATTTAAAATCTATAAATTGCATTAAAAAATTAATCGTGAAAGATGAACTAAAATATGTTTGGGCAAAAGTATTTGCTTTAATGAAGTCCAATTGAATGTTCTTTCTCTCTCTATAACTAGTGTCGTTTTGGTCCGTTTGCAAAAGGCCATTCCTAGAATAACAGAAATTAAGAAATTAATCTCTAATAGTCTGAAACAGGTTTGAACTTGTATTTGGCAGGTCTGGAGTCAAAATGTCTTTATTCAGAAATTCAGTTTAGTGCACATTACATCACCAATGTGTCTTGAACCTTTAAACACCCTCTCGAATTTTCCAATGGTATACTTTTGGTAATTTTAGCTATTTGGCAAGTTTTTGACGGCAAACGGTTTGAGCTAAAAAGCTTCTTGAATTTTAACTGCAAGTAAATTATTAATCAAAACTTGTCACCAATTTCAGGTCATAATCTACAACCGTTGGATAACTCCTCATTGACAATACTATACTTTTTATGATTTGTCGTGAATTTATAAAGTGGAAAATTTTATCATTTCTTTATTTAGAAAATACAATAAACATTTATAGGCACCAGAATGAAGTTTCTACCGCCTTATAATCTTGAGTTTTCGTGGGTATCAAAATCTAGACAGACAGACAGACGGAAACACTCATGAACAGATGATTTTTCTCTACATCGGTCGTTTCGTAGTGTAGTAAAGCAAAAAGTATATAACTAAACCTTTTAATCTATAGTTATATCCGATGGGTGAACGGCGACCTAAAATCGTGTACACCTACTTTCACTTTCACTTTCATTTCCAAGTAGAAGACAATTGATGACAATAGATTTTCTAATGAATTCCAAAGTAATTCTAAATAATTTCAAAGACGGTGTAAACCTAATTCCAATCGCGGTTCACCCCTAGGGTGCAAAATTTAATTTTGCATACGAGCAATGAAGTAGCTCTGTATTGTACTTATCTCTGCTATAAAATTTAACCCACCATTCTTAATAAATCTCTATATAGTAGATTGCTGCTTAGTGGTTATATACTAGTTAATTTACAAAAAATAAAATGGTCATTTATTAATAAAAATAATAATTCTAATAAAAATGAAAAAATACATAAATCAACGTTGTAAAACATTAAAAAAGTTTTTATCAAATCCTCCACTTGTACTAAAATACTTTCAAAATGCCATTCAAAATTGTCTAGGTATATTAGTTCTGTTATAGATTAATTCAGAAATATTGATTTTGAAATGTTTAAACTGGCATGCAACCTCGCCAGTCAACTTGACTGAATGGCTAGAGCGTAGAGAGAATCCCATCTGATCAAACATCTCCGGTTAGAGAGGGATGGTGATTAGGCCCATCGTGGTCGAAGGAAGAGCCTCTTAACCCGAAAGCACTTCTGTGCATACACCAGCAATTCTCTATACTTGTTGCCCTTGATAAACAATCCGACGATTATTAGCTCCTCATAGCATCAAGGGGCCCAATTGACAGTTGACTGAACCTTTTCTATCTTCCAATGGCGGATCACCGTTGTGTAAATAGATAGAAAAATATTAAACTCAAAATGACCGGATTAAAGGGGTTTATTTCAAGTATTTCACAAATGACTAGATCTTTTTATTGAGGTCTTATACAATCTCCATATATATATATATATATATATATATAGGTTCAATCTGTTAACCTCTTTATAATGTAGATTCGAGCGGAATCGCCTGGAGATTGTACAAGTCCTCAATAAAAAGTTATTAGTGAGGACCAAAAATGTTTGAAAAAATAATTTTTAAAAAAATCATACAATTATTATAAGTATTTTCTTTTGGGGTAAAGATATGTGGACAATGGAAAATGAAAATTACAAATTACGAATAAAAATTATTTATTGGAACATCAATTTCATCCTCGTAAAAACCGACTTTCTTAAGAGTTTAAATAAGGGTCAAACTACGAAGTTTATATCCAGCTTCTTCTTGTTTTCTTTAAAAGTAAGACTTAATTGGTGTTGTTATCGTCCATGTTGAATCTTTTTCTCTGTGACTGGTTATTGGGTACTTGGACTTGAAATAAAACTAGAAGTTAAATTTTCAAAATATTGCTACGTTTCGCAGTATATTTTTCTGCTTCCTCAGGCAATTTTAAAAATGGGGGATGACGCAGAAGAGTATACTGCGAAACGTAGCAATATTTTGAAAATTTAACTTCTAATTTTATTCCAAGTCCAAGTACCCAATAACCAGCCACCGAGTTAATTAAAAATGTTTAACCTTAGAACCCGGCTTTTCAAGTTCCTTAAAAATTATCCTTAAACAGAGCTTGTGCTTGACTAGACTTTCTTGTTTGTATTATTATTATTATGTAGTAAATACTATGATCACTCATCCACTTATATTTGAATATCACTATCAAAATCTTATAGAGAAGTGATTCTTAATATTTTTAAGACGTGAACCAAATTTGAGAAATATGTTCATGCCGCGAGCCAAAAAAAAAAAATATGTTTCTTTAGACCATATGTACTTAAGCAATTTTCTTCAATTTTACAATGATAACATTTTTTGATTCACATATAAATTTTTTTTGACAATTAAGATAACCAAAGGTACTTTTCGATCCAAAGGGAATTTAATGAAAAAGCACGAGTTTTTAATATTTTCACTTTTAATAAATAGTTTTCAATAAATTAAAATATATTTTTTAACTTTTGAAAATAAATTTATTATAGTAAAATATTTGTCTAACGACTCTGCGCTACCAAAAGAATATGCTTCGCGACTCATTTCTAATCCTCCAGTTTTCTTTTTGCTTCCCCAATTGCTCATATTTTAGTTTATATTCAAATAGCGCGATGCTCCAACATATGTTTTAGCAACATATTCCTTTTTTCTAATGGCGTATTTGAATTACTGCAATCGCACCGCCACTTGGATAAAGTTAATATGAGATATATTGTATTATTTGTTTTCAATAAATAATTATAATAAATCATGTGTGATTTAAATAAAAATCCAAACTTTAATATGAGCCCTTTAAGATTTCTTAATAGAAAAATTCTGCGGTGCCCGTACAGAAAGTTGAGCTTTTGTACAACATTTTAGCTCATTAGCTATAACTGCAGTCCCTTATTTAAAGCTTTGATTTTTCTCATTTTTTCCCTTTTTCCATTTGGAAATCCTAAAGATAAAAAGACAAAATCTTATAATTTCTTTGTTTTGTAAATGTAAATATTTTGACATCACAGAACTAACTTTCTCCGAGATTCTGTTTTTTTTTCTAATTTCGTCCAATCGGAATCAAGGTACACAAAGGCACCTAAAGAGACAACAAAAATAATCTGAATTTAATTTTATCCAAGCTTTAGATATTTTTATAAACGAATATGAAAAAAAATGAAAAATTAGACCACTCTGGAACCCCGGCTGGCCGCCCGGCGTGTGCTTTATTATGATTATGTCTCAATTATTAAACTACTTTTAATTTATGAAAATTTATTTAAATCTTAAATAATCTGATTTGGCGTGTCTATTTCACAGAAGAAGATTGGAAAACTCCCCTCTCATTTTTCAATATCAAGTTTCATGGCTTAATCTGAGAGAATTTTCCTTTCCAGTTCACTTGCCCCCCCCCCCCCCCCCAGCAGTTGCATACACAAATACAAATTGAGCTCGGCCATACATTTCCCCAGATTTCCATACTTTACTCTCTGTCTATTTAATCAAATCGTATGGCCAGTGCTATATTTGATTTCGATTCTCATTCTAATTGTCTGGATAGATTGATGGGAGTGAACTTTTCCGCCCTTTGAAGAGAAAAAAGAGGTGGCGTCGGAAAAGCATCCGATTAACTCAACATATCATAATAAAAGATCCGATAGTGATCTGAGCCGTTTCAGTCAGTTCTCACCCGGCCTGAAAAATATCTATTTCTAATCGCGAACATACGTCCAAAGGCAAAAGCCACCCTTCACCTTCATCCAGCACCCTAACTCCCTTTGTCTTTCTTCTCTTTTCATCTATCTCCGGTGCGATCGGGTTTTCCCCCTTTAATCGGCCTTTATTAGCCAGTACAAATTGAGAAATCAATTTCAAATACACTTCCAAAAATATTTTGAAAAGTATCAGATTAAGAATAGTTTAAATTAAAGTAGTTATTTCACAAAAGCAAAAATTCAAAAAGTCCTTGAAACTTGAAATATAAGTCATTAAAAGTATAATACACACACTGTTAAAATTTGAAGATGATTTACCACACCAAACATTAAATAATTGCAATTAAAAATAACATTTTTTACATACGGTAGATAGGAAAAGGGTGGAGAAATGATCATTATTTTATTTTTTTTTTCATTAAAGGACTTTTCACCATCATGATGAAAAACTAATATTTGTTAGAATAATATATTCGGAGTAACTTAAAAAAAAAAATTAAAATTATTTACCTCTTAGTTTTGATAAAAAAAAAAAAACATATTTGGGCGATTATTTTTAGTGGAGGGGATATAAGAGTGGAAACGATCCTACAAGTATGTGTGTATATATATAGAGATTTCGTAATGTGAGTGGTACAGTCCGTTAAAAAAACATAACCTAAAATTTTAGTTCCGTTCATATTTATAGAGTGGTCACGAGGCTAAAACTTTTTGTGTGAATTGTCGGGAAAGAACCTCCTTAAGAAAAGCTTAAATTAATAGAGGGCCAATTTTTATACTCAAATTTTTGAAAATAATCTCTTAAAATTGTCAAAATAGTAAATAATTTATTTAAATAATCCTCCTAGGTCTTAAATAGTCCCTTAAATTCTCACTTAGACGAATCTAATCATTCTGATTCTAATAATAACCCTATCCCCATTCATTTCGAAAGAAAAAGGCTGAAATTGGATCTTTTAGAATCCACTGAAATTAAATCAGCTCTTTCAAAATATTTAAATATTTTAAATAACCAATTAGAAGTGAATAAAAATACAATTATTGATTATATTTTATATTAAATAACTCAACATTCCTTCTATTGTTCGCACATTGCATATTAATATTAAGAAAACAGCACTTTCCATGTATCATTCTATTCCTTCTTATAAACTCACGTAGACATATTTCCCACTATCTGAGCTAAAAACTCTCTTGATCCATCTGTCGAAAATATTAATTCTCAGTACGTTTTCTCATCCCCTAACTTTCCCTCACCATACCTATTTCCAAAAAATTATTATTTATAAAAAATTTTCCAATTTATATTCAGTTTTCTCTGACTCCTGAAGATGGGCTGACAACCCGAAATATATCGAATTCTAAACTCATTTTTGTTTTATTTCATTTTTTTTGTGAAACCTACCTCGCAATTTTACCCAATTTTTATTATTACCTTAAATTCTCATTTATATATGTATCAATAGGAAATATTCACTGTTAAAAATTTCTTTTAAATTTCTTTAAATAATTTTCCAGCCTCAATTTTTTTTTAGTAATATACATACCAGTATTGTAATCTTACAACATATTTTTTAGTAATACGTATCTAATTAATACAAGAAAAAAAGTAAAGTTACAATTTATTTTTGTATTAACACAATACTTTTTTCTTTCTATAATTTTTTTATATATTTAATATTAAATACTTTTTTTATTATAATAATCAAAATGAGGCTTTTTTTTAAACACATGGAAAACGTTGGTCTTTCTCTTATGGATGATGTAATTATGTTATAATGTTTCTTGAATGCAATTGTTTGTTGATATTAATTTTAAACTGAAGATGGCATGAAAATATCGGCCGAAACTGTCTCCATGGTGGGAATTATTAAAATCTTAAGAAAAGAAGATATGTGTTATAATTGACTTTTCTCCTGTCCATAACGACCAACGTTTTCCATGTGTTTTTAAAAAAGCCTCATTTTGATTATTATAATAAAATAAACAATCATAGTAACTTTATCTAAATAATTTTTTAATCACAGGATTCTATTTCACCAACAGAATGGACTAATATTACAACAACAATTTTTTAATATTTTCACTGATCTCAAATTAATTGTATAAAAAACTTATAGTTCGAATTTAGAAACAAATCAGATTGCTATATTCGGCTTGACCGCCTCTTTATATTAATTAACAATTAATATGTTTTTATCAATAAAATTCATATTAAATCAAAATTGTAATTATTAGTTGAGATGCTTCAACGGTACTCCAGTCTAATCATAAGCCATATAGTATATGATTCTTAAATAAAACATTAATTGAAATTGCCAATTAAATACCTCACCACACCAATTTGAAAGTGATATTTGACAATCGCTACAAATATAACATTATTGCTCTTCATAATTGAAAACTGTTTTTATGTTTGTTATTAGGTAATTAAAGTTAGTCCAGAGTACGTATTTTGATGTTTACTTTACAATCTGACCATTGAATCGAGAATTAATTTATTTCTATCTCTCTCTTGATAATTATTTCTATTGTATATTGAGAGCTGTTTTAGAGTGAGAGTGTGATTAGAAAGTCTATGAGGAAGGTCAAGGATAACCTGGTCAAGGCAAATCTCAAGAATATTGACGAGGACTTTGAAATGGCGGTCGTCCAAACTAGGGAGAAGGAGAAGAGAGGTGGAGTCTTGAGGTAACCGCCCCCCACTGCCTTTTTAGTCGGCAGTTTAAGTGGGGGAAGATTTTGAGAGGCATGAATGTTCTTCAGAAGTCAATGGGATTAAGTCCATAAAAAATGGGAGAGAATGTTTATTTTCTGCTTTTAAGGTAGTTGTTTCGCGACAATACTAGCAAAAAGTTAATGGTAGAGTATATAGAACAGACAATAAGGATTAATAATTCATAATTCATAAGCCCAAAACTTTTTGCTGTTTATGTACCGATTCTAGCCAATCCCGTGCTCTTTTGACAAATCTGGAACCATTGTAAGAGATTTAATATTTTTATATTAAAATGACAGATAAAATATATTTTAAAAATTAAAAAATTTCTATAAAAATCGTTTTGAAATTTTTTAACAAATGTAACCAACATACATTACACCTTTTGAAAATTATAATTTTGAAAAAATCTAGCGCGTGCGCGCTTTATACATCGTTCGCTGGTTAAATAAATGCGCTGTTGCCAAATGTTTTTAGTGTAAATTTTTTTTTATACATTTTTCATTATATATTCATTATTATCTCAGAAACTGTGTTGTAACTATGAATCAAAATTGTCTTAAAATATGTATTAGTTATTGTTTAATGTTGGTTTAGTTTTTTATAAAAATGTTAGGAAGGGTTTCTTAATAATAATTAAATATGTATGTAAATTTTACGATATTCCGAATAGTGCAATGTATACCTAATAGTTTGAAAAACTCTATTTTTGAAATTTAATATCTCCGGAACTATATTGTTCATAAGTTTCGTTTTGCCACCAATCGATGGAGAAGTATTTAAATAATAATCTGTCTAAATTTCAAAAAAAATCCTAAGAAAAACCATTTGGCGGAACAACTACCTTAAAATATAAAAATTCGATCTAAAAAATTGATTGAAAAGAAAATCTTTTTCAAGACTCGGTACGGTCTGTGTCAGAGTTTCCCAAACTGTGCACCGCGAAGCTTCATAATTAATTCAATCAAGACACTTGATCTAACTAGACAAAAAACAAACTGAGAAGCTACAAATTTATTTATTATTTATTTTTATCTCTTACTTACGATTATACATATGGTACTTTTACTTTGGGTAGGGCGCCATGGAAAAATGTTAATTCAAAAAGGTGGAAAAGTAAATGGTCTATGTAAATTTTGCACATAGTGGGAGATGGATGTTGAATACAGATAGAGAGAGACCTCTAGTAAAAAATTTAAATATAATAAATATTTCAAATTTATTATTATTATTATTATTTTCTAAAGATCAGCCCCCAGATTATTATGCCGTGTTTGTATGAATATAGGAGTTTTAGCCTTTTTCAGACAATGCATGAAAATCTCAATAAAATCATCTAACAAAAGGTTTTCCGGATTTTCGAACCGGAAGCTAGAGAGTTAATTTAAACCGTTCTCCGCATTGGTAATAGAAACATTTTGGCACCAGAATGATTTTTTTCATGACTTTCTTGAATTATTGAATTATCATTCTTGAATTATCATGGGTATTGGAATCCAGACAAACCGATAGACACAGAACAATTCTCAAGAACAGTGTTTCTCAACCTTTTTTGGTTGAGGACACACTAAAAATATCTGGAATCATTTGCGGCACACCTAAATATAAAAAAAAAGTAAAAGTTGTATCATACAAAAAAAAATGAAGTAGATAATTAGACATATTATTTAAAAGTTACAAAATCCATGCAATTTTAATTATTTGTCAAAAACGCTCGCTGCACATTTTACAATCTTTCTCGGGACACATGCTTAGAGAGCCCAAAATCTAAACAGCTCCCCACATTGAAGATACAAAATTTTTGCTACAGAACAAACTTTCTAAGACAATTTCTTTTTATGAATTTAATTTTTCTTTTGAATGATAAAATTGAAGAAAAAAACTAAAACTTTTTCACGACCCAGTAAGAACAAGTATTTTTTTTCACATTATTTTCTGAATTTTATTGAAGTTCAATTAAATATTTGCTTTCTCTATAACGAGTATAATTTTGATCCAAGAATTAACGGCCATTCCTAGAATAATAGAAATTAAAAATTGAATCTTTAATAGTCTGAACAGGTCTTGACTTGTATTTCGCATCCTTGCATTTCCTTAGCTAAAAGAAAGAAGTTAGATAATTCTATTCACACCCTTTTTAAATTATTTTCCTCGATCGGATTCTAATGAAAGAATCGCCCCCGCACATTTATTAATTAAGAAAAAAAGTGACAAATTTTCCAAGACTCGGATCGCTAGATATGGATAAAAAAAATTTCTTTTTGCATTTTTGAACCGGAACTTTTAAAGCTAGACCTGTGTTTCTCAATCTTTTTTGGTTGACGGCACACTAAAAATATCTGGAATCATTTGGGGCACACTTAAATATAAAAAAGTAAAAGTTGTATGAAACAAAAAAATAAATAAATAAATAAAGTAATTACAAATACTATTTCAAAGTTACAATACCCATGCAATTTTAAATATTTGTCAAAAAGCCTCGCGGCACATTTGACAATCTCTCGGCACACAGGTTGAGAAACACTGCTCTAGAAATAATCTAGAAGAATATTATATTATTAAATGAGCAATTCTTATATATATATATATTTCGGGTTTCAAGAGAAAAACTCTCAAACCCACACGGAGAAACCCGAAAAATCTCTAATAATATATATACTAGTATATATAACGGCTCTAACGATTTCGCTAAAATTTGGTTTACTTATCAAGTATCACGAGTTATTAGTTGTGTCAAATTTTGATTCCGATTGAAATAAAGGAAGTCAATTAATCATGTCGCAAAATAAATAATTTGATCGTTCATATCTCGTCTTCGGTGAGTCGCAGAGTCTTGAAATTTGAAACTTAACCTATCTAGAGGCTACAATAAGTCCCACAAGATTTTGGATAAAATAGAAGTACCGGAAGTTGATGTTTACGAACGTAAGAATGTACCCCCCTGCGTTCCTCAACCATAAATCTAAGTAATTTTTAAGGATTTAGGTGTCGGTTCTAGGTGAAACATTATAAATAACTTAAGAGGAGAATTTTCTAGGTTAAGTTTCACAAAAAGGAAACATTAAAACAAATGTATGCTTATTTTGAGTTTGATTCACTCGATATATATTTCGGGTTATTAGCCCATCTTCAGGAGTTCAAATAAAAACTGAATACAAATTTGTAAAAACGTTTAACAAGTAAAATTTTGAGAGAAAAGAGTATATTCAGAAAATTTCATCAACAACCAGAAGTTAAAGTACGTTCAGAAAATAAATCTAAGAACTACGAAATTCAAAACTTAAGCTCGATATAGGCTAGAACAAGTTTTTGTTTGAAATCGGAATACCGTTAAGTGGACATTTACATGAAAGATTTTTCGTTTTTTTTTGTATTTTTTTAAAAACGGCACTAACGATTTTTGTTAAAAACTGGTGTACCTACTAGTTATTACTCGTGCATAGATTTTACTCCGATTGGAATAAAGGAAGGGTCGCAAAATAAATATTTTAATTGTTCATTTCTCGACTTCGGTAAGTGGCAGTCTTGGAATTTGAAACTTAAGCTATTTAGATGTAAAAAGTTACCGAACATCGCTCGGTGGCCCAGGCACTGATGTTTATAAGTGTATTCAAAACTAATTAACTTATCAAGAAGTTGATCTTCTATTTATTGAATTCTATCAATGATTCAAGAGTGAAATCAATGGAAAAAATTGATGAAAAGATGTTCTCGTTGTATTCTTTGGAAAATAAAATCGATGATATCACCAATCTGATAAGGATTTTATCATCTGATCCATCACAAGTAGTGCTAATCGCTCCGTGGGGATCCATTCTTCCGGAAAGTCGCACATCAATTTGACGCCACCACAATAGCCGGTCTAATGCAAATGGTAAATAGAGAGCAAGTATCTTGCAAGGGACTCCTGCTCCCATCCGGGGTGCAACATGTAGCGCCGCAGGGGTTCCCTGGGGATGCCTATCTGCGCTCTAGGGTGCTTATCGGCCTTTGCTAATCGTGTCTTGCCACTGTCTGCGTTGGGTCTGTTCCCACGACGGATATTTTTCTCTGATAAATCGTTTCGCTTTGATTGTAAGCGAGAGAGTTGAAAAATGCCCCTCAGTCAA
Source organism: Forficula auricularia (assembly GCA_024734495.1). NCBI lineage: Eukaryota > Metazoa > Arthropoda > Insecta > Dermaptera > Forficulidae > Forficula > Forficula auricularia. The sequence goes on along the minus strand of JALMQS010000140.1, from coordinate 495,134 downwards.
TTGCCAAGGGTTTCGATTGAAAGTCAATCCATGCAGGTAACTGAGCACGATGAAAGGAATTGAGTAGGTTTTTTTTATCAAAGGAATTATTTGGCTGAAAATGCTAGCATAGCAACATTAATTAAAAAATTAATAGACTCGATCGTTGTAACTTGATGACTCTTCGAACACTATGGTATTTGAAATAAAAAACAAAAAAAATAAAAGCAAATAAAATGTTTTATTAAGGGGGAAAGATCTTTTCAAGCAGAGTGCATCATGTCACTTACTCAATCAAAGAAAGGGTGGCTTATTGAATTTTGATACGTACTAGATAAGAAATTTTAAAATAATATTAATTACCCCGAAGATTTGAGTATTTTTTTTTAAAAATAGATTGATTCTTTTCAAAAATACAACTCAGGGTATAAACCAAATTTATCAAGAAATAATTTCAATTTTAAGTATTTAAGCTCTATAATACTCTGAGGTATATGAGTCAAACCATTGACTAGGATGTAGTTGTCGGTTGCCACAGGGTACTTCTCCCATAAGAAATGAAATACATTTTTCTGTTTTTTGGTTCTTATATATTTTTTCAGGACACGTTTCGACAAGTATGTCTTGTCATCATCAGTCTATATAGTAAATACAAAACAAGGAACATGAATATACATTTGTCATGAAGAGAAATTTACTTTGTAGACTGATGATGACAAGGCATACTTGTCGAAACGTTTCCTGAAAAAATATATAAGAACCAAAAACAGAAAAATTTCTTTAATTTCTTATGGGAGAAGTACCCTGTGCCAACCGACAACTACATCCTAGTCAATGGTTTGACTCATATACCTCAGAGTATTATAGAGCTTAAATATTTAGTAACGAGTCGTTATCAGTTTACTACAATTTCATTGTCATACTGTAATAATAAATTAAATTTTAAGGTCAAAATTCAGATTTAAATATTTTCTACTTAAATCTGAATTTTGACCTTAAAATTTAAATTCTTTCTTGATATATTTGGTTTATAGCGTGAGTTGTATTTTTGAAAAGAATCAATTTATTTTTCAAAAAAAGATACTCAAATCTTCGGGGTAATTATTTTAATGAATGGTCCGTCACTGAAAACTTTTTTCAGGTTAGCATGATTTTTACTTTATACGTTCGAGTTGAATGGAGTAAAGATTTTTAGTTTCTCTTAAATATTTTGTCTCAAGGGTCGAACTAACAAGCCCGGCAAGCCTGTTAGTACTCGGGTTCAACTCCTGAGGTGATGGAGCCCTCTGATATGAAATGTCAGAATATTTTCTACTTAAATCTGGATTTTGACCTTAAAATTTAAAGAAATTTCAAGTTGTTTCACGAGCTAAAACAAATCTGACTAAAAAATACCAAGAGTTTGCTTATTTTATCAAGGAAAAGTCGACTAAATCCTTTCGACATTCGATAAAATCAACAAGGGCCGAGAACGCGGACAGACGACACTTCTAGTCTCGATTTTAAATCGAAATCACACTTGAAAGTATTCCACTGAGGAACAAGTCACAGGCGTATTGACAAGTCGGGATCTGCCCTTAGGATTATGTAAAGATGCTCTGGGTCTCGAATAATTTTGGGTGACTGTCTCTTATCCGATAGAGTCACCGTTCATTGCCAAATCCGCAATTCAAGAAGACTATAGGCCAGGGGTGCTCAACCTTTTGTAATACGCGAACTATCTTTTTATACCAAGGTATATATATGGTGATCGACACGTTATAATACAAATAATACAAATAAATTGCTAACAAAGTAAATATGTATATTAATTCCCAAAATAATCATTTGATTAAAATTTTAATACGCTTTTTGATTTGTGGAAAAATGAATAACTACATATAACCTGTAAATTTCAAGTATATATCTAATTTGGTTTATGAAATATAATGCTCATTCAGACGGGCAGACATACAAACAGACAGTGTAACGACACTAATAGGCACCCGTTTCAATTTTAAACCGACCCTTAAAATTCAACAAAAAGAACAAATCCCAATTAGAACAGCGGTGCTCACATGTGAACCATAATGAAGAGGATAAATTGGGAGGATGGTTTCTGAGAAAGAAGGTTATAAGAGAAAGTCGTGTGGTACATTTGAATATGTTTTTTTTTTAATATTCTCTCATGTTATTATTATAATAGTATCCTAGTATAGTAAATTTCACTTAAATTATTCTATTATACGATATTTATTTTATTTATTTATTTATTATTTTCAACGGCTAAATGCCTTATATAATATATATGAACATTAGGGTTTTATAGTATTGTAAAAACAATTGGCAGAGGCGCTTTATCGCCACAACTTTTTTTATTTAAATAAATATGAAAAAGAAAGGCTTAATTTAAATATTATCTCTTGGTAGGTATCTACGTTTATATTATATGTCAGAAGGTTTTTCCCCAAAAATAATTATTAAGATTTTTTTGAGATCTAATTGATTTAATATTTTTTTTTTATTTGATGTCGTATAAAATAAAAGTTCTAATGAAAATTGTTCAGTTTTTTTTCTAGATTAAGAATATGTATCAAAACATATAGGTTTCTATTAAAAAAAACAGAACTTGACCTTGAAATACCCTTGAAAACTTGTTCTAGGTCGACAAACAATAGCTCAGTTTAGTTCTCCCTATTATAAATAAACTTTTATTTGAAACTTTTATAATGCACTGTTTTTGAGTTATAAGACTGTCTCAAGATAAAAAAACTCAGCCGGTATATTATAAATTCCAAAATTTGATTGTTTTATAATTTGTATTTAATGAAAAATAGATGGAAATTTTGAACAACTCAAAGGGGGGCTTTTTTTATTTAAATAAATACGAAAAAGAAATGGTCAATTTAGATCTTGATAGATAGCTGTTTTTAATCATTAGTCGAACCCGAGCGCTAAGCATGCTGCTAAATTATTTTATTATTTAGAATAATTTGAAAGTTTATATTGGGAAAATAAGGACAAGTTTTTTATGTGTGACTTTTTTATTTATCCACCAACGTTTCGTCGACTTTGCCGACTTCCTCAGGGCTTCTACAATTATAAGAACATTCTTGATATTAATTTACAAAAGTACAGTCAGAATCCAAAAACAAACATGTATCAATAGTTTACCTACCAAATAGTCATGTCACACATTCGTCTAAATTTTCTTATTACCTTCTTTACCATTGAAGGCCATCAGAATACAATTTTCAAAAGATATTTGGCACATTCACAAAAAACACAATTTTTCTCTTTATAATAACAACCTTATCAATACAAAACAGAACAGAAATCACTTCTTATAAAAATAGAATAGAATACTTTTCTTTTTCTTCTCCGTTTTATCCCTATATACAAAAATCTCAACTTCGAATAAATTAAACTTATACATTAATAAAATATATGTCATCGACACCAGTCAAGTTATTATTAAATGAAAAAATCCCTTAGAAATCTATTTTTATTTTCAACATCTAATTGCATTTATTTTTGAAATTTTTTATTATTATTTATTTTTTACTTTTTATTTTTATCGTTATACCTGTTTAGCAAAAAACTATAAATGCCACTTAAATTCTGGGTGTCTGTTCTAAAATTCACTGTATCATTTAACGAAATGTGAATCATTTCACTTATTGTTCTTTTAAAATACACTGGTTCAAAATCTAATATTAATGTATCATCAAACTTGAATTGATGATTTAGATCAAAATGATGGGTAGCTAGGGCGGTTTTGTCATTTTTTAAAATATTAGACACTCTACAATCATATATATGTTGTGTTAATCTTTGACTGGTGTCGTTGACATATATTTTATTAATGTATAAGTTTAATTTATTCGAAGTTGAGATTTTTGTATATAGGGATAAAACGGAGAAGAAAAAGAAAAGTATTCTATTCTATTTTTATAAGAAGTGATTTCTGTTCTGTTTTGTATTGATAAGGTTGTTATTATAAAGAGAAAAATTGTGTTTTTTGTGAATGTGCCAAATATCTTTTGAAAATTGTATTCTGATGGCCTTCAATGGTAACGAAGGTAATAAGAAAATTTAGACGAATGTGTGACATGACTATTTGGTAGGTAAACTATTGATACATGTTTGTTTTTGGATTCTGACTGTACTTTTGTAAATTAATACCAAGAATGTTCTTATAATTGTAGAAGCCCTGAAGAAGTCGGCAAAGTCGACGAAACGTTGGTGGATAAATAAAAAAGTCACACATAAAAAACTTGTCCTTATTTTCCCAATATAAACTTTCAAATTATAAATTAAATTATGGACGGAAATGATAATAATTATTAGAAAATCATAAGATGGTGTCATCTATTAAATCCGATGAAATGGAATATTTTTAATTATATGTCAGAGGGGTTGTTTTTCACCCCCTCGGGAATCGAACCCGAGTGCCAGTAACAGCAATCCGGGCCACCTGGCTCACCTGCGGGATACGAACCTCTCTGACATATGCAAACGCGTAAAATCGTATCCCGCAGGTGAGCCAGGTGGCCCGGATTGCTGTTACTGGCACTCGGGTTCGATTCCCGAGGGGGTGAAAAACAACCCCTCTGACATATAATTAAAAATATTCCATTTCATCGGATTTAATAGATGACACCATCTTATGATTTTCTAGTAAATTTGAATCTATTACCATCGGCAAATTAATATCTTTCATGATAATAATTATTTAGAATATTTTCCATTTAATTCAGAGAGGGCTCAGCATTTTTGCTAAAAAAAACACTTTAATTTTTATGATCGATGCACTTGCTATGTAAATATATGTGGAAGTGAAAATGACTAGAATGTCATGTGTTATTGATAAATGTATGAAATATATTTATAAATTTGAAACATTTTCTTATCGCCTAGCACATTTTTAGTATCTATAAATTCGCATAACGACGCGTTTGCGGATTGCATTTAAAGCCCCCAGCCCTGTCATCATGCTGTACATCATTCGCTTGTGCTTGTGTGACGCCACAAGAATTACAGCCGTCGAATTTTGCCTGCAATAAGCATAAATTATTAGAGCAGCATGGAATGTCGAGTGACTGGTGCTGGGCTCATATTTGTATGTAGCTCCTGTGGAAGCCCGCCTGCTATTGGGGCGCCTAGTGCTGTGCTTTATTTTTCATTTTCCTTTTTTTTTTTTTTTTTATTTTTTTTATTTTACAACCCCATTGTTATTTTTTGTGCTAGTCTACAGTACTCGTTTGTCTTTTATGATGCATTGTTCGACTGTCGATGATGCGCAGCTTTTAAAACGAAAAGCGATCTCAAATAATGACACCGCCCTTTTCGGGGGGGTTGTAATAAAAAAAGTGATCTCTCTCATACCTACCAGCGAGATATACTGTCGAGTCTCATCCCCTGTTTTTCTATTTCCATAATTCAAAATTATTAAACCCTGGCGGCCCCGATGATACTCTCTCGTTGTGCAATTATCAATTGCTTGTTCGGCGGACAAAAATATTAACGATTGTAATTTTTTGAATGGATCCAATAAATCTTACGGATTACTATCTATATATTTCCAACGCGAATTGTTTTCACTTGGTGAAGCTTAGGTATGTCCGTTTGCCATTTGTTGAATCGTGTTTTACAATCAATCGCATCGCTGTTATTAATAAAGTTATAAACAAAAAAAAAAAAAAAAAAAAAAACAATGCTCAAAACAAATTTCCAAGGGCAATTCATTTCATAACATATTGAAATATTACTTGATATTTAATTAGAAAAGAAGAAAAAAATGTAATAAAAGCGTTAGAGTTTAGGAAAAAATTCGGATTCCTATAAAATTTATCATAAATTAATATATTTGTGTATTCAGATATATACCTACAAATGCTTGCGATCTGTGGTTGGTGAAGATGGGACTCATCCCTAAAATTTCAAAATTCTATGAATTTCGCAAAACGGAACGAAGATTAAAATAAAATTAAAAAAAATAAAGGATTCTTTTTCGGACAACATTCATTGAATGAAAACTCATCGCCCGCCACTGATACGTTTCAACCAGAGGATGATATCCAAAAAAGTAAGCTTTATTTTTAAAATTTTATTTTAATCTTTGCTTTTTGTTGCAAATTTCATCAATTCATCATTAGATTTTTTAAAAATATATTTTTCTACCTTCACCCCAAACGGATACTGCTTTATGTGAGTGAGAAGTCAGAAATTAAATCTTGTGACTTAAACTCAACACAGTCCCTTAGATGAAAATCAACCATCTTCCTCAATGAATCAGCCTGTCTTATAAGAAAATCTTAAATTTTTCCAAATTCTTTTACTATAAGCTTGTCTATAGGACTCTTAGTTATTTCCGATCTTATATATTGAGAGTTCTTAGAAATGAATTAGTCCAAAGATTCTCGAATAATTTTTATTTATTCCCTTTTTTTAATATTTCTATTTTAATAGTACCTCAGCGAGAATAACTCGTCTGGACTTGTCTTTGACATGCTTGAACTGGAAGATATACCAGGCAGGGACTTTAAACCTTCTATCGGCACCCTTTTCGGAAAATCATTCATTTTAATTGCCCCTTGAAACTATACAACAATTTTATTTCATTCCAAGAACCAATATACTTTTTAAAACAAAAAAATGTTTTTTGTAGAAATTTTTGAAATAACGAATAATAATTTGAAAATTTAAAGATTCTCCTGAATTTATGAAAATACTCTAAATGTTTGAAATTTTAGGGATGCGCCGCATCCTCAGCACGCCCTGCGACCTATATTACTAGCTCAATGACCTGGTGCCTAATCTAGACTGTTCTTTTTTGGTGAAATACAATAAATGTATTATTACTAAATATATAATATATCAATATTTGATTTGAAATTTACTTTTCCCTCACTTCTTTCTCACCGGTTCTGTATTAAAAACTTATATTTAAGCATTTCAAAGGGAAGGTTGGTTGCGCGCGTAGCGTTACTGCTTCATCATCGTAAACTTGATAACGATGTAGCAGCGGGAAGCCTAAGTTCAAGTCTCGCTCTCGTCAGAACGGCTATAATCTGGCTTCTGCACTCACACTACTATGATTTGATAAAGTCAGGATACTACTTAACTACTATTTGAATGGACTATAGCATCCGAAGGAAAAAACAAAACAAACAAACAATAGAAAAATTAAGGGTGTTCTAATTCTTATTGGGGGGTCAGATAGGCTAGGCGGTAGCGTATCATCCTGCTAACCAAGTGGACCCGGGTTCGAATCCGATTCGAGGCATTCGGCTAAAATCTGACCCCCGGGGTAGAGACAAAATTTAAAAAAATATTTAGGATCGTAAATTGGCTTATGGTTAGAAAGGCAGAAAAGCCAAAAAAAAAATTCTTATTATCTCAAATATAATATAATACTGTTGATTGTATTGTGTTAATAAATAGCTACAATGTTTTCATAAACAACAATCAGAAATTCATTTAATCAAGAATCAAACGATGCAGGAAAATCATTCCCTTATCATTGAAAAATATTTTAACAGAATTTGAAAATTGAAATTTTCTTGACTGAATACCTATATAATTTCTAATATATTTTTAAAAAAATACCATGTATAAGCAGCCAATATAAATCTAGTTAACGTAGTATTTGAATTATATTTTCATATCTTTACAAATTCCAATTCAAATAGGTTGAAACATTAATAAATTCTTGTTTGATGAATACATTAACAATTAATGATTTAATCTTCACTACAATTTATCAACATTTTCAAAAATATTTATAATTACATTATAAGTTTTTCTATAGAGACGGACTGATATATTTGGATGGATTGGAAGTAGTCCCTTATTTATTTCTGGATTGCCTTTCATCCAATCCTGCTCTATTTATAATTATTTTTGCTAAAATATTTCTCATTAGAAAATAAAACAAAATTCCTGAAACATCTGATTCTTAATTAAACTGATTTCCATTTCATTGTATAAAATTATTTTATTTTTTTATTAAACACGGCCTTAAACACATATAAAATTTAAAAATAAAGTAAAGGGAGTGTAGTTTCAACATTAATATAAAATCTATATCATTATTTTTATATTTATAGCTTTGTATTTTTATATTTTTATTTTTATTTTTATTTTTATGTTGACTTGTCTCAAAAAAAATTATTTTTTATCGTATTCAAATTTGAATTTATTATTGTTAAGTGTTGATGTTTTTCTTGTGTTATATTGGTATGTTTGATCTAGATGTTATCTTTTGCGATCACATGTTCAAATATTATTAGTTTTTAATCTGTAACTCCTGATAATGGACTAATAATCCGTAATATAAATTCATTGTGAAACTACACTCCCTTTACTTTATTAATTAATATCATGTTTCACCTAAAACCTACACCACTTTCCCTAAGTAAAATATAAAATTCATAACAGTACCATTAGAATGTATTTCAGCTTAAGAAATCAAATTAATAATTTCTTCAATCATTTATTTTATTCTGAGATATTTTACACTTTTTATCTATTCTATGTAATAGTGCCACGCTGTCAAAAAATTATACCCAATTTTGTTTCAACAAAAACTTGAAAAAGTTTGCAAACTCTTGAATTGGTTTGTCAAGGGGACGGAAATCTAAGTGGGAAAAATCAAATTTCCGCTGAATATTTGTTTTAGAAATACAATGCAGCGTACAAACAGGGTAGCTTTAGCTTTTGCTCTCTCTCTATCGATCTCTATTTAAGGACTATGGCAAAAGAAAGGCAACGTAGCCTCGAAACGTTCAATTCCTGCCGAATTCCCACTGGCTGCCAACGAAATGCAAACACAGAGGGTTTGATTGGCTTTGTTACATTTATCGCGTGAGGGTTCACCAGCAAAGACATACGCTCACTTGGCAGAGCAAGAGGAAGAGGAGGGTTCGGCAGACAGACAGACAGACAGACGTTAGTCGTCAGTCAAAATCGAAAGGGCTCTGTTGACAAAACACACCCTCTCCCACGCTAACGCTAGACTTGTTGCCCGCACCCCCTTTGCATTCCGCCCCAAATATACATAGGCCGAATCTCTATTTGTTTTCGCACGTTTAATATTCCCAAGAGGGCGGATCCAGAATGGGACATGAACGCCGCCGCGCTATTAACCACAAATAGACCCGCATGAAACTTATGAAATATTGATAAGTCCAGATTGAATCAAGGCCTATAATTTATCAACTAACTACTTAGTATTTATCATTTCAATTTTTAGTTGGGAGACAACGCCCACACACACGCACAAGGGCTCAAAGCAACTGGAATATATTTATATCTAAGTTAAGCTTATACCAAGTAAATATAGCTATAAATATCAATGAGTAATATTTATATTTTGTTAAGGGAGAATGGTGTAGGTTCTTGGTGAAACATATTAAAGTATAAAGAAAATTTTTGAAAAATTTTTTAGATACTTTTTAAGATTTAAAATATATAAAATAATAAAAACAAAAAAATCAAATAAAATGCACTATAAGGTATAAAATAATTATCTAATTTAGTTACAACTAAACGACGAAATATTAACATGAAATCACTTTTTGAAGTCGGTCCCAAAAATATACATTTTATGTATCGAACTCGATGGATCTTACTTAGTATGTTTGGCGGGTACGCTCGCTTATATAGTTTGTTTAGCACCGACTTCAAACACTGATTTCATGTTAATATTTCGTCGTTTAGTTGTAACTAAATTAGATAATTATTTTATACCTTTTAGTGAATTTTATTTTATTTTTAAGTTCTTATTATTTTATTTGTTTCATTTAATTTTTTTGAAGTCGGTTTTATTTTTTTTATATATATTATTTTTATTTTTCTCTTTTTAGTGATGTTATTAATAGTGACTTAATATAATACTTTGCATCCATCTCGTAAGAGAAAGCGTCGGGCGAATGAATCAGAAAATGATAATAAAATTCAATTCATAAATATAGAAATTCTCTCGAAACGTTTGCGGGTTTTAAATGAATTTTTTATAAAATATTTTATTTATTATAATTTCGATAATTTGCTCTTAAGAATTGGAGATTTACGTTATTTCGTCATTAATCATATTATCAGAACTTGACCAAATTAATATGGAACCACCCCTAAGGTACCCACTTTCCAATAAAAAACGAATCCTCGAAATAGGTCCACGCGGAAAAAAGTTCTTGCTGAACATACATAAAATAAATAAATAATTAGGTTTCTTGACTATCGTGGAGCTATATTGATCCAAAGGCAGAAAGAATAATTAAAATCGGTTCATAAATAAACAAGTTATGCTTGAATAAACATAACTAAAAAGATCCAATACCAATGAAAAACAAAAAAAAAAACGGGACCAATCGGAAACTAAAGTATACTGAACCCAATGCAAAATAAAGTAAAAATAATCAAAATCGGTTCACAATTGGCAAAGATATCAGGTAGCATAGTACAAAAAAAAAAAATCAGTCGAATTGAGAACCTCCTCCTTTTTTGAAGTCTGTTAAAAATACTAGGTAGATTTCACATATATAAAAGATCAGATACTTGTTTAGCATGACTCTATATATATTTTGGGGTATAAGCCCATCTTCAGGAGTTCACAAAGGACAGGATAGTGTCCTTTGTGAACTCCTGAAGATGGGATTTTAAATTTTATAAAGTTTCTAAAAAAAATTTCAAAAATTTTCTTTACTTTAATGAGTAATATGTTAGAAGTACAGTAGAACCTCGTTTATCCGTACTAACTGGGACCAAAGGCAAACCGGATAATCGAAAATCCGGATATATGGGTAATAAAAACAAAACAAATCCTCAACTAAGCGAATTTGAATTTATTACCATAAAAAAACATGTTTATATCAAATTTACATATACATAATTGTTTAAAAAAATATACATTCTTGCTATGAAAGTTAAAAATTATTATCTATGGGAACATTTAATAAAATAAAAATGTCTACACTTCCGATCCGAATAATCCGGTGGTCCGGAAAAATGAGGGCCGGATAAATGAGGTTTTACTGTTTTTTTTTTTTTTTGGAGAGACGGAGTGCTAGAATTTCGATGGAGAATTAATGGACAAAAAGGAAAAATGAAATCAGAATAAAATACATTTATTGGAAAGTCATTTTTATCATCTTAAAAAGCGACGTTTTCCAAAATATTTTTCAATAATTTTAATATATAGCCGATATCTTCATATCATTTCTTGCTAATAAAGGTCAAATTACAGTGAATACGAGTTTAAAATATTTAAAATGGCGGCCAATGAAAATTCTTAATTTTTTATTTTTTTATCGTTACTTTTATTGAATTACCTTATGTTTAATAAAATATTAAGAAAATATTTATAAACAAAACGACACCTCATGTTTGTAAATCAGCTAATTATTAACCGAGTTATGGTTGTTCTTTTATTTTTATAGTTAGTTATTCTTAAGTAAATGAAAAGATTGAAATGTTTAAATTTTCATAATTAATTAGACAATATAGTTGAATAAATTGATGTAAGATGGCATTACTGGAAAATTAATTAATTTCGAATTCGAATAATTTAAAATTTCAAAGTTAATTATACGATATTGTACAATAAATTGACCAAATTCAATTGGAAATTGAAAAGCTTAAACGTGTGATGGAATTTCTATGATGGCTGATTTCATCTCAACCAATTAAGCATGATTAGCCTATTATAATGAAAATAAAAATACCACCATAACTCAATTAATTGTCAACCGATTTTCAAAATTAAGGTGTCGCTTTGTTCAGTAGAAAATGCTTAACATTTTATTAAATAAAAGATAAAACTAAAAATATACAGATGTGGGGCATCAAAGTAATCACAATCTTATTTGATCAATTTTAATTTATGACCGGTAATTTAACTTCAAAAGATTTGATTAATTATGCCCCTTCTCGTCAAGCTTAAGCTTTGTAGTCTGAACAGTTCGGAGACAAAAAAATTTATAAATCAACTATTTGCGCTGAGGGTAGGTATCGAGTATTTAAAAATTATTCATATTTTCCTTTAATTTACACGGAAAGCTCGGCAGGCCTCGCTATTTAAAGTTCACTCAAAAATTTTATTTTTTGCCTATTTATGTTAAGAAATGACTGAATCGGGGAGAAAAATAAAAAATTAAGTGAAGTGTGAGATACCGAGAATATTTATTATTCATCAAACCAACAAGAGTAGAATCAGAAAGGGCTTTTTCACCTACTGGTCAAATCGTCACAAAAATCTGATTAAGTCTCAACAACACAACATTAAATACCCAGGGTCGTATATAGGGGGAGGGGGCATGTGCACCCGAGGGAAGGGGGAAATTTTTTGTATATATTTAGCATTGGGGTGGGGGGGCTGGAGGGATACTAAATTCAAGCTTGGCCCCCTGACAAAAGACCTAGATCCGGCTCTGTAAATATCAACTGTTTTTTACGAATCTAAACAATATATACCATATATAAGAGCCTGGATTAATTTGTAACAACCCTAAGAGAATTTTCTTTAAAAAAATTACCCTCTTGCCTAGAATCGAACCGACGAACTCTTGAACTAAGGGCATCAGTTCTAGCCATTACACCAATAAATATTCATATTTATATCTTGATTTCTGTTACTAAAACTATATATTTTTGATTTAGACTTTGTGTCGAGATAATATTGTATTCATTTGAACTCGAATAAAAATGAAAAAACACCAATTAATTTTAAATTAAGAAACATTAAATACATATTAATTAACGGGGCAAATTTGAAATATAATTGTCAGCTCGGATTTTAAGCTGATGGCTTCAATCGATTTTCATTAACCAGGCAAATTTGAAATATAATTGTAATTTGGACACGAATTTTGAAATGAAAGACTCCAATTCATTTTAAATTAAGAAACATTAAATATATTGATAATTATTTCTCCCCCCCTCCCTCGCCACTCAAAAATTAAAGAGGCAAAAATTTTACGAGACGATGTATTTTCGGTAGTTTACGGGTATACATTTGGAGTGTGGTTTTTTAAGAGGAATACAATTTTTGGACCGAGACGATGCCCGCCAAGGCACCAGCCTGGAGGGCCGAGCTTCGAAGGCGTGCCCAAGGCACGCACGAAAAGCTCGTATCTACATAAGACGAAAGAAAACTGCCTCTATTAAATTATTTTTTTCTGATGAAAATATTGTGATTGATAGTGAATTTATTTAATACATTACCTATTACTTAAATTAATGAATTAAACTATTTTTTTATATAAAAAATTAATTTGTCTATATGATGAAAACAAACGTAATTATATTATTATTATTTATTAACGAAAATGAATTTAGGTCGTATCAAATATTTTAATAGATATGTTTATATTGCATGTAGGAGGTCTTGTCCCCTCGGGAGTCGAACCCAAGCACTTGTATACTTTCCGGGCAACTAGTCAGACTCTTGAGACCATCAGGTCCAAACATGCAACATATAACGAAAGCCAATGGTCTCAAGGGTCTGACTAGCTGCCCGGAAAGCATACTAGTGCTTGGGTTCGACTTCCGAGGGGACAAGACCCTCCTAAATGCAATATAAACATGTCTATTAAAATCTTTGATACAACCTACATTTGCGTTAATAAATTAATTGATTAAAATTGCAAGTTGATTTTGAGAAAAAATTCAATCTTTCTTTCTCAAATAGATACTCATTTCTTTACTTATAATTATTTATGTTTTTGATAAATAGACAAAAAATTAATTTTCAAAATTATTAACTAACTTTTAGTCAGTTAAAGATAAAAAATTACCATTTTTTAGCGATAAATCTTTTTTTTTTTTTAATTTATTACCGTTTACCAGTAAATGAAATATACTATAATACATAATGAAAAGTAGAAGAGAACAGGAAGCGATTTCAAGGGCTGGAGACAGTACATGCACAATGCACATCTTAAAGTTTAAAGGTTGTATGTCGCAGGAAAGACGGAGGCGGTAAGAGTGTTCTTTTTGAAAGAAGTGGTAAACTTAATCTAGAGAATTTGTTGTCGGATGACAAGTTTCCGTTGTTGTCGTTGTTTAATTGCAGGTCCCGCCGGAGGACTTAATAATGTCTCCGCTCGCAAACGATCCCGATTCTCTAGATCTCCAAAGCGAAAGGAAGCAAATATTTTTCCAATAAACACCGTTCATTTGAAGTCCCATTCTCGCTTGGAAGTTTTAAATGAAATATCAAAGGAGGCTGCGCCCCCGGGGGGTGCAGTCGAGGGGCGCGCCACCCGCGAGGAGCGTGTGCATCCACGCGGCCAATAAAGCCCTGGAACCCAATAACAGTTTCATTTAGCAAGGTCACGTGGCGAGGGCAATTTGTAAATAGGCTGGTCACGTGCGGGAGCCCACCCAGAACCCAGCAACATTGTCAAGCCCCTTTCAGTGAGATTTCAGGATACACAGGTGTCCTTCTGAGCGGAAAGTGTGGGTGATTTCACTTCGCTCGTCCTTTTCAATTAGAAATTATTCCAGAATAAAGGGAACACTGATTCTAATATCTTCAGGACATTTTCCCTAAATATATTTTACAATTAAATATACGAAATCAACTAAATATATATAGTGAAAGCAAATATTTAAGTATCTTTTTGAGTGTCTTTTTTATGAAAAAAGATGGAAATTATTTCAAAAATCAACCCAGACCTATAATATTAATAAATGAATTTAACTTTAAGGACCAATCATAGATTAATTTCATAATTTAAATGGTCTTAAAGGTTTGGCTAACGGCCCCACAAGCTTAGTTAGCGCTTGGGTTCGATTCCCAGGGGGACGAACCTCTCTGATATGCAATGTAAAAATATTTTCTCTAAAATCTATGATTGGTCCTTAAAGTTAAATTCATTTATTAATATTATAGGTCTGGGTTGATTTTTGAAATAATTTCCATCTTTTTTAAAAAAAAAGACACTCAAAAAGATACTTAAATCTTTGCTTTCACTATAAAATTAAAGGGCCCCTCACTAAAAACTTTTTTCAGTTTAGCCTGATTTTTTGCTTTTCCCTTTGAGTTGAAGGGAGTGAAAATAATTTAGCTATAATTTTTATATATGATGCATGTCAGAGAGAGATAAGGTCTTAAAGGTTTGGCTAACGGCCCGACAAGCTTAGTTAGCGCTTGGGTTCGATTCCCAAGGGGACGAACCTCTCTGATATGCAATGTAAAAATATTTTCTCTAAAATCTATGATTGGTCCTTAAAGTTAAATTCATTTATAAATATATATAATTTAATCAAAGGTGCTAACATATCGTCGCCTTAGAGTGTAAACTTGCTAACGAACAACAAGGAAATTTTACAGGGCAGAGAAAAAACATACAAAATTTAATGTTGTTGTTATGGAAAGAAATTATTTTTCACATTTTTTATCTACAACTTACGATCGTAATTTTAAATAGCAGTTTTACTTGGACGATGCTGCATCTCATTTTCTTTCGAACGGTATTAATATGTCATATTATGATAAAAAATCGATTTAGCAGGTTTACACTCGACGATATTCAAATCGTATAGTTCTATATACGTCACATGTTAAATACGTTTTGTCCGGATTGGTGACCCTCATTTGCTGTTTTTGTCTTTATTGATATTGATTAATAAGAAGATTCATAATTGCTTCAAGATCACAGACAAAAATAGTCAAATAACAGGCTTTCAATTTTCTCACTAATTTAATTAAGAAAAATGAAAAAAATAATAAATAACATTGTTTTAAAATTTCAACTAAATCATTAATAGTGCAATCTCCACTGGCACCTTGCATTAAACAGTAGATGTATTAAATACCTACTCTTATTATCTATATATATCAGTGGCGTGCGGTCCATGGATGCTGTGGATACGGCGCATCCCTAAAATTTCAAACATTTAGAGTATTTTCATAAATATATATATAAGGTCAATTTCAAAATTTCAGGAGAATAATTGAAAGTAATGGAAGGCAGCCCAGAGGTAGTGAGGAAAGAAAAAATTAACACATATAAAATAAGGTGTAATTTATTGGAATCCTTCCTCCTTTCCTTTCAAACCGACGTTTCGGAGAGTTCAGGAGAATCTTTAAATTTTCAAATTAATATCCGTTTTTTTAAATATTTCTATAAAAACATTTGTTTCTAAAATTATATTGGTTTTCGAAATGAAATAAAATTATAGTTTCAAGTGGCAATTAAAATGAATGATTTTCCGAAAACGGTATGCATAGAAGGTTCGAAGTCACAACTGGTATATTTTCCAGTTCAAACATGTCAAAGACAAGTTCAGACTTGTTTTAGTTGAATAAAAATTGTTCTCACTGAGAAACTATTAAAATAGTAATAATACAAAAAAAGGAATAAATAAAGATGATTCGAGAATCTTTGGACTAATACATTTCTAAGAACTATCAATATATAAGATCGGAAATAACTAAAAGTGCCATAGACAAGCCATAGCTTGCTTATAGCAATAGATTTAGGAGAAATTTAAGATATTCTTATACGACATGCTGATTCATTGTGCAAATTGGTAGATTTCCATCTC
Organism: Forficula auricularia; assembly: GCA_024734495.1. Taxonomy (NCBI): domain Eukaryota; kingdom Metazoa; phylum Arthropoda; class Insecta; order Dermaptera; family Forficulidae; genus Forficula; species Forficula auricularia. The sequence continues at coordinate 478,622 of JALMQS010000140.1, read as the reverse complement.
GGGGACTGTGGAGTTTATATAGAGAAACAGAGAGGTTATCCTCTGTTTGATGCAAATAAACATACGCACACACACACACACACACAATACGCACACACATATATATATATATATATTATTATATATTTGTTTGAGACTATAGTTTCGAAGGCTTGGCCCTCATCATCAGTCTTTTTAATTATAAATATTATTTTTCATGGGTTCAGTATCGCCTATCATCAACTCTGGAGTTTAAGACACAAGAATTAATTTCTGACTTCTACTCTCACTCACACAAAGCAGTATCCATTTGGGGCGAAGGTACAAAAATGTATTTTTAAAAAATCTAAGTTTGAAAATAACGAAAATTCGATGAAATTTGAAAAAACAAAACCTAAGATTAAAATAAAATTTCAAAAAATAAATGGTACTTTTTGGACAGAGTATCCCCTGAAAAGTTCCCAACCGTTACTGATAGCTATAGATAAGAAAAAGTTAAAATTTTAATTTAATTTATTAGCAATTTATGGCTAACATTTCTAAAATCTAACAGTTAAATTATAAAAAAGAAAAAGTACATCGTCATTTCCCGTCTATAAATCTTGTCAGTGAATTTCTAGTGTTGGATCTGAGAATAATAAAGCATCTATAGGAAGGGCGATAATTCCCGAAGGTCGATGTGGTGGCGGTTTGCCGATGCCTCCCCCGGGAGCTATTTATGCCTACGCGTTGCATTAATTACCTCGAAACCTCTCTTCTAAATGCTTATGGATTTTCGTCACTTCTTTGGTTATGCAAATCGATAACCGAGTGCACAATACACCCTCCTTGCTTCTTGACGAATATTAAAAGATAGATGTCGATTTACGATGCAGCCGTCATACACCCCTACTATTTAACATGGGGAGTCACAAAATCATTAAGCAAAAGCCTTCTTTTATTTCCTCGATTGATAGAATAATCATTTTAATTTTAATTTAGTCTGATTATTCTTTTTTTTTTTTTTTTTGAACCCAAATAAATTCCATCCATTTCAAAGAAACAATTTTGAACAAATTGATATTTAATTAAAATTTATGGAACGATTCTGGTACATTTATGTATTTATTTTATATCAAAAAGAAGTTCTATTGACAACAAATCAAATAGCATATGTAATACTTTTTTTGCTATAACTCTGGATCTGAATTTCTCTAGAAGCATTACCGAACTATTAGTTATTTTTGAAAACTTTGTTGGCATTTGGATTACACTATTTATAATTATTATAGTCATAATTAAAATTTTCTAGTATATTTCAACTTCATCTAACAGTAAATAGTTTTTAGTTTTTAAGGTAGTTGTTCCGCCAAATGGGTTTTCTTAGGATTTTTTTGAAATTTAGACAGATTATTATTTAAATACTTGCAATACCTGCATCGATTGGTGGCAAAACGAAATTTATGAACAATATAGTTCCAGAGATATTAAATTTCAAAAATAGAGTTTTTCATGCTCTTATACATTGCACTATACGGGATATCGGAAAATTTACATACATATTTAATAATAATTAAGAAACCATTCTTACCCTTTTTATAAAAAACTAAGCCAACATTAAATAATAACCAATAGTACATATTTTAAGACACTTTTGATTCATCGTTACAACCCAGTTTCTGAGATAATAATAAATAAATAATGAAAAATGTATAAAAAAAAAATTACACTAAAAACAATTTGGCAACAGCGCATAAGTGATTTAAAAATCGACATTTGCGATCCGAATTCTATGATTTGAACCAAGTACAATATCTAATCAAAATCGATGATGATTTATAATCCCATTGGTTAGTAAAAATAGATCTTTTCGATTGTAATGAATTAAAATTGATTTCCTTATAAAACTATTTTCTTATATTACTTCATAATCGATCCTCACTGCGCTGATATAGTGATATAGAATATATATATATATTTTATTTATGGTGTCTAAAAATGTCTGAAATGAAAGGTGGTGTAAATTTATTATATTTTCAAGCATTATGTTTTTCTATCTGTGTCTGGATTAAAATACCCACGATAATTCAAGAAAAATATAAAAATTTCGCCAAATTGTGACTATTTCTAGAACAAAGAACTGATTTGATATAGATTTTTTAGCTTCTGAAATTCCGGTTAAAAATGCAGAAAATAAGAAAAATAAATCCAATTTATATATATTGATATATTGAGAGTGAATGATTTTAAGTCTGAATTAATAAATTGCTCATCTCTGCCCTTAGTTTCATCTTTCTAACTCAAACTATTCGTTAACAAAATAATAATAATAAATTAAACAAAGAAAGAACTACCAGCTTATTTTCACAACAAAACGAATTCACCTACACCCAATCGGGAATTTGAACCGATAAGAAATAACAGATAGGGTAGAATATTTGTAATTAAAATAACTGATCATGATTTATATACACATTTTGTATAGGCATATGTTTATTTGAATCAAGTATAGGACAGTCACATTGATTTTTCTTATGAAAAAACAATTCTGCTACTCCCGGCAAAGTAAATATTTTCAATTAAGATAAAAATGCAATATAATGAGTAAGTACTTCTGAAGATGGTCTACCAGTGGTAACCGTAACTGTCCAGTAAATCTATGAAATAAATAGTGTTAATTAATTGAAATTACTCTATTTGTTTAATTTATGTGACTAAATAAACCCTAAAATTTATAAAATTAAATTCTACATAAGTCACTTAAGTTTTGGAAGAATCATATAAATTATAAAATAACAACTTTTTCAAACATTTTTTTCTCAAAGAAACATGGAACATTTTTCAATATATGATGAGTACTACTGAAGATAGTCTACCAGTGGTAAACGAAACTGTCTAGTAAATCTTTGAATTAAATACGTGGGGGAGAGGGGGTCTCGGAAAATATCACGAATTTTTTTCGCAAGAAACAGTGTAAAACTGGGTTAAATTAAGTAATAATAATAATAATAATAATACTAGCCTTAAATAAAAATAATTAAGCAAATTATGTTTTTTAAATAAATCCAACGCAATCAAGCAGAGATTTATGTATTTACACTAAAAATACGGATTTTGAAAAATCTCACGTGAGATTAGGGGGAGGGGGGGGGGGGTCCGACCCACACCCCACGCCCCCCCGCCTCGGGGGGAGGGGGTCGAAAAATCGCCAAAATCGCCTCACGTAATTTAGGGACGCCCCCTTAAGTTTTGGAAGAATCTTATAAAAAAAAGATAAAAATAGCCAATTTGCGGAAAACGTGCTTAATTTTGAAAAAAACTTCACCTTTCCTTCAAATTCATATTACATTTTAATATTACTTATAATTAAATAATTTTAATGTTAAGTAAAGCCTGGTAATTCAAAATTTCCTAGAATTTATTTGTTAACTTAACTTCATTCGGTGATGACAATATGAGAATCAATCGTATCTCCATATCAAAGTGTATTATTGTTAATCTCTTTGTAGGCAAGTATATTTTTCTCTTATTGTCAGGGATGATCGCCATCGTCATCAAATGGTATTTTATTAGGGTCGTAGGGAGGGGCTGATTCATTGGAACACGTCTAAGCCGAGCCATTCGCCTGTGAATAGACGTGTGGCGGGGGCAACATTTTAATCTCCGGGCTTGATCCAGGACACGCGGCTTCAGAAAGCGAGCTCTGAAAGCCTGAAGGCGGCGGCAATGGGTCTAATGGCCAGGGAGCGTGCCGAGACTTTGCGCCCTTGGGAACCGATCTCTGCCATCGTCAAAGTTCATTCCAGTTGTGTGAAGGTGCTAAAGCTCTCGACAGGTCTCGTTCGTAACAGTTCCTTTTCCATTGGCAGTTCTATTCGAAAAGTGAAATCATTTGCCACATGGGTGACCCTATAACGAGAGAATTGAGCTTGAATAATTTGCTCTGCCGAGTGAGAGAGTTAATGGGAAATTGATACCTGCTTCTTGGTGCTTACTTATAAATTTATTAATTTTTTGTGTCAAAGTGAGGCAATTAAAAACCTTGAGAACAGTTAAGATGTTCTCGTAAGGAGAAAAAATAAGGCTGTTAAATAAACCCAAATTCTTTTTGTCCTTGGCAAATATTTATTTAGAAAAACTTGGAGACATCTTTCGGCAGAACCGAGGGGTGATCCACGATTGGAAGTAGGTGTACACCTCTTTGGAAGTATTTTGGAAATACTTGGAAATATTTGGAAGTACTTGGAAATATTTTAAAGTACTTGGAAATATTTGGAAGTACTTGAAAATATTTGAAAGTACTTGGAAATATTTGGAACTACTTGGAAATATTTGGATGTACTTGAAAATATTTGAAAGTACTTGGGAATATTTGGAAGTACTTGGAAATATTCGGAACTACTTGGAAATATTTGGTAGTACTTGGAAATATTTGGAAGTACAAGTGGAAGTAGGTGTACAGTATATTAGGTCACGGTTCACCCCTCGGGCCGAACTCTCTCGCCATCATCAGTCTAAAAGTGCAATCACAATTTCATTACAAATACAATACACTAAATATCAAATACAGCAAGTTCTAGAATAGTACATTGGTAACCCTTATCATTTGCGTTTTCTTCCCTTATAAAATACATCACTCAAACCAATCAATATGAGAGACTCGATTAAAATATTTCACATCAGTTGTTATAGATGAGAGTTTAAACCAATTCTAAAATAAAACAATTTTCATTCTTTGTAAATCCAATAAAAACAGAAAATTTAAGAAATTATTTCTCGTACAACATGTAAAATTAGGTTTATTATTCAAATATTCTCTCACTTTGCTTATTAAATAAACAATTATAGTTTTGTAAAAAACCAGCTTCAAAGATGAAAGCTTATATCCTTGATCTTATTGTAATCAAAATAATTTTTTCTTAACAAATTATTACATTCAATCACAATCTTCATACAATTCTCAATTTTCGTTTAGAACAAATTATAATTTTATGATTTACTAGCTTCAAGGCCCACCTTCGGCGGGCCTTTTGCTAGCCAGGGGGCTTCGCCCCCTGGACCCCCACGTGGCTGTTTTATTGATGTTTTATACACGTGTAAAGAGCACTTTCATATATCAACTCTTGTGAATTAATTGTAATAGATTGATGAAGAGGACAAAGTATATCTCTTTATGAATTAATTTAAAAAAATTATTTTTCCAGCAGAAGACAATATTTTATTGTCCCCTTCTGCTACTCAATTATTCGGCAAAAAGAACCTTTCAACTTAAATTAAAATAAAGTTTTTGTCTTGTAAAAATTCAATAAATAAGGTAAAAATTGTCATTTGGGGAGAATTATCCTATTAAAAAATTAAAAATAATAAACTTTTAAAGTTTATTATTAGATTATAGAAAATTCAGGTTTAATTAGGCTCAAAATAGGTTTTTAATAATTTCATTAGGCTGAAATTTCCTAGATTTCAAAACAATATAAAAATGGGTTTTCAAATGATTTTGTTTTCTTTAAAGAATTCTACGGGCTAATTGAATTTTTGGTTTTAATCTTTAAAATATATTTTTATAGAAATTCCAAAAGCTAATGAATTCCTTTCAGTTACTTTAGTTAGTATAGTTTCAATAATCCTTTATAATTAACTTTGAAATAAATAAATAATATTGAAATGAATGAATGAGCTCGAATACAAAAGCCAAAAGGCTTAGTTCTTTTGAAATGGCTGAGGGTCTTAAATACAATAGAAAAAGGACGAGGTGAGATTCCCAAGGGTATTTTTAAGAAAAATTATTTTAAAATAACATATTTTATTTTAAATTAAATATTTTTCATCTATATATATATAATCAAAAGCTTGGCTTGAACTTTTTTATTTTTAACCGACTTCAAAAAAGGAAGAGGTTCTCTATTCGACTGATTTTTTTTTTGTGTCTATGTTACCTTATATCTCCGCCAATTATGAACCGATTTTGAAAAAAAATTTCGCATTGGGTTCAGTCTACCTTTCGATTGGTCCCATTTATTTTCATAGGTATTAGACTTTTTTTGTTAGGTTTGTTTAGGCCTAACTTCTTTGTTTATGAACCGATTTCGATGAGCCTTTTTTTATTGGAAAGGGGGTATCTTAGGGATGGTGTCATATTAATTTGGTCAAGTTCTGAAGATATGATCACTATTAATAACATCACTAAAAAGAGGAAAATAAAAATAATTTTTAAGAAAAAAATAAAAACTGACTTCAAAAAATTGAATGCAACAAATAAAATACCCTAAAAGGTATAAAATAATTATTATCTTATTTAGTTACAACTAAACGACGAAATATTAACATGAAATTACTTTTTGAAGTCGGTGCCAAACATATACCTTTTATGAATCGCACTATACGGATCTTACTTAGTACGTTTGGAGGATATGCTTGCTTATAGGTACAGTTTGTTTGGTACCGACTTCAAAAAGTAATTTCATGTTAATATTTCGTCGTTTAGTTGTAACTAAATAAGTTAAAAATTATTTTATACCTTTTAGTGTATTTTATTTGTTGCATTTAATTTTTTGAAGTCGGTTTTATTTTTTTCTTAAAAATTATTTTTATTTTTCTCTTTTTAGTGATGTTATTAATAGTGATCATATCATCAGAACTTGACCAAATTAATATGGCACCATCCCTAAAATACACCCTTTCAAATAAAAAAATAATCATCGAAATCGGTTCATAAACAAAGAAGTTAGGCCTGAATAAACCTAACAACCGACGATAGCACTCTACACGGCAAACCCGCACTCCCGAATAATCGAATCAATGTTGCCTCATCAATTACTCTCGACCTAGACAAACTGAATAAATGGGGCTCTCAAAATTTAGTTAACTTTAATTCAAACAAGAATCAATGCTGTCTAATTTCTAGGCGCGAAAATAAAGATTTCCCTGATATTCACTTCGATTCGAATACCCTGAAAATGTGTGACAGCCTATCCATGTTGGACTCTATCGCATTTGACCTGTCTTGGAATGAACACATCTCCTCTGTGGCGAAATCTGCAGCAAGGAAGATTGGCTTCTTATTCAGGTCCAAGCGATTTTACAAACCCCCACAACTTCTCACCATCTACAAGGCCCAAATCCGCCCCTGTCTCGAATACGGCTCTCATCTATGGAGAGGAGCCTCAAAATATTCTCTTGGTACCCTTGATGCAATTCAGAAACGAGCCGTCAGGCTAATTGACGATTCTACCTTCACCGACTCCCTCGACTCGCTGGCTCATCGAAGAAATGTCTCTGCCCTTTCCCTTTTCTATAGATACTATCACGGCAGGTGCTCTGATGAGATAAAATCAATAATTCCCCCCAAAGCATGCTTTGCACGTAGCACGCGTTTTGCCGACTCCCAACACTCTTTCGCGGTCAAATTAGAAAAGTGCCGGACCACTTCATTCGCCAATACATATATCACCATGACTTCAAGGAACTGGAACTCCCTCCCAGCCTCCATCTTTCCCAGCACTTATAATCTTCAAACCTTCAAAACCGGAGTGCATAGACACCTACGTCTACACCCTCTCACTTAATCAACTTTCCCTTCTCTTCGGTAATGCAAGGGTCTTTCGAGATCCATAGGGGCTGCATCTTTACTGGTACACCCCTTCTTGCATTCGATTGCATTAAAAAAAAAAAAAAAAAGGTCTAATACCTATGAAAAAAAATGGGACCAATCGAAAGGTAGACTGAACCCAATGCGAAATTTTTTTTCAAAATCGGTTCACAATTGGCTGAGATATGAGGTAACATAGGCACAAAAAAAAAAATCAGTCAAATAGAGAACCTCCTCCATTTTTGAAGTCGGTTAAAAAATAGATAGTTTTTTTAAATCTTTGTTGCAGTTTTTTTTTGCTAGTTTAGTTCTTTTATTGTTTGGCAAGCTATGTTGGCTAACCTGAACTCTTTTTAGTTTTTCCTGAATTTTCCAATTTTCCGGGCAACTTTTCCAATTTTTTTTTTACGTATTAACCTGAATTGGACTATTACGAACATTTTAAAAAAACATTAGCCAAATCGGTCCAGGCATTTGAGAGATCTGCGCTTACAAAGAAAAAGAAATTCATTTTTATTATATAGATTTTAGAATTGGTTTAAACTCTCATCTATAACATCGGATGTGAACTATTTTAATCGAATCTCTCATATTGATGGGTTTGAGTGATGTATTTTATAAGGGAAGAAAATGCAAATGATACGAGGTAGAAGGGTGACCAATGTACTATTCTCGAACTGCTGGTGAGTTCCTGTATTTGATCTTAAGTGTAATGTATTTGTAATGAAATTGTGATTGTATAATACTTTTAGACTGATGATGGCGAGAGAGTTCTGCCGAAACATGTCTTCAAGTTTTTCTAAATAAATATTCCAAAGGACAAGAAGAATTGGGTTTATTTAACAGCCTTATTTTTTCTCCTTACGAGAACATCTTAACTGTATTAAAAAATTGCCTCACTTTAACACAAAAAATTAATTAATATAAAAACATCATAGTACCGTTATCTAATTATAAATTTATGTTTTTATTTATTTAAATTATTATTGGCAGCAGCGAACCTGGTTACTTTTTTCAAGCACGAGTACAATACTTGACCATATCCTGTAAGGTAAAGTAAAAAATTAGAAAGATTAAAAAGATCATGAAAAGTGAGGGAATTTTTTTTATGACTCCTGTCACTCAAAGAAGTGTTGTTGATACATTATTGAAAAATCATTAAAAAGATGTAAAAAAAAAATTAGACTTCCAAAGGTGAGAAATTAAGTACATTTTCCAGATAAGATTCAACCGAAAATAGAAAACTAGATAATATATATAGAGAAATTTCGAAATTAGTAGTGGCGTAACTTTAACACCATCATTGGCGTAGTTTGGGAGTTTTCCTAAGGGGGACAGCCGGGCAGCTGATTGGCCACCACAAAGTTTCAATTTCGGTAATCCGATTAGAGATCAACACACTTTTTAGTAGAATTGTCAAATTTTGGAAGTAACGAAATACATAATTTAATGAGAAATACATAAGTGATGCCTTGTAATAATAAAGTTACGATTATTCAAGGGGGCAATGAGTTTTGTAGGTGGGCACTGCCCCCCTTGCCCCTACCTTTCTACGCCCATGAACACCATACTTCCTCCAAACCATATACATGTATCTTATAATATGTACTAAATGAGCAATTAAATAATTATTAATTCATTTCTTTATAAAGAATCGGTTTCTGGAAAACGCCTTTAACAATTTAGATGGAAATTATGGTTTTTGGGTTATCTTTGCTCAATTTTAATTTGATAGGTTTTTTCTTAGTTGAACTAATTATGTGTAAAAATAAAAATTTATAATTAAATTTTTTCTATTTACTTTTATTAATTAATTGGTTTTTAATTTTAAAACACAATAATAGTTCATTACTATAATAAATATTATTATAATAAATTAAAATTAGGAAATTTAATTAATTAGGTATATTTTCTATTGAAGACGGAGTGGTAGAACTGCAAAGACTGCCCATTGATATTGACAACCACAAATTCAGATTATAACTTCACTTTCATCCTACTTTTTCAGATGATGGCCGGAGAGGGTAAATTTATTTAATTTTGACTCCAAATAAAAATCGACCATTTTAGCTGTGTTTACGAAAAACTAAAAATAATATTAAAATATATCGCTTTTAACCTCGCTTTTAACTAAAGCAAAAAAATTACCGAGCAATGCTTGGTCCACTAGGTACTTTTATTTAATTGAGATTATATATATGTATGGTACTTAGATAAAAAAATATTATTTTGTTAAAATATCTCGACTTCGTCGAGAAAGAAGATTTTACAAAGAGTCCCCCTTAACATTTTTTACCTATTTTGATGGAAAAATTATATAATTTTCTACTTAATCTATTAGTTAGCGATCTAGCCGTGAAATCTCCTTAATTCAATATTTAAACTCATTTTAGAAAAACATTTGATTTCCCATTTTGAAGATTTTTCTACTTGACAAAAGTGAAATTTTGCGATAAAGGGACGCAACTTTGAATATTTCTGTATAATCTTTATTACGTTTATGAGCAAATGAGATAACTAATTACAAAAGTTAATAACCCACTAACATTGAATAATTATATAAGATATTGTTATCACTTAGCATTTTTTTAATAACCCACCAATTAAAAATAATTTTTGTTAAAAATGTTATACAATTATTTAACTATAAATTACATTTTACGAATATAGATCAAAAAGATAATTAAAATCGAGGAGTGAACCGCCATTTGAATTAGGTGTACACCGTCTTTGGAATTATGTGGAATTATTTTGGAATTCATTAGATAATGCCCCTTCATCTATTGTCTTCTGCTTGGAAATGAAAGTGGAAGTGGAAGTAGGTGTACACGATATTAGGTCGCGGTTCACCCCTCGATTAAAATGATATAATGTGCGTGCCACTCAACTTTCTCTAAACACTTCCAATTATTTGAAATCATTATGGCAATTTCTTCAACTGAAAATCAAAAACACGAAAAATAAAGGACTAATTCTGGTGGAATGATTTGCTCCATTTACATTGATGTTTTTTTTAGGTGATACCTAACTTAATTTATTACTCTATCAGTTACGATTTCAAATATTGTTAAAACAATTAATTATCTCCATTTCCTTAATTTAATAAAATCATCATACATTTTATGGCATTCAAATACAATATAGTTCTTGACAAGGGCGGATCCAGGAATTTTTTATGCGGGGGGGGGGGGGGAGAATGTATATAAGGTGCCCGATGTATATAAGATATACTTTTTATCTCTAAAGTGTCGCGATCGAATTGTCAAAGCGGGGGGGGGGGGTGTCAGAGACACCCCCACACACACACATATATAGAACTTTATTTTCAATTTTAAAAATTAAAAAAAAAAAATCTTTTTTTTTACAATTTTTTTTGCCAGGCACGGGCCTTTATGGGGGGCGGTCGCCTCCTCCCCCCCCTGGATCCGCCCTTGGTTCTTGAAAAGCTCTTAGATTTTTAAGAAAAAAAATTTGAGTCATTTTTGCGATATTTTGTGCTGTATCAGCCTTAGGGGTTAAAGGTTGTAAATGCTGTATCTGATCAGTTAAACTAAAGTAGTTTCTTTGACAATTGTTCTGGGATGTTTTACAGATAATGTTCAAAAATTTACTATCCCTTATAATTTTTTACCAATTTATACCCCTCAATAAAATGTTATTTGAATAGAGCTCAGACTTTAGCCACTCGTAAGAGTCGTGTTTTTATTATGTAAAGTTTTGACACCAGAACAGACCTTTTAAGATAATCCTTTTAATTACTTTATATCTATCAGGTTTTACAACATATTAAACTTTTCTTCACCTTTTAGGTATGAGATTTGACATCCTAGGCCCTATATAGATGAACTATGCTGACAATGTTCCTTGATAGAATTAGGCTTTTTTAGGGTAAATTTTATATACAGAAATAGGTATATAAGCTTTAGTTATTTTTAAAAAGAAAAAAAAAAGAAAATTGTATTTATTTTAGTTTTTTTTGTACCAATCTGAAATTTAATTTATTTTCGAAAATCATTTTGCAATTAATTATATTTATGTTCCAAAGCAGGGGTGTCCACAGGGGGGGGGGGTGAAAACTGTTGCATTTTAGCTTTGTATGCTAAAAATAAAAGCGGTGACGTCTTATAACTTCAACAAAATGTAATAAAAAGCTACTTTAGAACTGAAAAAATGGGGGGAGGATAATTTTAATGAAACTCGGGCTCGGGAGGGGGGCATAAAAAATAGGGCACACATGTCTAAAGTCAATCTCTTTATCTTTTTTCTTCTCTAGACATGTGAATTTTATAACAAATAGGAGAATAAAAAGCCTAATTCTAATTAATCTTCCACTTTAAATATCAATAAAAAATTACTGGATATTTTTCCTAAATAAATTTAATTAAAGCCACAAATTATTCGTTAAAATTCTTCAAATAAATAATGATCTAGTGCTAAAGAACCAGAAAAAACCTCTTAGGGAAATTGATTGATCTTCTAATTAAATCTCCTTATAAAAAGTATACGATTTATCATCATCTTATTTTTATATTTATATGTTTAACACGAACACCAGTGAACGGATTATTACAAAAAGATTAACATGGCTGCAAGGGAAAGATCTATCATCGTGCTTTTAGAGGTCGTTCAAGTAAAATATGGACTGTCTTTCGAATTGAAAGACAGACAGACGGACACTGATAAAGTATGGAAAAGTGGAAGAGAAGCCCATGGGTTGGAATCACCCCGGAAGGGTTTGGGGTGCTCGCCCTCGGGGTGTTGACGGATGGATCAGAGCAGAAGGCTATTTAATAAACTGCCGGGACGCCATGCCATGCAAAAGTCACAGCCGGATTAGATTTCACCCCCTAGCTCGCTCGTCAAATCAAGCAAGCAGAGCTTAGAAATCTAAACGATATCAAAATAATTTCATTCAGTATTCACTTGCTTTCGCACTATATTTTCAGATTTTTACATTCACTTATCTATATATCTATGATTATATGTATTAGGGAAGATTTAACTATTACTTAATTTCTACCAGGTGTATGCATATGAAATGACCCTTTTACGATAGATGGCAGTATGGTTATTTTTATTTTGAACGAATCATAACCTTATTATTTTTTCATTGCTTTGGCATCAGTTAACAATGTTCAGAGTTGAAAATTTGATTTGAACTACAATAACATCAAAAATTTTCGTGTTAAAAATGTCGAATTTTGTGCCTACAGCATACGATACGCCGACAGCATTAAATTTTTTGTTATCATTTAAAGAAAAACGCGGCAGAATCTCACTGAATGCTTGAAGAAGCTTATGGTAGTCATGCTCTATCATTAACAACATGCAAAAGATGGTTACAACGATGACGATGGGATGACGATGACGATGGTACCAGAAAGGTGTCATCTATCATGAGCTATTGAAACCTGCTGAAACTTTAAATGCTAAATGCTACCAACAACAATTAATTGATTTGAACCGTGAATTGCAGGAAAATCTGCCAGAATATCAAAAAAGGCACTTTCCTTCATGACAATGTTTCTTCACATAAGGTAAAAACGGTTCAGGGTACGCTGGAAGCACTCAACTGGGGATTACTACCTCATGCGGCTTACTCACCAGACCTGGCTCCTTCTGACTACCACCTGTTTTCATCGATGGGCCACGCACTTAAAGAGCAGCACTTCAAAAATTACGAAGAAGTCGAAAAATGGGTCAATGAATGGTTTTCTTCCAAAGTCCATCAGTTTTTTTGGAAAGGGATACACCAATTGCCAAAAAGGTGGACAAAATGTGTAGAAAGTGATGGAGAGTACTTTGGATGAAATATTTTTTTCTTTCCTATTTAAAAAAAGTGTTTTATTTTCATAAAAAAAGGCTTATTTCATATGCATACATCTGGTATTTACCTTCTAAATCGATTCTTCCATGTTTAGCAGTGGTTGCCCTTAATAGTCAAATGATAAAAAAATAAATTTAACAAGGTTATACCTCCCATATTAGATGAGAATCGATCGTTATTTTTGTTTTTAAGTCGATTCGTCCATTTCTTAAGCAATGGTTACCTATAATAATATAAATTTCGAAAATGCAATGTAGAATGTTATTGCTAAAGATGCTTAGATGTGAATCGATAGCTATTTTTGAATTTAAGTCAAAATTGACTTCAAATAGTCTATCTATAATCTATCTATCCAGAGGCGGATTTAGGTTCGACAGCGCCCTAGGAACCGTCCAATATGACTAAATTTTTGCTTTATAGTAGTAATTATTATAATCAAACATCTAATATCTAATCGTGTCTGAAGTCATCAAGTCTATATACCTGACATATTACTTGAGATCATAAGAGTGACCACCACAGTTCATTATGTCAAGACCAATTTTTTACTTTAACCATACAGGGTACGGTCAAGTATTGTAATCGTAAATGAAAAAAGTATTTTTTTTTGCTTCGTTTTTTTTCTCGAAATATCTCAAAAACAGGGGAAACTATTTTGATTAAAAAAATTGAACAAAACCTTGGCATTTCGGTCCACAAAAAACCCTCATTTTTCAAGATATTAATTGATTTGTCAAAATGTCCGTTAGTTACTACGTACCTACGTATGTTACCAAATTTTGTGTACGCTCTAGCTCAAAAACAAGATTGAATATCAAAACGAAAGTTCACATATAGTTTTGGTGCATTGAGACTGGGAGCTAATTAGATTTTGGTTGAAATCTATCCCAAAATTAAGAGAGGTGGAGGTTAATACCATAAAATGAACCTATAATAACAAAGAGAGTTATTATTTTTTTGAGGGGCCAAAATTGGGGAAGGGATTAAAAAATAGAATTATCAATATAAGTTCTAGACCCTTTAATCGATTAGTAAGAAAGTCGCAGATGCACCCTATACGATCTTATGAAAATGACTCACTATGTGAAATTGATAGTACCCAAAAAGAGGGTAAAATAATAAAATTTTCAAACAAAAATCAAAGAAAGCTGAAATTTCTAAAAGAATAGTCACATAATTAAAAAGAGATATTAGTTCCTAATGAGCCCAAAATTAAAAGAGGGGAGTTCTTTCGTAAATAATTATAAATCATTTTATTAAATATTAAATATATGAAGGGGGGATAAGGACTATTATATCTTTGAATTATTTTTATAACATCTTAGAAAATAATTTTTTTTGAATTTATGATCAAATCGCATTTTGTTTTACAATAAGCTATCTAATCATCCCTTAAAATCTTAAAAGCTCAATTAGAATACCCTGTATTTATTACAAGAGGGAGGTTCATTGGGTTGAAGAAATTTGAATGGTCCATTTCGTTCTTGAGAATAAATATGAAAAGGTATAGCAAAAATATCCCCAAAAGACTAAAAAACATATGAATTGCAAGACGCTTAATGAGTGGATTAATTATTCTATTAATTAAAATTGATTTAAAATAAAGTAAAAAAATTGTTCCAATAATATGTAATAATACTTAGATAAAAAATTGATATCTAAAAGTTCATGTTAAATTTATTTTCATTTATCTTTTACTGATAATTTTCCTTTTTCTAAATAAAAATATATTATATTTATTTTCTGTTTTAGAGAATCGAGCCCACCTAGAGAAATGCATTCAAGATAATGGGAATTCCAAACGGCATTTTATTCATTTATGAGGCGGAAATCGACCAAAGCAGACGCGCTAGCCTATCTTCTAAGGTAAGAGCAAATTGGCTAAACTCTAATTAATTTTGATTCATCATTAATACATTAATTAGTATAAGTCATATTAATATTATGACATGATATTATACTCAAAACAGCCAACTCTCAGCATGAAAACTTATATTTTATCAAAAATAGTTCAATAAAAAATAAAAGGCAAATCTTTTGGTCAATATATATATATATATACAAACTGGTTAATTATAGTTCTTAATTTTGTTAATGGAGAATCGTGTAGGTTCTTGGTGAAACATATTAAATAAATAAATTAAAAATTTTCTTTGCTTTATGTTCTTAATTTCAATGTTTCTCTATCCGATCGGCTATTTGAACCCTTAATAAATATTAAATAAAATATTTAAACCGGATTAGTATTTCCTGAGATTGGCGCGTTCAAACATACCTACATACCTACTCTCCAGGTTTACTTTATTAATATTCATGACTAATTTCATTATAAGCTCACTATATAAATATGAAGAACTCAATTAGGGAACTATAGTCTAAGTATATTATATATTTTAAATATAATAAGTAGCACTGTCCCTTTTCCCTTTCTTTATGCGCTCTTTTTATGTTTGTTTTTAATTTTTCAGAGGAAAAAAATCGCCTCTAAAATCTACTTTTAAAGCCCATAATTTTAAAATTCTCCGGGGACGGGGGCGGAAGCCCCTAGGTACTTGACCCCTCCCTCCAACTGAAAGTCTGGAGCCCCCACTGCCTTGAACGCAAAACTATGATTACTTTTATTGATACCTTTGTAGTTTAGGAATATTTGTAAAAAACTAAGATTTATATACTAAGCAGTACACATTAGCTATTTACTTCTTTTATCTTCTGTATATCTGATCTATTTGAATTAAAAAAAATCGTATCTTGACTTCAATATTATTTGCTGATTTTTGGTTGGATTATTTGTCTGTCACCGATGCGATGGTTATATAGTCAAAATATTTTAGTTTTTATTTTATGACTTTGATTGACTCAGAAGGCGTATTTTTTTTCATAACATCGACTCTCAAATTATAGTTATAAATTACAAGTCAGTTTTCTAATTTAGGTATGTAACTTTGAAAACTAAAGAGAAATGAGCCCCAAAGAGAACCCTTTAGAAATGACTTTTAAGAAGATAGGTGTTGGTTCTAGGTGAAACATTTTTATATAATAATAAAAAATTGGGTAAAATTGCGAGGTGGTTTTTTTTAGAAATTGCTTATGTAAAAATTAATATTGTACCTATATTAACTCTTGTTTATTAAAATTTTACTAAGAAAAACTATACTTATATATAATTATTGATATAAAATATCTTAATTTAAATATAAATTCAAAGATGTATTAGGTTGTATTTTATGTTATCGAAGGATTGGTTCTTTTAATTAAAAAGTAGGAAAAAATCAGAAAACTAATGGATAACTATCATCAACAATTATGGGAAAGTGATCGATCATCATATGATTTTATCAAAGATTTATATCGTTTCTAACAATCAATAACCGTCAAAAATACTATAGGTACAAAAAAGAATGTACAATGCTTTCCTTTTCATATTCCTTATATAACCTCTGAATAGTCACTATCTGTCTTTAATACGCGGATTATTATGCTTTTTCTAATTATGTACTTGCCCTCCAAAAATACATAGTGATTTAGTCTAATTCTTAATTTCAATTCTTATCACTTTCAGCGATTCTTGAATAAAACATGATAGTTTTGATTACTTACAATAAATTTTCACAGAAATTTAGTTTTCAAGATACCTACCTTAAATCAGGGGTGATCAACCTTTTTGTTTACACGGACCACATTTGAAGAAAAAAAATTGTTTCGGGCCGCGTATAAAATATTATAATTTTATTGATATTTGTTATTCAAAAAAGATAGTTAATAATGTAGAAATTTACTATATGTTAATTAAGCCTATAATAAATTCCACCCCTTCATTTTAGGTCCTGAAAAAGGGAAAGTTTCAATTTTTAGATTTTTCGTTTAATTGTAGTCCAAACTCTACCAGTATGCCAAATTTCAGAATTCTAGAATCAGCGGAAGTACTTTAGATTTTTGAGTCAGTCAGTGTTAAAAATGGCACTTTTCAGAGCTTAATAACTCAAGAACTATAATATATTTATTCATGAAATTTGGGATTATAGGTGTTCTAGTGGGTCTTATTAGGCATGCGAATTTTCAAAAGTGTAAGTTTAATAGTTTTTGAGTTATGGAGGGATCGAAAGTAGCTTGAAATGGTCCGTGTAAATATACCGGTGCGTCGCCCGTTTTTCCGATCATGGCTGATATACTGCCGTGTGTCTAGATTACTGAAATAATAAATATTTTAGAAAATAAAAATATATGAAAAGAAGAATTTTTAAATAATCGAAACTCCATTATTTTTTTAAATACTTGTGAGCTTATAATGTTGCTTTTACTGAATTTTTTTCTTGAAAAAAGCTTCATGTATTGTACAAGTGTACATTCATATTTCGAAAAAGGGAATAAATATATCTCTAACTTGTAAGTATAGAAAGAGAACCAGTATACCTCCTAAAAGTACTAAAAACAACACGTATCTCAACCAGAAAGTTTGAGAAACCAAACCTGAGAGAAGGGCTAGACAAAAAGTTTTGATAAGAAGAATTGTGTGTGTGTGTGTGTTATCTATTTTCTTGTTAAACTCTTGAACCAATAATTATGAATTTTGAATTTATAGGGAGAGAGGGAGGTCATTGAGATTTTCACTTACCCTAATTATTAAATATATTTTTTATTGAGAACTTTTTAGTTTTACAAAATTTTCTAAATGAATAATTATATGGGTAATGTTATTTTTTTTTAAATTCCTAGATTTTCTTTTATCTAATCCGAGTTGTTTTATAGATAAAATTTTATTATTCGTCAGGGTTGTAATCACTTTCTTGGAAATTGAACCCAAGTGCTAAAAATGGCCATTGGGAATCTTTTAATACCGACATGTAATAAAAAATTTCTTTAAAAACTGTATTTAGTAGAAGACAATCTCACGTTTTTTCAAGAAGAAATCTACTTCTCTCTGCAAATTGAACTTTTATAAAGAAAGATAATTGATGTAGTCCTCTGCTTGATGCAAATTCTCTTTATGAATCAACAACTCTGCTACTTTCGGGAAAACAAATTATTTTTAATTGAACTTTTAGTATACCTATTTATTTTTTGACCTTTTGGTTCATTATGGACAGTACCAATGTTAATTTAAGTCTACTTATTGGTATATGTTTATAATTGTGCAGTAGCCATATTATATATATATATATATATTTTTTTTTTTTTTACTTATGGAAAGTGGTGTAGGTTTTAGGTGAAACATGATGTTAATTAATAGAGTAAAGGGTGTGTAGTTTCACAGTGAAACTACACACCCTTTGCCATATTATATAATAAATTTGTAAACAGTGTAAGCGAAAGTTGAAATCGAATTCCCTTTGTAAAAAATAGCGTCTCTAATTTAGTCCGGTCTTTATTTGAGTGTTTAGCTGAAGTCATGAGATATCCACACTATTTTTATTTTTTTTATTTTTTGTGATCATCAAAAGAGTAAATTTAATAAACTATAAAAATAAAAAATAACTTTAATTAATTTCTCTTAAATCTTTATTAATATTGGAAATTTATTTATTTATTTATTTATCCATTTTCATTAAGTATAATATTGGTGTGTGAATTAATATTTAATGAATATTGTATCTATTTATTTCTATATTTCTATAAAAAAGTGATCGATCATGAATCTGCTAGGCTGTATTTTTTCACTCGAATAATACCCCGTGATCTATCGTATATCTTTTCCTCCATTGAAAGAACTCGCTCTTTTAGAGGCCGCTTATTTCCCTTCAAAGTAATCTTTTGGCATTTTTTCATCCGGCTCTTTTTAAGCTTGCCCATTCGCTTGTCTTGCTCTAATCCGCGATTCTTTCTTCGAGCTGCTTCATCATTTTTGCCTAAATGTTCGCTCCAGCTCCAGCTCCAGTTCAGGGTTTTCCTTTTTTTCGTTGGCCCACCAGCTCTCCTCTCGTCGCGCCGAGGCTTTTCATTTAACCCACCGTCCTTTCTGCTTCTCCATTTCTTTCTTTCTCTTATTTCGCTCACTCTTTAGCGTTTAGTGCTTTTTTTATCTTTCCTCTTCTTTTACTCTGACTGTATGTCTTTCTGCATTTCGCCGCGTCTGCTCTCCGAGTCTTCCAAGTTGACGTTGCTCCTACTGAAGAAACCCCTTGTTCACAACTGCCCCACTTTTCATTCATAATGAATAACCAATGTAAAAATTAAATTATCTATTTAGATTTCAAGTTCAAGCTACGATTCTTTCACTGTATATAGTTATGTAATTATTTAAATTTATTAAATTAAAGATTTAAATATTTATTGGAACAGATATCATACGTATCGTCGCCTTAGAGTGTAAACCTGCTAAATCCATAGTGTTTAAGTGACGGGGGGTCCAGGGGGCGAAGCCCCTTGGCTAGCAAGAGGCCCACCGAAGGCGGGCCTTGCAGCTAATTAACTAATAAAATTTTACTTAGAGAAAGTGGTGTAGGTTTAAGGTGAAACATGATATTAAATAATAAAGTAAAGGCTGTGTAGTTTCACAGTGAATCAAATAAAACTCAAAGAGGTTTATACAAACTCAACACCTGTAAGCTCCTAATGATGGAATAATAATCCGAAATATATTGAGTTTGTATAAACCTCTTTGAGTTTTATTTCATTCACTGTGAAACTACACGCCCTTTACTTGATTAATTAACTAATAAAATAATGCAAATATTTGACCTGCTTTAATCTAATCACTACACTAATTTACACACACTTCCACACACCCACAAAATGGGCTATAGTTTCCGAAGGCCATTAAAAATAAAATAAAAAATAAAGAAATACTTAAATAATTAACAAATGATCTCAAAAATAGTTAAAATTTGATTGTAATTGTGAATAATTTATGTTTACAAATATTTTTCTAAATTATCTTCAGGCTATTATGTCTACGGTCATTTAAAATTGATTTAAACGATGAAAAAGAGGGCTCCACATCCACAGACGTACTGGGGGCGAATTTAAAGGAACTTAAACCCCTCAATTTTACTTCGGAAGAAAAATATTGCAAACTTTTTGTCATTTTCGTGTAGAATATAGTAGGTATTTAGTACAACTGAATAATAAGAAAAATGAGTGATTTGTTGTTTTGTAGCTTGTTTACATCCTTTGTAATCCAAATTCCTACTTCGTAGTCCAAAATTGAACTTCGTGTCGTTGAATTTAAATTAGTATCCTCCCCTATTTTATATTTAATCTTTTTTTTCATTCTTTCACCAAAAAATTACTTTTAAAACCTCTGTATTTGGCGCGAAATATGCAATTTTATGCAATATCTTTCAAATATGCAATTTTATGCAATATCTTTCAAATATGCAATTTTACTCAAATACCTAAAATGCAGTATAAAATTTAGCCCACAGTATCCTAGATGCATGATTCGGATAGATAATTGATCTCCTGGGTCGTATGTTGCTGCAAACAAAATATGCAAGTGCATAGGAATCTGGTCTCTATATATGACATATTAATACGGTTCGAAAGACAAAGAGATGCAGCATCGTCCAAGTAAAACTACTACTTAAAATTACGACCATAAGTTGTAGAAAAAAAAATGTGAAAAATAGTTTCATTCCATAACAACAATGTTTCCTTAACAACTTATGACAAATGCCGGGATGGCTAATGCGTGGCTTGCTCCTGGTATCGGGTTTTTGCGAGGAATTTTTAATTACTTTTTATCTTTTGATGGAAATCTATGGTCATGTTATTTGTTAATGAGAATAAATTTCTATTTTTATTTCTTTGTTTTTTGTAATTGTTTATTATTTGTTAAATTGTTGTAGTTAATTTGTATTGATGTTTGTTAATATATTGTAGCTAGATTGTATGGATGTTTGGAGGACCTAGACACCGAGGACTTATGCCTCTAATCAGGTCGAGGAATAAAGATTTATTTAATTATTTATTTATTTAAATTTTGTTTGTTTTTTCTCTATCCTGTAAAATTTCCTTGTTGTGAGTTAGCAGGTTTATACTCTAAGGCGACGTTATATTTATATTTTGGGGTCATTTTATGATTATAAATTCTTTATTTTACGAATTTTAGAACCGTGTTAAATTAGAACTACTAAAGGTCCTACGATAAGCGATAAAAATATGAATCTCACTTCGAGGGATCTACAGACGTGAGCGTTTTAGTTTAAAACTGAATGGCGTTTATTATTATTTAAATCTTAACGATCCGGTCTTATCTTGCTTCTTTTCTCTTTTTGGCCGATAATCTCGACTTTTTAAAGATATTACTATGTATTAAAACAATTTTATTGAGGTTTATACAAACTCAATATATTTCGGATTATTATTCCATCATCAGGAGTTTACAGGTTAAAACTGTTTAACCTGTAAGTTTTAACCTGTAAACTCCTGATAATGGACTAATAATCCGAAATATATTGAGTTTATATAAACCTCTTTGAGTTTTATTTCATCCACTGTGAAACTACACACCCTTTACTTTATTAATTAATATCATGTTTCACCTAAAACTTACACCACTTTCTCTAAGTAAAATTTTATTGATTTTAGAATACATATAAATAATTATAAATTTCTTATAAAATCAATCTTCAAATGTTTATTGGAATAGCAATCGTTTCGGAAGAATTTCTCCCTTTATCAATGAAATTTTAATTCAAGAATTTTAAGAAAGAAAAAAATATGTGTGAGCCTCATCCACATAAGCTTACGTAGTGACACTTTTCTATTAAGTTTAAAAAAAAATTATAATTATTTTTTTGCAGGTTAGATATATGGGTATTTACCATGTGTTATGTTATTTTTAAATATATTATTATTAAGAAAAAAATATTTATTGATTGTATATAATATATTAAAAAATACAAATCTATAACAAAACAATCTAGAACAGGTTTATTTTCAACCAAACGTTTCGGGAGTATTTCTCCCGTTTTAAATGGTAAATTTTCAAAAAAAGAAAGAGGAAGCAACATTTTTTTACTTTTTTTTTTTTAATTTACCACCATTTAAAAAGGGAGAAATACTCCCGAAACGATTGGTTAAAAATAAACGTGTTCTAGATTGTTTTGTTAAAGATTTGTATTTTTTAATATATTATTATTATATTTAATTTTTAGTTTTTTTTTTATTCAGAATTTTCGACTTAGGTATTTTTATTTTTAGCATAAATATGTCTCTATTTTATTTGATAAAGATAAACATAAGGATGTATATTAGGAAAAATGTCTCATAATTATCATAAGATTTATTTAATTTCTATCTTATGAATTTCACTCAGCGCAGCGTCCTTCATTCCTTATGGCTCCTTCGCTGCAAGTTGCCTACCCTACAGGCAAGAACTATAGATTAAAAGAAAACATCAGTTTTTATTTGGAGGTACTCATCTGCTCATATTCCCTGTATAATTATGTATAAAACACAAAGAAGATTACAACCAAAAATAGGGATTAATAATCAATAACATTAAAAATAATATTTACATTTTTTATATAATTTCAATTAAAGGTTTTACAAAATAGCTTCTCATTGCTTATGATATAAATAATGACAATATATTTTTTTCCATTTCTATTCAATTAAAATATATTGGGTTGTTGCATTATTATTGCGGCTTTTTTTCATGACTTTTTATTTCTTTAAAAATTAAATTTTTATTTAATTTTTTTCATAAAAAATTCTTCTCTTTTCAGTTAATGAAAATGCGTATCGAAAATCGTATCCATTTTAATGAATGTCATTAACTTTGCATTTCTAGCGATTCAATATGTGATTTTGTCTCTCTAGCCAATTAGTCCTTACTTCATGTACATAACAAAAAACCCACATTAAATTTGTCTATTACTATTTTGTAAGTAGTATCACGTATTCCAAATACAAATACTTATTGTAAGTAATTACTGTCCAACCTAAAACCAAAACTAAAAATAAAAATACTATTCTTCAAATATACTTCCCTTAGTCCGAGAGCTGGAGACACATTTTGACTACGGATTTGACCCAACTAGAAATAATGCGTAATAGTAATGTTTACAGTCTGGCTGGCCTATTGATTATACTGCGCATGGTGTGAATGCGCCGCATATATAGCAAACACATTTTTGACTCCACAAAATTATAAAAATTATAATTTATAGTCAATTATAAACATAATATACCACTTCCAGACCATTTGAGTGGTGGAATGTGGAACCAGACCACCCCAAGTGTATTTTTACAACATGATTAAAATAGCATCAAATATTTTTTTTCATGTTGTAAAAATACACTTTGGGGTGGTCTGGTTCCACATTCCACCACTCAAATGGTCTGGAGTGAATATATTATGTTTATAATTGACTATAAATTATAATTTTTATAATTTCATTGTGGGTCAAAAATATTGTTTAACATATATGTATTTTTTATCGCATTCACACCATGCGCAGTACCTGGTCCACCTGCTTAGGCCAGCCAGACTGGCCATTCCCTGTACAACTATCATAGACGGTACTATTACGCATTATTTCTAGTTGGGTCAAATCCATAGTCAAAATGTGTCACCAGCTCTCTTGGACTACCTACTCTAAGCTAATTTCCAGACTCTGGTCTATAATATGAGAACAACCATATAAATGAAGACCACATAAATAATACCTTTCAAAAATATATCCGCTCACCCTCATTAGAAATTTGACGGCTAGATTCAGTGTAGGAGAATCTTCTTAGGATGCAGTGCATATCCCCATCTTTGAGGTTATCATGATCACTTCTGTTAAGATAAAAAATTCTACTTTCATGAAAATTCACAACCTTTTAAATCAAAATGGTTGTTTGGGAGACGTGATTTAATTTTTTTAACAAGGCGTTTAAAAAAATCATCCCAATAGGTGCTAAATGTAAGAATAATTTAAATAATATAAAATTGTATAAAAAATTAGAGATTTGATATACATTTATCAATTTGCTTGGAGTTTCAAAACTGTAGTTCATTTATGCTTGAGGCTAATATAATCGAAACACAGTTTTTACCAGATGAGCATAAGCTTTGGGCTGCTCATCATTTTTCAAATAATTATTTTCACAAATAAATATATATTTTTTTTTTGGCTTTTCGGCCTTTCTAGCCATAAGCCAATTTACGATACTACTTATTTTTTTTAAATTTGTCTCTACCCCCGGGGTCAGATTTTAGCCGGATGCCTCGAGTCGGATTCGAACCGGGGTCCTTTGGTTAGCAGGCTGGCACGCTAACCCTTAGCCTATCTGACTCCCCACAAATAAATAAATAAAATAATTAATAACTAGTAACAATTAAAAATATAATTTATATTTTTATTTGAATTCAAATAAACTAAACGTTAAACAAAGCCCAAATCGAATTTTATTCTTTAAAATAAAAATAATTAAAAGAAAATAAATATGTTTTTTGACTTTATTATTAATATAGTTTAAGCAAACTTTTGTTATACAGATGTTTTGTTAATTTCGTAAATACATTTGAAACATTACGACACATTTTTAGTTTATTTTTCCTCGGAATGCCCGGCATTGAATTTAAATAAAAATTAAAAAAAATTTGCTCAATGTTTTTGAAAATTTCTGAAACGTGGAGAAAAATAATTTTTAACCATGATTTTGTTTCTGTCTCTCTGCCTTTGTGCCTGGATTCAGATAACCAAGATG
Organism: Forficula auricularia; assembly: GCA_024734495.1. NCBI lineage: Eukaryota > Metazoa > Arthropoda > Insecta > Dermaptera > Forficulidae > Forficula > Forficula auricularia. The sequence continues at coordinate 453,609 of JALMQS010000140.1, read as the reverse complement.
ACTTAAGAACAAAAGTTGTAGAAAGTTCGTTTTTGTGTTAAAATATTTGTATTTTCAATGCAGAGAACTGATTAGATTTTGAGTTTTCTAGCATTATAACTTCTGCTTCAAAAATACAGAAAGTATTTTTTGAATGATTTAATTGAGATCTTAAGGTGATTTATTTATAATATTGGCATAAATGAACAATTTGTATTTAACTTTATTATTAATTACTTATAACGGCGTCTCTAGCATTTTCTTGTTATTATTTAATAAATGTGCGGTTGAGCGATTCTTTCATTAGAATCTAATCGAAGAAAATGACTAAAAAAGAATGCAGCTATAATGAACTCTTTAGATCAGGAGTCGGAAACATTTTAGATATTGCGGACGCCTAAATTCGCAATTTAAAATTTCGTGGACCACTAACATAATTTTTATAGGTACGAATTATTTACGAGCATTGAGTATGATATATGGTACATATACAAATAATTATTTATATATTAATAATTTTAATTACATTTATTTGGCAGTTTGTTACTTTTTATTCCGCTGGTCGAGTAGCGTTTAATTAACCGTCTTTAAGATAGAAGTTTTGCAATTCACAGTAGTATTTTACATCAAATAAATTCGTAATATAATGTTTTTCTACAATTTTACATATGATAAAACAACTTAAACAAAATTTAATTTTTACTTGGAAATTTTATTAAATGAGCTCAGTGAATTTAAATAATATGTTATTTTTTCGCGGACCATTAAAATTACCTCACGAACCACCGGTTGCAGATAGCTGCTTTAGATCTAAGGTATTTCAAGCATGCCAAATACAAATCTAGACCTGTTTCAGACTAGTAGATATTAATTTCTTAATTTTTATTATTCTAGGAACTGCCTTTTAACTCTAGGTAAGAAAATATTAAATCCAAATGAATATAAAACTTATATATTTATCATTTAAAATTATGTTAGAAGTATTTTTTTGGAGACCTATTAAGATATTAAAATTCAGAATTGGATGAAGGCAGTCCGGAAAAAAACAAGAAACAACTTACAACAAATTATATTTATTGGAAATATTTTTCCCTTATAATATTGATCAAATTTAGGGAACGCGGTGTTGGTTTATAGTGAAACATTGTCAAAATTAAATTAGGTTTGAGTTGGTGGCCTGTTCATCATTTTATTTTATCTTCAGTCAATGTTCTCCTGACGATGAGTCAAGAGCTCGAAATATATAGAGTAAACTTAAAAAAAATCTTTGTATTCCAACTTATAATATTGTTTCGAAACCGACGTTTCGGGGGATCTTCCTCCTTCCTCAGGGTCCAAAAGGGTATAATAATAAAACTTGAGCAAGATGCGAGGTAGGTTTCACAACAAAAGAAAAGTTTTCTCTGACTCCTGATGATGGGCTCACCCTCGAAATATATCGAATTCAAAACTCAATTTTATTTTATTTCTTTTTTTGTAAAACCTACCTCGCATCATGCTCAAGTTTTATTATTATATTAAAATGTTTCACCTAAAACCAACACCTATCTCCTTAAAAGTTATTCAAAAAGGTAAATGATATGTGCTTTCTTTATTTACTCTTTTGAACCCTGAGGAAGGAGGAAAGATCCCCCGAAACGTCGGTTTCGAAACAATATTATAAGGGAAAAATATTTCAAATAAATTAATATTATTTGTTGTAAGTAGTCTCTTGTTTATTTTCGGAATGCTTTATCCAATCCTGAGATATTTAAAATAATTAATTCACAGAAACTGCAAACAATACGTACCGAAAAATTTCAAAATATTTTTCTCATTAATATATTAAATAATAATTAATATATCAAAGAGAGTTATTTTTTTTGACCGCGACATTTTTAAATAAGATATATATTTATATCGCTAGACCACTGCTGGTTGAGGTATGATGATATGATGCTCGATCGCACCTAGATGGATCATATCTTTTTGATTTCTCTTGGTCCAGATTTAAGATTCAGCTGACCTCAATAGCTTCAACCAGCAGTGGTCTAGCGATATATATATATATATATAACTCTCTTTGATATATTAATTATAAAGATAAGAGTAAATAAATATTATATTTAATATTGATTTACGAGTTAAGGATTCTTGGTCACCTGTTTCACATTAAAATTAAAAAATTAAAAGAAAATTTTTTTCTTTTTCAATATATATATTTCGGGCTATCAGCCCATCTTCAGGAATTACAGAAAATAACTATTTAAATAAACTAAATAAATAATTATTTTCTGTACTCTGATATCCCGAAATATATATATTGAAAAAGAAAATTTTTTACATCTTTTAATTTTTTAATTTTAATGTGAAACAGGTGACCAAGAATCCTTAACTCATAGTAAATCAATATTAAATATAATTAATTAACAGGAATAGCAGGGAATTGGATAAATCCAATTCCCTGCTATTCCTGTTAATTAATGCTTATTATGGATACGAGTGATCTACCATTAAATATAATATTTATTTACTCTTATCTTTATTAAAGATGCTTCAGCTTGCACCAACACCACAATCTCTACTAATTATATTAATTATTATTTAATATATTAATTAGAAAAATATTTAAAAATTCATTATTTCTTACATAGAAATATATAAATTCAGATATTATTATTACTTAATATTTGACAAAAATCACCTGCATTCGATTCGCGAGTGAATCAAATTCAGGAAACTCATGATTTTTCGAAAAATTTCACTTTTCCTTCCAATTATTATATGAATAAATTAAAAAACCTAGATATTTATATGCAATCTTTATATAAAAAATAATAAAAATACTTAAATGAATGAATGATTGTATTGGAATAAATGAATAGGTTTGGGAAGGAAGTGGGATGGATGCCGGCCGGGGTGGATGGAAGACGTCTCTGAGTAGAGCGGCAGGAAAGTTTTCTGCGCCGGGTCCCGAAGAACCAAGGGTGGAGGGTGGAGGGTTGAGGGTGGAGGGTGGAGGGTGGAAGCGGCGCCCCCAGCCCATCCCGAGGGCTATTGACGTGCCAGCCCCGACTTTTAATAAAACTCTTGTCTGTTTGGATCTGATAGATGACTACACCCCAGTCAGATATTAAACTGGGGCCGGATCCCCGGGATCTGCAGGGAATGTGAGGGAAAAGGGACGTCCGGGGGTTGGGGCAGAGATGCTTGAGCACAGAGCCAGCCACTTGCCCTACTTGGCAGAAGGGGATGAAGACGGGGGAGGCTGAGCCAAAAGCCAAAAAAAGCACGCACGCTGCCACGTACCAAGCACGCACGCAACCACGCACTCTTCCTCCTTCCTTTTTGGCCATTCTCTCTCTTTTTTTTCTTTTTCTTTCCCAGTTGCGGGGGGGGGGGGGGGGGGGGGGGGGGGGGGGGG